>BSBK01001125.1:0-600000 GCA_027943335.1 Chamaecyparis obtusa
TATATTAAATATATAGAATATATCATATCGATATCGATACGTATATCGTATCGAGTATACTGATATAGATATATTATATATATATATATATATATCGATATCGATATCGATATCGATATCGATATCGATATCGATATCATATATATATATATATATATATATATATATATATATATATATATATAATATATATATATATATATAATATATATATATATATATATATATATATATATATAGATATATATATATATATATATATATAGACTGAAAACCCTTTTCAGTCTTAACCTCTCTTAAGCACCATAGGTTGTTTTTAGAAACCTTATTAAATTAAATTTACAAGGAAAAAATGCATTCAACTCACCTCTTGAAAGAATTCTTCACCACGAGTCTAAATAAAAAATATGACTATAGGTACTCTGTTCCTCCCTTGCATCGCTAGTAAAAGATATGACTGTAGGTACAAAGTGTTCAAACCGATATGATCTAATTTTGACAGAAAGCGAATTAGAACAAGAGGTAAAAAGTTATAATCATATTTAAGGTTTTTATTTTTCTTGCTACATTGGTAGAATTAGAACTATAATTATGGTCTCTAATTTTAAATATAATTCAGGTAGTGAGTACTTAAAATGTAAATTGGTTTCATACAAGCTAACATGGTTTAAAGGAAGAATAGTATTGTATCCTTAGAACTATCTTCCATGTATAACAATTCCTCTCTTGGATGAAGGTAAGATGATTGGGCACATATGCCTTTTCATGTTTTATTTAGATTTTTAAATACTTAGTACCAAACTAAGTGCAAGGTAATGGTTTATATTTTAATGCTTGATGAGGGTTAACCATTAGAGGTAGAAGTTTCCTCTGTCTGATATTCCAAGTACAAAGAATCGTATGGTAGGAAGTCATCTCTTTCATGTGAAGAACAAGAAGCAGAAAGTATACACTATTGGTGGAGAAGCAAGCAACTAATTCACATTATTATTGAAAGAACATAGAATGAAATTCTACAAAATGATAGATCTAATTGTATGAACATAAAGTTGTATCCTTATAAATAGCTTTGTAACAAATATATCTCTAAACCTCGATATTCTCGAGCAGTGGGTATGCCCACTGAAAGCTTGTATTTTTAACAAAAACTTGATAGTTATCGAGCCATGGGAATTCCCACGGATACTATGTATTTTAATAAATCTCGACAAATGTCGAGTCGTGGGTATGCCCATGTAGTTTTTTGTGTAAGGATAGGATCTATGGTCTCGGGCAAGGCTGGTGGTTTTCTCAACCCCACTCTTTCCTACCAGTGCCTGCAATGAGCGGGGGTCACATTGTAAAATAATTATTTATATTAATAAAATCTTATAGGACTTCGGCCTTTTACCGATCAAAAAAAATAAAAATGCAAAAAACCACAAATATTAAAAGAATGGAAGCAAACACATAAATGCAATAACTAATATGTGTGTGTGTGTGTATACATATATTAAACTTCCAAATATATGACCCACCTTCTCTAGCCTGTGAAATTCTTGTGGTATATCTCCATAAAGGAGATCCTACGTCAATTTTGAATTTATATATAACCAATCCACTTCTTGTTCTTTGTACTAATCTAGTTTTGACCATCAACTGTTGGCACAACTGATTCCTTAAGGGAAGGCTACATAGTCTTTCTAATCCTTTTGTTTTAGAGGGGAATTCTTCCTTGCATGGGTTTCTTTCTTGTGTTGGGAAAGTTGTTCTATTTTGTCTTTTTGGGGAGGAGTTTTGTTCCATTGGATTTTTTCCTTTTTTCCATTTTCAGATTATTTTTTACATGGGTATTTAACATGCCATTGTAGTCGAGACCCATCTTGGTACATGTTTTCACCCACCTAAGCTATGTTTAAGATGGGGGATGTCGTTAGTGCAAGATTTCATTTTCCTTATGTTGGTTGAGAATATTTATTTTTTACACATATCATTAAGTTTGCTTAGGTTATATTAGAATGGTTAGGATGAGGACACATGACATAATCCTTCAATTACATGTGCCACTTGCACCCACCTTTTGGTAGTTGAATGCCACACCCTCTTTTGAACTTATTTTCCACCTCACTTAACCATTTCAATGTCTTTATTTGAGTTGGCATAACCATGTAATTGTCATTTTCTATATATGTAAAACTTCCACTTGCAAGAGAGGAAAAAGAGTAAGTTGTGCATGCTAAGGAAATGACAAACCTATAAAAGCATACAAAATAATTCCTATCCTAACATTAAAGCAATTAAGAAATAGCACGAAAAATATATGCAAAACACAATAAAATCTCCTTCAATTGGACTTAAATGTCCTTTCTTTCCTCTCAAAATGTTGATATGTTCCTCCCATTATGAAAAAAATGCACCTATAGCATGAAAGCAAGAAATTGACAATAATGACGAGAAGATTCAAAAGGTGATGGTTATGATTTGGTGAGAAAATGATCTCAATTTATAGAGATTTGAGGGGAAATTCACAAATTAGCAATTTGAGATGCAATTGGGAACGTGCAATGATTTATGAAAAGATTTGAAGTTGCAAAAGGAAATATATGCCAAAATGAGTAAAATCTCATTTGGAAACATGCAAAATGGATGAGTAGTTAACCAAAAAAATGCCAAATTGAGTGAAAGCTCATTTAGAAACTTGCAAAATGCATGAGTGGTAAACTAGGAGAGTGTAAGAGTTGAAAAGGGAAGGTGTAAGAGATGGAGAGAAAAGAGGAGTGGAGGCTATTAAATAGGGATGAAAGTTAGATTTTAGGAATAGAATCCCATGTGGAAAAGTGAGGTAATATTTAATTTTGAAAATTATTTATTCCTCACAAATAGAAATTAGTATTTATGAAATAAAAAATTTCATAAATCATGAATATGCCAATGAATTAATGTAAAATTAATTAATTGTGAGACCATGGGTAAAAAGGATAAATAAATAAAGTTTATTTATCAAAGCTTAGGACTTAAAGGAATAGGGGATATTTTAATGGTTATTTACCCCTAGAAGGATGAATTAATTAACATGATCATTTAATTGAACAAAACATGATGCAAACTAAAGGATGAGTATTAGTAATTAATTAAATAGTTTTCATTATTTAATTAATATAAGAATGACACAATATTGGTGAAGGATGAAGATCAAACACACAATATAAAGGACATTTTAAAAATGAGGTGCCATAGACGTGGACCATTTTTTAGTGTCTACATTTTGCCCCTCTTTGAGACAATGTGATTATGAGCATTGGTTCAAAGAAAAATAAAAAGATCATGCCCCAATAAATTGACAAAAGGGAGGTAGGATGTCACCTCAAAAAATTGGGCATAAATTAATAGGACAACTTTTTGAAAATGAAAATGATTGCAAGGACTGACAGAGGAAATGTTAGTAGAAAGAAGAAATTAGACGGGGAAGAATTAATAATGATGAAACTTGCTTTTATATGTGCACTTCTGTCATGAGAGCTTTATTTAATGTGGAAAACTGGATGTGTTACACCATGACATAGGAAACCAGAGCGATAATGCAATCCATTTACATAAAAAAAAAACATAATTGTAGACAAGAAATGTTTCAATTAATCCTAAATCAATAGACATACATTCCTCAGAACTTTATGAAAAGCACCCTACAAGAAGAAGACTAAATAAAAATAAAGAACCATGAACCATCCCGACTACTCTCATCACTAAGTGATATCCTTGAGTAGCATAGGAACATGACCAAAGATAAATCAATAAAAGATAAGACTCACCAAACCAATAAGGTCAACAACCATTTTAATCTTGTTATCAAAGTTGATAGTTTGTTTGATTGATGATAATGATAATGTCTAGTTTCAGACATGAAGTACCTCATTTAAGACTAATAGCATCTTGTTTCGAGTATACCACACCTTGTATAAGACAAATGCCATGTTTATAAAAGATTGATTGATGTTGATTGATTGGTAGGACAAGTTTGATCCGATTGATTGCTTACATGATTGGATAGTTTGTTTGTTTACGTGTGATTTCATTTACATAATGTTTGACAAGTCTTCAGATTGTGTCGACTCTAATGTTTGTCTTGTCACAAGGGACAATTTATTGAATGACATAAAAATGAGTATGTACATTTTTATTGCCAACTTTGAAAGATTTGATTTTCTAATTTTTAATATTTTGAAAATATCCTTTTTCTTTTTCTTTTTTCAGGACTTTTTAATAATTTTTAGGATTTTTTTTCCAAACTTTTATGCTTTTTAGGTCTTTTTTTCAGGTTGTTATGCAAGTTGTTTGGTCTTCTTTCCAAATCATATCTTTTTTTAAAATTTGTTTTAGGTCTTTAAATGTTTTTTTCAAAAAAAAATTTCAAGTCTTTATGCAATTTTAGGGATTTTTTTAATGACTTTTTATGTGAATTTTTTTAAAATTTTTTCAGATCATTAATATGTGAAATGCCCCCAGTGTCTAGAAAGGCATGGATATTATGAATGGACAAATTGGTAGATAGATGAAGGGAAAATGTTTCTTGGTATGTCTTTAAAGTTGTTTGGGTTACCAAGGACTATCCATGGAATGGGATACCATTTTTTGACCAAGCTAAGGGAATGACATAACAAGAAAGGGTAATGATACTATTTGTCATGAGATGGCATGTGATGCATTGGAGTGGACATGTCAAGAGGTTTTTAAAATTTTGTTTTGCATTTCAAGTCCTTATGTTATATCAAGACTAAGAAAGGGATTTGGATAAGACAATGATAGGATGTGGATATGATAAGCAAGTTATGGATAAAAAAAGTAGGATCAAGAATGGACAAGGGGATAGGGATTGAAGGTTGCAATAAGATAGGCAGTATGGACCAAAAGGATGGGGATAAGATAAACAATATGAACCAAAGGGATTAAGATAATGTAAAGAAGATAGGACATAATATACTTCAAGGGAGATCTGTAGCCTTGTCAAGATCAAAGTCGGAAAAAAAAAGAAATATGAAGCTCAGTAGGATTAGGGATATGATGAGCATATGATAATGGTGGAAATGATAAGGATAATAGAGGATAATATGGCTGAAATATGCCCCCAAGTATGGAATGCAAGAAGTTCATAAATTACACTTAACACTTGTTTGCTAGGTTTTCATCATGCTACTTACCCAATGTTCATGTTTGCCAAGTTTTCACTATTGGACGATTTTGTTTCTCTTTTTTTTTATACTATTTTTCAATTTTTTTATAACTTTTTTTACTTTTTGACCTTTTAGGAAGACAATGGATGCATGACATGACATGGAAGAAGGAATAAAATGTCTTGTTCTTTGGATGGTTTTCTTGAAATGTATGAAATAACAGACCACGACTATGATATTATGCTCAATGACATTGATAGGATAATGATAGAGTGATATGAAATGGATGATTACATAGGATAGGATAATGATTTAGACAAAGGTGTGGATAGGATGTATAAAGAGATAAAAATAGGTGTTGGATAATGGAGATAATGTAAGAAGGATCTCTTTTGAATAGATGGAAATGGAGGCAAGAACAACATTAGCGCACACCTTGAGGGTGATGGAGTGATAGAGGAAAAGGTGATTTTGGATTTGATGAAGGGATGGATATAGATTTTGGGACATAAGGACCCACAATGGATTTGGAAGTGTAGACACCTAAAAATGGTTCACACCTATGTGCCCCCTTTTAAAATTTCTTCTATCTTGTGATATTTCTCATTTTTTCAATTACTAACATTTCCCTCATTTCGAATCATAACCTTGATCTCTTTGTAATGGTAGTTAGGATTAGTTGATACTATAAGTTGTATTTACTACATGTCTATGTAATAAGATATCATTAATGATGATGCAAGTTAGTAGATTTTGTGATTAGATGATATTAATGATATTATTATGGTTACATAATGAACCTAGGAACATTTGAGTTTGGTGCAATAAAATGAACATAGAACTAATGAACGTAACATTACATTTCTTATGATGTTATTTATTGATGTATCTATATAGTTAGGTATATTATGTTTCTTAAGAAGTGACATTAGGGAACCTTGTGAGGAGCTAGGAATAAGTTATGGATTAATTCCACTTTCATGTATAATGAGCATTTAAGTAGTATGATAATGTATTATTAGTTTTTCTTTCATATAATGCAACTTGTAGAATGCATAATGAACTCACTATTTAAGTAGATGTGATATTCATGTTTAAATAACATGTAGTAGTTGTAGAAAAAAAGACATTTGCATCATTAAATTGGTTAGATTAGTGTTATCCTCTCCAATTCCTTAGTAGGGTGTTACTACTTATGTTACTAGATCTGGACTGTACAAGAGATTACCAACAATCTAAGACTTAAAACATGCAAAAAAACTATGACATAGTCATGTCACATGACTTGGTCCTAGACCAATTCATCCCACACAACTTGGTCCCTCCAACTTTGCATGAAATTGAAATTGTAGGTTAGTGACTATCTTTGGGTTCTGTTTATGATAGATGAATCTATCTGTCTAATTAATGTCAATCCATATTTGTTAAAAGTCAACTTCCTTTAATATTTTTTCCCTATATCTTGCATCTATAATCCCATTTTCCACTTTCCATTTTCCATAAGTGAAGGATCATTGCACATGTTTAGTGCTTAGGCCTTCTTGAGCCTAGTGGGTCATCTTCCTTTTGAACATGACCAAAGAAATAGGGTCCACCCCACGTATCCCTATTTCTTATGTTACATTTTGGTGAACCCGACTCATAACATTTCCATTTTGATTTGATGCTTAGATCTGGTTTGCATGCATTGCATTATTCTATTTTATGCATTGAATTCTATTTTTGTATTCATTTGTATAAAAGACATAAAACTTGTACTTTGTTATCTCTTATTTTAGGCAATTAACACATGCTTTCATTTGATTTTTTGATTTTTTGATTAGACTAGTTTCAAAATGCATATATTCTATATATTAATTTCATTTTTTCATTCCTAAAGTTTTTCATATCCAGGAGTATATTTTGGTGCAAGAAGACACTATTAATACTTATTTTGAGGATCTCCCTCCTAAGGATGAGTCCTTCAAGAAAAATGTTGATTCTTATCCTACCATGTACCTCCACTATGGGGATCATTTAGTGCAAGATGATGATATCATGGCTATTTATCCTAATGAGTCCCCACTTTATATGAATTTACTTGATATTCCTTATATATATGAGGCCTTAATCAGTTATGTTTGTCCATCTCCTAAATATCCTTTTACTCGTAAGGATATTTTGAAGCAAGAGAATGATATTACCTCTCTTAAGGACATACTAGCTTTTCTACACCCACATGACACATCTTTTTATAGATGAAGTATTAATCTATCACACTTCCACCTCTCCTAAGGTTTTTTTTTTTCCAATGAAGACAACTTTAATTATCCTATGAATTTCACATTAGAAAGTACTAAACCTTTTCCTCCCAAAGGTACCTTGGTGCAAGAGACTAAGCATGTTACCCCTCTAGATATTCCTTCTGCTCCTACATCTTATCATAACCATCAATCTCTTTGGAGATAAGATGATGTTAGACATTTTATATCTCCTAACATACCATAGAGTGAAGATAAAGACCTAGATGAAAACACTTATATTCAACCTACTAAAATTAAAGAAAATAATGTAGATGGGATTAAGAATCTCCCTATAGAGATCAATTCTCCTATTATACATCCCTACACAACACCTTTTCTTAAACTTCACGATGAAAGTATTCCACTTTCCAAATTAAAGAAATCTTATGAGATTGTCTATGACATGATTTATACACAAGTGTATAATGAGAAAGATTTTGGAAAAATAAAGAAAGTGCTTATAGACCACCTTCCTTCATAAGACACTAGATTTTCAACCTAAGGAAACATTGTTCACAACCCTTTCCAAAACTTGATCATGTTACAACTAGCAGTTGTCGTTGCACCAAAAGATCAACTTGTTAATGACCGATACAACCAGTAGAATTATAGAAGATAAGAGGCTATTAAACCATGTCATGAATCTCAAAGGGGGACATTGGTGATTATTCCAATAATCTCCCCCTTAGCATCACCTGAGGGGATTCAAACCTGTGACAAAGCTTAGATACCACTTGTTATAACTAGCGGTTACTGTTGCACCAAAAGCTCAACTTGTTAATGCCTGATACAACCACTAGACTTATAGAAGACACAAGAGGTTGTTAAACCATGTCACAAATCCTGAAGGGGGATATTGGTGATTATTCCAACAATTGATATCATAGTATTGAGCTATGGGTGGTGAGCATGTAGATTGGGTTATAAGCCTGTGGTTGCAAGTGCATCCTTTGTTGTCTATTTTCTCTTAGTCAGGCAGTTCTTTTAGTTGAGTACATTCATCTAGTGGGTTTGACTGTCACCGAGGTTTTCTCTTAATGGGGATTCCTTGAGAACAAATCTTGGTGTTCTGTGTTATATGTTGTGGATATTGCATTATTGTTTATCTTTCAGATCTAAGTGGCTAAAGTGGAATTAAAATTATTAGGTATACACAACTTATTCACCCCCCTCTCAATCGTTCTTGCCTCCTTTTGTGCCTAACATATCAATCATTTATTATCTAAGAAAAACATAAAAAAATATCTTCCTTCTTCATCTCATAATGCCACCATACAAATACAACAACTTATTAACACTGGTACTATAAATGTAGTGCCTAAGCATTATCTTATCCTATTGTGTTGATGCACATCATGTGATCTTAGTGGTCCACCTTATTGAGGGCTCTTTATTTTCCATGATGCTATGTTTTCCTATTTCCATCTTTTATTATGAGAAACATATAGGTCTCTCTCTCTCTCTCACACACACACACACACACACACACACACACACACACACACACATATTAGGGGGAAAGGTTTCCTTTTTCATTTCATTCTCATTTCAAAGGACCCATTCCCCCTTTTTTGACTTGTTTCTTTTATAGCTAGATATATTTTCTTGTATGAAATTATTTTGTTTTGCACAAGGATTTTTGTTCTTGTTTACAACATTTTTCATAGTCAAAAGTGCATATCTACTATAAATATTATATCACTTGGGGTGTTTAATGTTTTGTACTTTTTTTCCTTATCCTTCAAAGAAGATCCATTATCTCTCTATTTTTTGTATTAATATAAATAGGATGTCCTTTCTTTCAAGGACTTGTTTTGTTTTGCACATGAATTTCCATTACAGTTGATCACTAACTTACAAATGCATAATGTTTCATTTTCTCCCTTGCCTTTATGATTGGGGGGCAAGGTATTTTTACTTTTTTTATAAGGATCCACTTTCCTTGGTGGAGTGACATTTACCTATCATGAGACATCCTTTTCTTATACAAAATTATTTGTCTTGATTTGAGATTCTCTCTTATACAAGAGGTGTGTATCCTTGATCACAGCCTCTTCCTTATTTGCAAAATATTGTCCATTATAAACAACTTCCCTTGCTTGGGGGGGTTAAAGCATGTCATCCTTCATCAAGAATCCCTTTTTTCACCTAGCAATAGGGTTGAAAGGTGAATTTGTGTTCTTCTCCCCTCTCTTTATCTTGAAGATGTCATATTTGTCTAAGAACTACTCTTGGTGCTAGATATCTTGTAACATAGATCTTTTTAAGGGTCTCTTCCTACTTGTTGCAAGATATCCTTTTACACTAATATATTTCCTTGTCTCTACAAAGAGTTGTGCCTCTTTTTCTAAGGTTATGCATACATTGTTTCTTAAAGGATATCTCCTTGGTCATGGAAGTACATATCCTTGTTCATCTTTTCTTTAAGATGTAACTATAGTCTTATGTTTCCATCTTAAGGAAGGGTGCATATGTGAGAAATACTCATGTAATATATGATGAATTCCTTAATCCTTTTGTGCTCTTATGCATTACCTTTGCACCCTTGTGCATTATCTTTATGCCCTTGAGTGGCCGCCCTGTACATTATTTATCCATGAGAATTATTTAGCAAATTCCTTTAGAGATAATGCTTCCATAGGCATAATCCTCATATGATAGATTTCCTTGTGGACAATGCTTCACTTGGTTATCCTTTTGATGAGATTGACTAGAATAACACAATTTTATAGACTATTGATTCCATCTTCACACCAAATTCTCTTTTGGGATCAGTAGAACTAGCATAGCAAAACTTGCTAGCCTTTCTACTCTTTTCTTCCCTTTTCTTTCATGGACCACCTAGCATAATACATCTTTCTATCCTATTGGATTCATGATCTATTTTCTCCTCTATGATTTGATAGCTTTTCTAGTGGGTTGGACCATGGGGTTTTGTCTTATCTTTGGTGAGTGCTCTCACTATTTCCATGTGACCACTTGTGCTTTTGCAATACCTTTTTGAACATGATACTAGTAGTAGGGACATTTTCTCTTTCGAAGTCTCTTCAACTAGTTGATTTGGAGTATTATGTTTAGTACTAACACCCTTTTGTTGGTGTCTGTTATCTTTTAACTTTTTTTCTTTTTTTTCCTTCCACATATAAATGTATGATTTGAGATCCTTTGTTTGGGGGGCTTGTTTCCTTAAACTTAGTGATGTCTTATCTCTTTGCAATTTTACCCATAATCATACCTCTCTCTCTCTCTCATGTCTACTTTAGCATGAGCATGAGGTGGAATCATACTCCATCTAAAGTGGTGGCTAAATGTACTATCCTAAAATTCCATCACTATGCAATTTTCATTTACCCTAGTCACTTTTCAGCATGTATATGACCCCATATTAATTTTTAGTACCCAAGCCTCAATTTTATTTATCATTTTAGTATTCTTGCTCCATTTGTGATATCTCTACCAAATTTTAAAAACTTTTGGTAGGACCAAGTCGTATTAACTAAATTGGTCAACCCTATTTTCCTCAAAATTTAAATCATGGGTAGGTCTTAATGGTCAAGTGGGAAATACAAATTCTTGTAGGCCCTCTTCAAGTTTTGAGCTCCAAAAATGCTTGAGAGAGGTATATAAGAAGACCTATCTCTCCCCATTTTGGAATCAAGAAGCAATAAAGGTAATCAATCAATCAAGAAGGAAACCATGCATTCATATACACATGATCTCAAGCATTCCAAGGCATATTTTAATCATCCAAGAAATTTAAAATGCAATATTCTCCATGAAAGAAATCTTCTCTCTCTTATTGAAGGCCAAGTAGAGGATGCCACCATCAAGGAAGATCATAACATTCATAAGCATCAAGTATCCAAGTCTTCAAGCTCTCTCTCTCTCTCTCTCTCTCTCTACATCAAGCATTGTTATAAAATAAAACATTCATTATGAAAGGCATGCCTTTCATGATTTACTTTTAGGTTTTTGTGTGGATTCAAGCTATTGTATCAATACTTATGATCATATTCAAAGAGAAACATTACAGAAGACAAGGTATGAGGCACTTTATGTTTTAGATCTAGCTTCTACTTTACATTGGCATACTTTCCTTTCAAGAATATTTCATTTCAATTTCAAGATTGATTCCTTAACAAGGGTTTAACTGAGGCAAACCCCTCTCCACACAATATTTTTTTCTCTTTTCTATGTGTAGGATAGATGGCACTGATTCCATGACCACATTTAAATTGTATTGAAGCTTACCTACAATTTGAGACTCAAAATAGGCAAAACATTAGGAGAGAGTTGTGTTACATGACTTGGTCCTAGACCAAGTTTCCCCACATGACTTGGTCCCTCCAACTTTGCATAAAATTGAAATTTCAATTCAATTACTATCTCTGGGTTTCATTTTCGATAGTTGAATCTATCTATCTAATTTTTGTTAGTTTTTATTTGCTAAAAGTCAACTTACTTAGCTATTTTGTTCTATATCTTGCATCCATAATTTAATTTTCCATAAGTGAAGGATCATTGCATCCATTTAGTCTTCAAAACTTCTTGATCCTAATGAGTCATCTTCCTTCCACATGTGACCAAAGAAATAGGGTTCACCCCATGTATCCCTATTTCTTAAGTTACAGTAACTTATCATCATACAAAGTAAAAACATATAACATTGAAATATCTCAAGTGCGTCATATGATCCATTAACCATTATACATCTCAAACATAAGGGATACAAATCCAACTAGAAATGGATGATCAAATATAAAAAATAAAATAAAATTTCTTGATCTCATTAGTTGCAAGTCATTTTTATTTCCAATGGAAAATATATCAAATTTTATTTATTTTGATCAAACTTTTTGAGGATAGTGCTAAGGGTAGAGAGAGGTGCATTAGGAGTAGGAATACTAATGAAATTAAAAACCTAAAATACAATATGTAGAGTATAGATAGGTGTCAATATGAGACATAATCATAACACTAGTGGGATAAGAAGTGGGTCAAGAACATGAGAGGTAACCACAATAAGGGTTTGAACTTAAGAGGTGGGACAAAAGAGGATTAGTTGAAGGACTTATAAACTAAGGAACACATGAAATATCTAAATTAAGAGATAAAAAGATAGGAGGAATAATGAGAGTAGAGGTTTGGGAGGGTAGGTGAGGAGAGACACCACTCAAAGGAATTGAAGGGTTTATCTTTTAATTTACATCCTCAATTACTTTTATTCCATATTAATTGTTAAGAAGATTGTGAAGGCCATCAATCAAAGTAGAAGGATTAACATCATTGCCAAAATTTGCAAGATCTGAAAAAGAGTTATTATATTTGAACCCAACTTTCTTATCTATTGGCATTTTGATCACAGGCTTCTTCCCCACTAAAATATGTAGTAATTTATGTAATTAATTTTGATAGAAACTATGTATGACTTGTGTATTGATACTTCAATTCATATTTAATGATCTATTAGTAGAATAAGAAGAGTGAAAATGAGATAAATTACATACCATTATCTTCCCAAAGAAGTAGGCAATAAGAGGCATGAAAAAGAGGGCCCAATATAGAAAATGAAAGTTAATAGAAAATGCAACTTAGAGACAAAGAGACAATGTGATAGGTAGAGATGTGAAAAGAATTATTAATCATTGCACCAATTTTGAATATCCAAAGAAAACATGTTATGTATATAGAGCCATATCTTTCGTATCCATGTGTTTCATGTGGGCATCATGATCAAAGGCTTCTTATCTAGCAAAGTCAGGAGAAATATATCAAATTGCTTTGGGTTGAAGTTGTTATATATTTTGTATTGATGGATTGTAGAACATATTATTTATAAAGAAGGAAATGATGGGAGGCATGAGTAAAATAAGTCATAATATAGAAAAATATATTTAATAATTCTTTTCACATCTCTTTTTTATCTCTTATTTTTATTTTCTACCAAATTTTCATTTTATGCATAGGGCCTTCTTTTTTTAAAGCTTCCTCAATCTTCTCCTTCTTTATAAAGATTATGGTCTTCAATCTTTGACAATTGATCACATTTTTAACTCCAATGATCCAAAAAATTGATACAAAAACTAGACATGGTTTCAAGAAAAAATAACTTGATATATTTACATGGACTAGAAAAATAAGTCTTTGAATATAAATATTCAAATTATCCATCATAACATCTTCAAGTTGAATCAAGTATATGGTAAGGTTAAATCTAGGACTTTTCTTTAATGAGAAATGAGGATAATTGTAGTACCCACCCCTTTACTATCATTTATGTTTATGATGCCAACCCTTTTAGACCACTTTATGTATATTAGATCTTTAGTTGTACTTAATGATTCAATGCTATGACACTTTAATCATTTGATTTATATCATGTTAGTTAGATGATAATGGTTAGTTGCATATGATGATGTTATTTATATTTATGGGTTTTAGTGACCCCATACTTGCATGTGTATGGTTGACATGTATGTTTTATATTTCTGTTTGATGTGCCTAATGTGGTTGAGGGATAGAGTCGTAGTTACTTGCAAGACACACACGATCGACTGATCCTCGCCATTATCTGTTATACACACACACATGCTCATCTTTTATGTAGAATTTTAGGTTTCCGTCATTGACTTCCCTGAATTGTCAGGATGAGTGTGCCCTATCGTAATATCTCAATGGTAAGAGAGGGGAAATAACATGTAGTTCTAAATCCCAACCTAAGCTATTCATTATCCTGAAATAGTGGACAAGTATCTTATTGCTACGTCTGAATTCGTTAAGGTGACGTCAATTCATGAACCCTTCCTTTGGAGTTTGATTTTGTATTTTGATCTAGTCAATTTCTGTCTAGTTACATGTCAGATGGTTTGATGTTGTTTTGGTGTGGAAACGGTTTGAGGAAATAATTATGATTAATTATGAGATTAAAATAATTATATCTTATAAATATGGAAATGTTAAATATCTGAATATTTAATTAATGACAATTAATTAAATGCCAGTGATTATTTAAAAGACAATTAAAATTCAAATTATGAAAATAAAAGATTTAATTAAATATTATATCAAAATCTAAATTAAATGTACAAATAAAATAGATTGATATTAACAATGAAAGTTGCATAATAGGTGGTGCTAAAGATATTAATTATATATATATTTTATATTAAAATAGTTCGTAAAGCTGGTAATAACATCATATAAGTATCATCATCTGCATCTAGTCAAAAGATATATACCAACCCATCTATTACAAAAGAAACTATAACCAGAGTCCCATTTACATAATTGTATAAAGTATACTGCCAAATCAAAGCAGGGCAAAAAACAAAACTACAAACTCCTTTTCAAACATAAGGATTAATCCCATTGTCCTATTATATTATTGCTGCATTCAGCCTTGTCACAATCAAAGGCTCCAACGAGAAGATCCACAACAGGTGGGATATTTATTTGCATCTTCCTAGCTCGGTCTTTTGTCCTCTCGATTTTTCCTATCGAAATGTTCTCTTTCCCAATGTCAATCTGGATCTCTCTAGTAAACATCTTCAGATTATCCATCTCCTCTTTGTTCAATTCATCATCATAATTATCAAAATAGTTAGTTGACAAAATGTCTTCTTTATAGATTATCATGGCTCCTTCACGCACCAAGTTCATGAACTTGTCTTTAGGGACCTCTAAGACTGTAGATACCTAAGACATAATATGAAAATGAGTGATTTTATAATTAAACTCAATAAGAACCCTCATCCTTTGTTGGAAAACATCTTCATTTCTCCACTTCCAAAAAAACCACAAAATAAATTGATTTTAATTATCAATTTACTTATTAAGTGGTGCTAAAGATATTAATTATAATTAAAATATAATCATATAATTATATGCACACTAGTTAAAAGGAATTGATTTATCAGTTCTACATTAAAAGTTTGAGTTAAGAGATTTAACTGAAGGATAAATTACTATTTATAATTATTCTTTTATTTAATTTTAAGTTGAGTGTTATTTCTGTGATTTTGAGTTAACTGTTTTATTATTTTTAACAATTAAGTTCTAATTTTGTAATTTGGAGTTGCATTCTTTCAACTTTGGTATCTAGTTTTCTATTTAATAGCTTTAGGAGGTCATTTGAGAGGATTGTTCAATTAGGTTTTGAAGAATTATCTCACATATGATTTTTGGGATCAAAGAATTAGTTTTAAAAGTTGGAATTTTGGATTTTGGATTGTGTTCTTCTTTTCTTCTCAGATCATTCTTGAAATTGAAGTAGGTTTTGAATCTTTATTATTTCGATTGAAAAAAAAAGTTTGTCTTCTTTGTGCCTGGTATTCATGTGATTTTCAATCTATCTCCTCATTGAGAATTAGATAATCAATCTTCTGTTTGAGAGATGGTGTAGAGATAATTGATTTGGGTTTCAATTTTAGAAATCTAATGGATCTTACATTCTTAAAAGATTGAATCTTGCATGTGTGTATTCTTGGGATATATGCCAAGTAAAGGCATCACAAGGTTCGAGAAGTTTTGAGAAATACTTATAGTTATGCCAAGAAAAAAGGTTTTGGAAACCTAGATTTATGTATTAAAATTGTGTGCATGTCTTCTTATAAATTATGATTTGAAAAATGTTATATAAAAGAATATATTTTAAAATATTTAAAGAGAAGATATATATTGTGAAAAATAATAATAATTAAAAAAAAATTGGTGAGGGGGCGATAGGCCTCAAATCCTATCACCTCCCCGTTGGCACAACATTCACTCCTGTCGTGTAGTAGTGAGTACTACCAGTGGGTCCTAATAATTATAGGGACCATAGGGTTGTTTTGGGGGTTGGTAGGGCCAAAAGGAACCCCCCATATTGATTTTTATTTAGTTTAAATTTTTTTAATATAAAAATTTATTTTATTACATTAAGATATATTATTAATTATTATTTAATTAATATAAGCTAATTTATATTGATTAAGAAGAGGATGGAACTGTTGGATTTGAATCATCTATGCTCTGGAGCTGGGGTTTTGGGTATTGCTCTTGGCACTAGGGTGTTTTTTGGGCTTTTTCCTCATCATGAACTCCCTAGCTTGAATCCTGGGTTTCAACATTGTAATGGTGGCAACAACATTCTCAAGGTTTGTATGCTACATAAAGACTTTTGGGTTTCGAATGGGTGGCTCCTCTCAAAGAAAAAATAAAAATGATGACTCCCATAATAGGCAGAAAAAGGTTAGCTCGTGTATTCACAAGATGAGAGACTTAGGACATGAGGTGCCAATTGCTGGAGTGACTTTGAGCGCAAAAGGAGGGGGTAGGGAGGGGCGGGTCACAGTGTCATGGAAAATACCTTCTATGTCCAGGGGAAGATGAGGATGTCAGGTTTGACTACCGCAAGAAATCAAGGTTATGGTTTTGAGCGATCTCATGGGCAACATGAAGGGTACCTTCAACAAAGGGAGTGCGAATCTGAGCCTCCCTTAATTTCTTCTTCTAAGTCTGTAATGGTGGATCTAAGAACATAGGCAGAGGAAGAAATTGAGCACAACATTGTTTTTTTCTTTGATTTGAGTGTGACTGGAAGCTTTAGAGGCTTATAGCCAAGCCTAAATCAACTGCATAAGTGGATCTCAAAAAATTGGGAGCCTATTATTGATGGTTGTGTGCAAATTTACCCTATGGAAAAAGGGTTCTTCATTGCTATCTTTTAGCTTAGCCTGGACAGAAAGAAGGTTCTTTGTGAGCATTTTTGGAATTGGGAAGAGAGGTTTCCTCTGATGATGAAACCATGGCAACCCAAATTCTTTCCATCTACTAAAGATTTCGACAAGTTTCCAATTTGGGTGAGGCTCCCTAACCTACCACTACATATTTGGTTTGATTCCCTTTTAGAAGTTGTTGGAAATTTGTTGGGGAATTTTTTTAATGGTTGATGAAGGTTCTTCAAATCTCTTTCACTCTACCTATGCTTGCATCTTGGTAGAAATGGATGTTTTAGAGGGGCTTCCTATTGAAATCTCAATAAAAACTTCAAAGGGGTGTTGGACTCAATCTGTTGATTATGAAGGGGTTCCCTTCATGTGTAGAAGGTGTTTCCAAACTGGCCATGTGGTTTCCCAATGTGGAAAAGGAAAAATAAGTAAGAGTACTTCTTGGTGGAAATATGTCTCTCAACAACACTATATAGTTGAGAAGAAGGGTGAGAAGAAAAATGTTTTTCTCAGGTAGTTGCAGAGGAAGCGGTGCAAAAAATGTCAGTTGTCCTCAGCCCTAGGAGAATAACTAGTGAACGTTGATGTGCATGGTGATGCATTGGAACATAAATGTGGAAATGAGTGTTTGGACGCTCCTTTGGTTATGTCTAGTGTTAAGGCTGGCATGACTAGTCTTGATTAAATGGAGAATGTTGGTATAGTTGTTGCTACACTGGAAGGCATAGAAAAGAATATACCTATAGGGTCTTGAGACAAGGAGGATGAAAGATTGGATGGTACGATGCCTTAATATGGTATGATTAGCTTGGGAAATGGAAATAAATCTGAGGTAATAGCATGGCAAGATGTGGCAGCCATGGTGGAAAGCGACTGGAAAACTGTAAAAGGTCGAAAAGAGAAAAAAGAGAAGAAATCCGTTGACATGATTCTCCGCTCTCAAAAGAAGGGTGAAGATAAGAGAAATTGTGATGGCTATAACCTTACTTGGGGTTTTGTTTCTTTATGCGGTTGCCTATTTATGGGTCTCTAGGGGTTTACTTTCATTTGAGGAGGTGGCTATCCTAGATGTACCCATCCCTGGTTCGAGCCAAGTTCTAACCCATTTAGATTAATAAAATATAACTTGTTACTGAGAAAAAAATAGTTAATTTATATTTTATTAATTAAATTATATTGATTAGTTTAGTTATACTATTTTTTTTATATAATTAATTTATAGAGGTAATATTATTGTTTATTATTAAAATCTAATTATATTATCATTTAGTAATTACGCTTACTAAATTAATTTGAATAAAGAATATTGTAAATTAATTTATAAAGATTAATTTGGTAAATAGTTGATTTACTTGTAAGTGGAGTTTTGATGTGAAATAATGTTTTATAATCGGGGTTTTATTTTATTTGGCTTTGTTGAAAATGCCAATTGGGGTAGATTGATGCCCTAGGTGGATTTTGTCTTTTGCAACTTGAAGTACTTTATGGATATTACTTTTTATATTTTTGGGTTTATGTTGTGGAAAGTTGATAGCCATTTTATGTCATGATTATGCATATGTTATTTTGAGTGCATCTGTGAGTGATGCCATATGTTTCTCAAGTCCTCAATCATTTTTATTTGATCACAAAATGTGACGACCATTATTGTGTTGAGTCTTAATTAACTTGGTTGCTTTGTTTCTTCTAGTATGAGTATTTTGTGATTTGGAAGATGGTATTGTGATTTATGTTTTACTCCATGATTGGAGAGAGAGATGTTAATGATGTTTTGATGATTATTCATTTTGTGATATGATGCACCATGTGGATTTGGTAATTGGTTTATTGAGATGTCCAGTATGGGATGGATAGTTTGGATCCTTATATAGGATGTGTTATTGTTTATTATGCTCCAGTACTTGTCATTGATAACTTTCATGATTTAATGGTTTATGATAAGTCTTTTATGGTTTTGATTTTGTCTTCTCTTTGGTTCTTTTTCTAGGAGCATTATGGAAGGTTATCTAGGAGTACAGAGGGGAAGTGGCTTACAATGAGCACCGAGGCCCTCAAGTGGCTACCAGGATCACTCATTGTAAGTAACTTAATAAAGTGACAACCTAATAGATTTATTGAGATAACACATTAATAATATAATTGTGTACCTCACCATGCCTTTAGCGCTAGTACATGCTAGGATGTTTGAGATGATGCTTGCCACTAGTGTGGTGTGTATTCTAGCATAGTTAGTAGTCTTTTCTATATGAGAGGTTTATTGATACCGCATATGGTCACTTGGGCATCAAGGTTGAGAGAGGTTGTCAGGATGAAGTCTAAGGATTAGATGCATGTGATGACACTTCCCTATATGTGTCCTAGGTTCTTACATTGCATTTGGTACATCTGATTTATGTCTCAGCCATTTATACTTGATAACCTTATAACCATTACTACCATTTTATCCAGTGTACCTTAGCATTAGTTTTCCTTGTCTTGGATGTTTCCTTAAGTGAGGATTGGTGTTATCTCCTCAGCATGGTGGGAGTGGACTTCTTGGTTCCACGTGGTTGAGTGGTAGTGATTCTATTAACATTGAGATCCGACGTTCGTGATTTTGTGCTTGGATGATCCTTGATGTTACTTCTATCTTCTTGTTCATTGCTTGGAGACTTTCTGATTATCATCATAAGATGTATATCTTGTATTCTATTTATGTATTGGTTAGTGACATTGATTCTGGAGAGGTATATGTATTTGTATTGTATTATTATTATTCCTACAACATGTGCAGTGGAAGATGTATTATCTTGTAGACTATGATGTATCAATTTGTATCTTGTGTATGTACTTTTGATTACATTGACGTAATGAATGTATCTTATTATTTAGTTGAAATGAATATGTTAGTGTACTTTATGATTTGTGTTCTTTTCATTATGATTAAGTAAAGGATTATGAATACTTCAATTTAGGTTTTAAAATGAGCGTAAGATATATCATGTGATTATGTTATAGATTGTTCTTAGTAGATTAGTTTTTTATTATGGAAAATAGGTTTTGATGGGGCTCTGAAACCCTACAAAATTAAAAGATAAACATAGATAAAGCATTTAAAGTTTCCACAACATAATAGCCACAGGCTTAAACAACAGCTCCCACAAGAGTTCTTAGTAGATTAGTTAACTTATACGTAATTCTACATTATGGAACCCTTGAGACTTGTAATCTGTAAATGAGTTACATCTATGAGTATGCATTGTCTTATGTTATATTGCTTCCGCATTGTTATTCATTATTGATTATAAACTCTTAAGAAAACAAAAATTATTTGGTAAACTTAGTAACATGTTTTAGGTTAATTTCTCATGGGTTCCTTGGCGGGGCATTACAATAATGATGCAAACTGGAATACAATTAAAAGGAAAACCCTAAAAGGTTGCAAAGATCAAAAGAAGGCTCGTATATGCTTTAAAAATTAGAAAACATAGATATGAAAAGAAAATAAAAAATAAACCCTAAAGACAAATCCTAAGGGGTGTAAGATAAACAAAAAAAGTTCTAAAATGAAAGAAATTGACTATTTTTCAATATCTAGGTCAATCAATTACATTCGTAATCAATATAGCGACTAACCTAGATGATAACACCAAGTCTCCAAATAGTACTCAAATATTTAAACAAATAAATACTAAATTGATAAAGTTGACGAATAGTGATACATGAATAACTTGTTCTAGCATGCAATCTATCCAACTCTAACTTCTATAATCATATTTATGACTATTATGTCCTAACAAATTTAAAATTAACCTTTACTTTGTTTCAAGTCAATCTTGAATCTACAACCTTGTAACTCTTAATGTGCCCTTAAACCTACTTTGTAGTCTTAAACTTTACAATTTGAGTCCTTTGCTTCTTATTCCTTTATTACTCTATCCATCTTTATGACCGTATATGTTGATGACACTATTTGATTAAATGATGTATTAATGAGAGATATAAATCTATTTTTTAGAGAAAAAGATTGAAGGATTTTGATTGGAGATTTGATTGCACTCATTTAATTTTTTTACAAAGATTGTTTTCCTAATTTTAAAAAAATTAATTCTTTATAATATTTAAAATGAACTTAGATTTTACTTAACATTCTAATATACAATATTAATAATTTATATAAATTTTTTTTTTAAAAAAATCAACTAAAATTCAAGATTAAATCTTAAAATAAAGAAATTGAACAACCTTAAACCAAATTTAAGATTATAATTGAATTAAAGCTCAAAACAGCATATTTTAAAATTAAATTAAAATCTTAAAAAATAAATATAAAATATGATACTTACACATTATACACTCAGCGGAACTCCCTGCAAAATGCACCTTGAACGAAAGCACTTGAACGCCCTACATTATTTGTCTTCATTTTTAGTTTACAGCTTCTATTATTTAGCAGGGAGCCGCAAACGCCTAAACACTTAAATCGTGACATCCGTGCTTCCATAACCTATGGATGCTCGCTGATCTCAAGATTGGCAGGTTTTGACGGTTGTTTTTTATTTTACAACAATGGAGGGAGATGAAGGAGACGATGGTTACATGGGCGACTTGTCTAAATTCATTCCGCCCAATGAAATCAACCGCCTGCAAGCGGTAAAATTAAACCCTACCTTTGCGTTTTTTGTTTATCAAATTATCTGAATTCATCTGTTTACCAGAGCATTTTAGTGGATGTGTTTTGCATATCCAGTGCTTTTGGAAATTTTTGGGAAACTTATATAATTTTGCTAATAGCATACTTCAGTTGCTTACCCTAGAGGGCGCTAAGTTACGATGGATTACAGATTTGCCACTTTTTTGGAAGTATTTTCAGTCATAGGGGTGTGTCTTTTTCTTTAGGCTCTGTAATGGGTTTTAATTGTTTCTATCAAACACATGAAGATTGTTTTAACGAAAGGATTCATACAAATATTACCCTTTACAGACTATTCATTTCTAGGAAACTAGTCTGTTAAGATGATTCCGTTTGTGTGCTAACTGCTCATTTTGTGATTTGGTCTTAAAATTGAATTCCGTAAATGATCTGGTGTGGTGCTGAAATTATCTTAAGCTATATGATTATGTTGGAACTAGCCCCGATTCTGATTAGCTTCATGCGCGATAAGTGCAGAAGGAAAAAGAGAGTGAGAATATAGGCTTCCAAGGAAAGTTAAATCGGAAGGGAAGGAGACAGATGACGAAAGAGGAACTAAAGCAGAAGGAATATGAACAGCTCAACAGGGGGTTCAACTCTGCCATACCATCAACAAACATTGGCTTCAAAATGCTTCAGCAAATGGGTTATAGCCCGGGTGTTGCTCTTGGAAAGCATGGGCAGGGGATGACTGAGCCAGTCAAGATTAACATCAAGAGATCAAGGACCGGTCTTGGAAGAGACAATCTTGTGAAAGAGAAGCAGATTCAGAAGGGCAAGGAAATGGAGAGGATTGCTCAGAAGAGGAAACTGAATGAGAAAAAGATGATGTCAGATTTTGAAGAGAGAAACAATCTGTTATGGCAATGCAAAAAAATATTGTCGAATTATAAGAAAGCCCGAGCTGCACTGTCTCAGCTGGAGGAGGCCAAGTATGGGAAGGAATATGAGACTGAGAAGGATGCTGAAGATGCTGTAGAAGAGGAAGAGGAGAAAGTAACCGCGGAGGTAACTTTATTTATTTAATTAATTAGGATTTGTATTTCAACTTTTACAATTGATAAATAGTAGATTCCATCTGCATTTTGACATGGTTATGAGAATAATCCTGCCCCCAGAAGGCATGGAAAGACAGCATCTGATCCAGGTTTCATTTTCATGATATATATAGGTGAAAAGAAAATAAATATTTTTATTGCCCAATCTGACTACCAGATATTGCTAGCACATGTCTATTCCAATAGCATTTTGAACTCTCACATTGTTGCCTATTGGATTCTTACTGA
Source organism: Chamaecyparis obtusa (assembly GCA_027943335.1). Taxonomy (NCBI): domain Eukaryota; kingdom Viridiplantae; phylum Streptophyta; class Pinopsida; order Cupressales; family Cupressaceae; genus Chamaecyparis; species Chamaecyparis obtusa. The sequence continues at coordinate 23,095 of BSBK01001125.1, forward strand.
AACCAAATTTGGTGAGCCTTATAACTTAAGAATGGACTACAAGAAGAGTTTTAGTTAATTGTTAAGAAATATGTTGTCAACATATCTAGGCTTAATAAATTTTCCCAAGGTTAACTCCATTCCGACTGACTAAAACAGGCCTGAAACAAAAGTCATAATTTCTAGGTCACTTATTATGTCCATTGCTAATGAACATGGCTTTCAACATATTTAGAATGTAGGAAATTCTCTCTAACATTAGACCATGCTAAATATTTAGGTCTGAATTCTGAAGGTATAAATTTTGAATGAGCATTAAATCTGTTTGGGTTTGGAAAAATATTTTTCTTGTGACATGAACTCAATTTCATTTCTTCACCTGTGATTTGAGCTACAGGAATTGCAAGAAGTATTAGACAGATTGAGGACCGAGTTCCATTATTGCTTGTACTGTGGTTGTCAGGCAAGTAATCTCTCTCATGACTTGCATTTACTACTCTTCTTTAGTCAACAAAACTTTCTTTTAATTTTTAGAATTTTCTTAGGAGTGCAGTGACATACAGTTTGAGTTTTGAGTGGTTTATTTGCAATTCCATTCACACCTTTTTTTGCTTCTCATTTTGAACTTTTATGCAGTATGAATCTATGGAGGCATTGCTTTCAAACTGTCCTGGGACTGAAGAAGAAGATCACTAATGTCACGTTGACCATTCTGACTTTTATGCATAGATTTGCATCTATCATTTGAGGTATATAGAGTTCCTCTTTCTCTGTTGTGTCTTCGATTTCATGGAATTTAACTCCAATTTTTGGCTTTACAATATAAATTGCATAGTGCTGGAAATATCTACAAGATGAACACGAATGTTTTCAGAGATGAGATATGCACATCTTTGATGTCAATCTTTTAAATTGGTTGTGTTGAAGAATTTAATAATCATCCCTTTGACCATTTGCCAGGCATTTGCATCAAGATCTTTTAGGTTTCATCAATTTGTAAGCATCGAAAGGTATTTCAAATGAGATTATTGATTTTTGAATGAACATAGTCAGACAGAAAATTTCAGGCACACTTTGATGTGCTACAGGAATTAATGAAAATAGTTTATGATATTTAATGAGATATTTAGGATTGTGCTGACCATCATATTCTATGGCCATCTTTTGGCGTGTTACCTCAACGTGTAGCTAATTACAGGTTTATATATATTGTAGCTGTGCATATCATCAAGATGTGAGCTTTGTAACATACTGTGATTCATCAAAGACAACAAACAGGAAAGCTTCAAGAATAGAATATTACGGAGATATTAGGAATACCAGGATTTTGGGGCATTGGCCTTTTATTGAAGTTGCCTTTTATTGAAGTTCCAATCTTGTTGTAGGAGTCTTGATCTCTGAAATAGCTACCTTGAGCAAATAATTTCCATTGTCTAAATGTTTTCATCCATCTTGGTTTTGAATGTTATCTGGCAATAGAGTATGTTCTCCACTCTTGAATCATGTAACACACTATATAGTCTTCATGATTATATATTTGACCAGAAAAAGAAAAATGGCATGTAATGGTTTAGAATATTGAATATTTGTTATTCATGTCATTGCTGGTGGAATACTTGAAGGAGAGGGCATAACAGTACTTCTCAAATGAGGGGAAGGGTTGAAACATTGCTTCTGGATTCCTATTAGGTAGGAGTTCCATTCAATTTATATACATTTGGCATTGCAGGGCATCAAATTGTTTGTTTAGATCTTTATAATGGAAGTATGAAACTGTGATTATTAATTTGTACGGTAAATATAAAATTGGATTTGGTCGAGAAAATTCTGTCCCGAGTGCAATTGTGTTACCATTTTTCACTTTCTTTGATACCTGCTGCTAAAATAAAATTCAAGATATGCCTAGCCTGTTGTGTGGATATCCCTGAACAAGGTACTTGAGTCTTGCTCTTGGATACATTCCCCAGGTGCAAAAAGTATGATCCTAAATTAACTATTAACATCTCTGCATCTCACACTTGTATGCACAGAAAAGAAACTCGCCTTCTCTCCATAGGAGCCATTCATGAAGTAAATCCAAACTTCAGTAGTTTGCATTAGATTTCATCTGTTTTTACTTTTTAGGTTTCCTATTTTTAACATCAGTAATAACAACAGCTTGCTTTTTATTTTCAATTTTTTGTAAGGCTTTTTGCAGTTAATATTTTAGGAAAAGTGATTTGCCCAAATCTGCCTGGCTATTGAAGCTTTTATTAACACTGATTTTGTGAATGGTAAGCCTGTAGCACCTGCAGAAAACTCTGGCAATTGTCTTTAGGGCTAGGAAGCTTGCACATTGTGTAGCGTATTAGCTGTTGAACTAAAAACACATATTTTGTTCCGATATCCAAAAGAAAATTTATGTTTTTTATTGGGTAAGTATGAGGTCCTTCAAGAGATTGCTTATGATTCATTCCAGGTCACAAGATCATTTGACAAAAACCATTTTGAGAGTAAATGTGTGGAGAGGAGTGTGTACTGTTGTAAAGATTTTTTGAACCCTTTCTCATCTGCCCCAAGGAAGAGTCTCTAACAGAGAGACAGGGGATTTGTGCTGCGAAGCTTGCATATAGATTGACAAAGCCTTTGGGGAGCATCATACTTTATAAAGTGGTTGTTGATTCTATGGAGTTTAATTATGCATATACAACACAAAAGGAGGAATAACTTGTAATTAAGAAGGCACTACAATGCGAACAATCCCTCAGGGTACTACATAGGGTGATAGCCATTGCCAAATGATGCAAGTCTTGAAAAGAGTTCTTTAACTTACAAAAAGTGTTGCTTTGGTAAAGTTCTTGCTGTCTGAAGTCCCCTACTCTTTGTTGCTTACACAAAATAAAGATTGAGGAGCATTTTACATACATACATACATATCTATATAGATTCTTTTGGTGAGATTAAAGAGGTTTATTATTGTCAATTTAGTTTAATCTAAATTCTTCACATCCTTGAGCAGGAATGTCTTGCTTTGTTTGTTTTGTACTTGGAACTTCTGGAACCCTTGTTTTAATGATCACCTTTAGGTCTATGTTGTTTAAATTATCTTTCGCCTTCATACCAGAATGCGCAGTGACAAACAATTAGTAGTCATGCTAAACATTGCTCGGTTTGGCAAACCAATTGTTTTATTTAAACATAGAAGAAGAGTGCCAAACTGTTCATTGGAAAGTAGTCTTAAAACATTACTTTTTTAACAGTAAACCAAGAGAGTTTTTGATTTTATTTTATTCAAATTTCTCATTAATTATGAGTATTAAATTTTTTATGGGAAATCTCTCTGTAGAGTTCTATTGGAGAGAAAAGAAGTCTCATAAATTTGTCGATAGATGAGTTCCATGTGAGCTTGCTCGCGTACAGCGTGGTGACAAACAATTAGTAGTCATGCTAAACACTGCTCGGTTTGGCAAACCAGTCGTTTTATATAAACATAGAAGAAGAGTGCCAAACTGTCCATTGGAAAATAGTCTTAGAAAATTACTTTTTAAATGGTAAACCAAGAGAGTTTTATTTATTTTATTCAAATTTCTCATTAATCACGAGTATTAAATTTTTAATGGGAAATCCCTCTGTAGAGTTCTATTGGAGAGAAAAGAAGTCTCATAAATTTGTCGATAGACAAGTTCCTTTCAAGCTTGCTTGCGTATGGACGGCCGGAATTTTTCTCTCATGCTCCCAAACCGTTTTCTGATACCGTTTTCTGATGCCGTTATCCCAAACCGTTTTCTGATGCTGTTATACTATTTCCAGGCAAATACGGGATGGAAAAACAGGGTAGTGGTCACTGCCCATCTACTACAACTGCAGATAGACTTAACTCCTCTAGCTTTTCTGAGCGAGATAGACACTTCTGATGGGAAAGCAATGATGGAGACGTGTGATGATGATTGTTGGTTGTGCGTGTACTAGAGCTCGCTACACCCCAAGGAAAGTCGCTGTTTGTGATTTTGACATTAACGGCTGGGATCAGTTGTCCAATGCTTTTCTCGCACAGAAACCATCTATTCTCAGCTGTACATGTACTGTCTCAGAAAGGAACACCTATTGGTGTAGCCTGGTCGAAAAGACTTATCAGCGTAATTGGTGCTGTTTCTGATTTCAACAGTCATAGTTGAGATCTCAAGTCCAACACTCTTCTTGCACTTGAGACAATCGATTGTCAGCTGTGCATCCTTAAATCACAAATCAAGAGTACATTGGGATGAGTGGAGAAATAATGCCAAAGTTTCATTTCTACACTTTCTCCATTCCTCAACTCAGCAGGGCACCTTCAAATTTTAAAAAAAAGGCAAGAATGGGAAAGGGATTCAGAGTTCTGCTCTGTGCACCTGATCAGGACCATGTTGAGGAGATATATGGAGGGTACTTTACTCTGTTTAAGAGTATGCTGAGCAAGGCTGAAGAAAAATGGGATCTGTTTACAGTATTGGAAGGGAAATTTCCAGCCATGGAGGATTTTTATAAATATGACGGATTTGTGGATTCCGGCAGGCATTTTGACACACATGTAAATGATGTGCGGACGTTGGACCTTTGCCATTTTCTCCAATACTCTGCATACAATATGGATCTAAGTTCTCAGAATCTGCTTTGGTCACTAGGTGCCCTGCCCTTTCTTTCGTTTCATTTTCCTTTATTTCATACAAATGACCCATCCCTGAATTGCGTGCAAAGCATACAAGCAAGCAAGGTTCAGAAGCAACCTTAAGGAACTCAATCGTTGCAACCTCCCACAAGAAACTACCACAATGGTTTCAATCTTTCAGAAATAGTAGCAGATCTCCAGTTGCTTCAAAATTATTCAACACTGAGAAAACCTAGTGGTGGCCATATATGGCATTGTTAACAATCTTGAGAAAATAGTCTCTTTTGCACAGAGGTTAAATAGAAAAAGTGGCAAATGGGAAAGAGAGAAGCAATTTACTAGCATGGATGCCCTAAAGCAAGCTGCAGCTCACATAAGAGTTGCACCCAAAACCCGGACCCAACAAAAAATATTTGCAGACAGCATTTGCACTATGCATATTCTTTGATTGAAATTTCCTTGGGACCTGGTAAAAGAAATTCTTACACCAAAAGCACAAGATGGCAGCTAAAGTCATCAGTGAGGATGGGCAAAATGTAACATCTTCATGTCAAAATACTCAGCAGGCAGGTATCCAGTAAAACCCCATGAATCCAACTTGTGGGAAGGATGCAGGGAAATGTGCAACAGATAGGCTATACCATGCATTCTCTCTTAGTATAGGCTTCCCTGGCTTTAGCAGCATAGCCTCCAGTTTCCACATGGTTCCAGCACCACAAAAGGAAGAAAACATTTTCCAAGCAGCAGCACTTCTCTATGAGCACAATGCGGTTCATGCTGAAGAATTGCAAAAGAATAGATAACAATAGGAGGCCCTGCCATTAGCAATTTCAAAAGACACCAGTAAACACAGCAAGGCAAGATTCAAATGCAAGCAATTGTAAATTCCCCATCTAGCCCATTTGTATCTGCATGATGAGAGTAAGAGGGAACATGACATAAATTGTAATTGACAGTTCTTAAAAAGAAAATTACAAGCTCCAACTCCGTCTGGGCACATTGCCTCTCAATAGAGAATGTGTTGGGAAAATATTAATCACACACAAGGATACAGTTCTTTAACGAGACTCCCACTGTAAATACATTTGTATGCACTCCTTTGTGAATGGCACAAGCACATCAATGATCTGGCTAAGAAATTTCCTTAAATGATCAGCTCATGTGTTCCTGTTCCTAGTCTGTGCATAGATATCATTGCCTACTGAGAATATAATGTTTTTATCTATCTTACAGCTCTTCTATCTGTGGCTACATTTTCTTGAAGAAATCTACATAATTTTGTGGATGCATCTTCTCTCGCATTTTAATCCCCGACAAGTACTACTGTGAAGAATAAACAATCTTTAAGTACCATATGTTTTGGCTGTAATTGACAGTTTTTTGCATGGTCCCCAAACATACTTCATGATTGATCTCCTGAGATCCCCATTTCCTCTGTTCTTTGTTTTTTTTGTAAATAAATGGAAAATAGCATGAACTTGCAGTGTATAAAAAGGATAGGGAATCCTCTTATTTTGTGTTGTCTGATAGGTAAATTAAGGGATAACATATGCGAGTAACAAGAAATGCTCAAATGTTTTTTCTCCCCTTTGTTGGCTTTGCTCCGTTTCATCTTTGTCCTTCCAGATAGTGTATAGTCTTGAATATCTTTAAGTCTGGGTTTCAGGTCCTTCCAAAACCTGCTTTGTTCAGGGTTTCTGGTCCTTTCAAAATCCGTTTTCACTTAATCAAAAACAAGAAAAGCTCAAAACTTCATATCTGTCACATTACTCCAAAATAAGTTTTGTTAAAAATAAACTAAAACTCTGAGCAACTCTATTTGCACGGAGAAATTATACACCAGCAGAGAGAGCTCACCTACAAATATTCAAGCATCTCTAACAGCCAGGGTGAAAATTCTATACATTGTAAACTAAGTAAAAAGCATTTATGAACTTTTCTACTGATCAAAACCCAAAGACAAACCATAAAAGCAATACAGATTTCATAGGAAACAACATTTGAAAACTGCAATACCTGAAACCAATTATTATGCCAGGAACTCCAGCTAAAAATGATTGGATCTAAAAAAGAATAAAAAACCAATTTATTAACCACAACTGCGTTTCTTTCCAAAGCTTCATCTACAATCACCAATTTTGTAGAATAATCAATCTCTGAAAATTGATGAAAAATAAACTCTGGTATAAAGCCATATGTAATGACATATGTAATGACATATCACTAAATAATACATGTTATAATAATTTGTTGTATGGCAATGGTGTATGACATATGATACAATGTACAGACTGCAGTGTAATTGGTTTGCTGAACATAACTGAACAACATGGATTGTTCCCTACATGTTTTGCCTTGTAAATTGTCAGTAAAGGTAACACAAAATTACGGGAGGGCAGAGCACAGATCAAAGAAGGGTAGGAGATAACATTTGATGTATGTCAGATGTTGAATACATACGTGCAGAAAGAATAACTTAAAAATCTTGTGGTAACTTTTATCAATTTGGAAGTGTAACAGAAAGAAAGAAGAAAGAGAAAATATCTGTCTACACTAAATATCTGTCTATAACAAATCTAAGCACTAAAAAAGTTTACTAAGTAGCATATTCAAGCAAATAATTTAGGCATAGACATAGGACGATACCCACAACTACGATGATCAGGGTCTCTCAATTCACATTGAAACAAAGGAATGGAAAGATTCTGTCAGCCTCTACAAGGATAGGGCTTTTTTTATGAAACGGGGGTGGCGGCTGGCTGACATTTCCTCACATTCACAAGTGGTGTGACAAAAACTAGGGTAAGCATTTCATCTTAAAAACCCTTCCCGACGGTTATTTCTTGGTTATCACTGACTGTGCTAGAGAAAAGCAGTGGATTCTGTACAATGGGCCATTCTTAATGGGAGGTATAGGTTTTTCATCAAGGATTGGGTCCCAAACTTAAACCCCAAGCATGTTACTATTGAGGAAATACCCATCTGGGTTAGGTTGTATAACCTACCACATGAATATTGGAGTGAAGATTCTTTGAGAACCATTGGGAACAAACTGGGCAAGTTTCTTAAGGTGGCTGAGGCCATTGACATGGACTTCAACCAATATGCTAGAATATGTATTGAATGGAAACCCCACCCTCCTTTGCTTCATGTGGTGGAGATTTGGACGAGTGCAAGAGTTTGGTGGCGAGCGATTGAAGTGGAATAAATCATAGAACAATGCAAGAAATGCAAGGAATGGAGTCACTTAGAAGACGAATGCATCATGGACAAAAAAAGGTAAAGGGTTGGAGCAAAATGTGATGGAGAAAATGTTGGTAGTGATGGCTGAAAATACCCCGATAGTGGCCGACAATGCCAACCCCCATTCAGATTTAGGTGGTGTAGAGATTACTGATGCGACTGTTGGCCTTGTGCTTGTGGAAACGAAGAACCCCACAAAGACTACGAAGGATGTTTGCCCAGCTCTACCGGGATCTCAAATTGATGGGAAGATTGATGAGAGCGGTTCCTAAAACATAACAATTGTGTTTGTGGCCCCTGTGGTAGAGGATGGTGATTGCTTTCACAATAGCTTGTGTCAGGTTAGATCTATGGAGTTTGGTATTGGGAATGATGCCTTGAATGCTCTGAAGGGAACTCGGTCTTTACCCTCTCCTAGCTTGGCAATTTTGTACACTGAAATTCTTGCTAAACAAACAAAAAGAATGGATGTTATGATCTCACTGAATAAAAGTTCTTTGTATGGAACATAGTACTATTGCCACACCTTTGAAGTAGAGATTCTCAATCAGGTGACAGGGGGCTACAGTCAAGCATGTATGTAGATTTCAGACCCACATGACATGGGTCCTAGTGTCTCAGAGGCAAGAACACATATTCCCTTTGAGGAGTGTCAGGTCGATGGAGGTGTGGGACAGAATGCCCTATCGATGTGATTACTGTGGATTAACCAAAGAGATGTTGATGAAAGAAGGCTGCATCCAGAGGTGGATGGAGATGAGGATTTGCATACTATCAAGGTGGCTGAGAGACTGGATTTTGATGAACCACTCTCGGATGAGGATTTCAGTTGGGAACTTGGAGAGGAAGAGGATGTTTTGGAGAAGAGAACTGTTAGCCAATCTTAGGCGAAGAACAAAAAGGTGAAAATCAGAGAATGTAAACATAGGGGAAGGAAATCAAACAGATTCCATTTGGAAATGGTTGGTAGTGCCATTAGACAAAGCAAGATATGTTTCGAGAAGGGCTTTTCCCTTGCCGAGGAGCCATGAAGACCCTTTCATGGAATGTCAAAGGCTGTAATGCCTCTAACAAAAGACGCTTGATCAAATGTTGTCTGCTTAGTTGTTGGCATGGTTGACAGGGGGTTTGTGCTGAATCCATTGGTGCCTCTAAGGATTGGCTTTTCTGTGGAATCTCACCGTTGTTGGTGGGATTGAAGTGAATAAAGACACAAATTGGCAATTGCTCAAGTTTTAACTTCCAGGAAGGGGGACATGTATTTTCCTCTTTAATATTTATGGTCCAATTGGCACCAACCAAATGAAGTTGTTTTGGGTTGAACTCAGCCAACAAATCTAAAGGATTAGCTATTCCTTATTGATTTTGGGAGGTAATTTTAATGCCACAAAGGAGCTCTTTGACAAGCGTGGTGGTTGTGGTCAACTTGACCCTATTCAAATGAATTTTTAGAACTTTATTCTAACATGTAAGAGACTTGTTTGAGGTCAGGTATTTTCACATGGACAAATAAGAGACATGATTTCTTAAACATTGATGAGAAGTTGGACTAGTTTTTTCGTGGCGGATAGTTGGAGGTCATCCCCTTTCATCTTTGAATCACACATTCTACCCTATTCGGGTTCAAATCATGTTTTCAATGGCCATTCACTTTCATGGTGATGCTACTCCTATCAGATCCCCTTTCAAATTTGAATTTATGTGGTTCAAAGACTCGAATTTGGTTTCAAGAATTGAAAGAATGTGGAAAGGAGCAGATGTCCCCCTGGGATCCATGACTTTCAAGTTCAAGTAGTTGCAAATCATTAAAGAAAAAACTCAAAGAATGGAATGCCAGACACTTCAAGAAATTTTTTGTTGAAATGGAAAGAATTGAAAAGGAGTTAGATCCGTTTAACCAAGGTGATACACCAAGGTATATCAGATTTTGATTTTTCTAAAGAGATGGCTTTGCTATTGGAATACTCATAAGTGTTAGCTTGAGAGGAGATCTTTTGGAAGCAAAAGTCAAGAGAAACATGTATGAAAGTTGGCGAGAGGAACACCAAAAATTTTCACTCTTCTATGAAGGTCAAGAGATGAAGAGCATGATTTCAGAAATCAGGGACTCAAATGGTAACACACTTAAGGAAAGGAATGCGATCAACCAAGAGCCAATAAGGTATTTCTCTACTTTGCTCCAAGGTGGACCAAATTGCTTTGATTTCAATAGTTATCCACAACATCATCTCTAGAAGACATAATGATTTCCTCCTTAGCCCTGTGACAGAGGAAGAGGTTAGAGCCACCCTTTTTTCTATGGGGAGTGACAAGGGCCTAGGGCCTAATGGTTTCTCTGCATGCTTTTTCCAAAAACTTTGGAAGACTATCAAACATGATCTTGTGGCTATTGTGGAGAAATCAAGAGTGAGATCCTATATGTGCAAGGACTTTAACAACACTTTCATTGTTCTCATTCCCAAGAAAGAGGTTGCGGAATCCTTTGACAATTTCCATCCAATCTCTTTATGTGATGTTACTAACAAAAAATCACATAGGTTATTGCAAATAGGCTGAAGTCACTTCTACCTTTCATTATCTTTGAAGAGTAGAGTAGTTTTGTGCTGGGGAGATCCATTGTTGAAGGCATCATCATTGCTCATGAGGCCATTCATTTTGTGGGAAGTGCCAAGATGAATAGAATGCTAGTCAAATTGGATATCAAGAAGCCCTATGATATATTAATTGATGATTTTTTGCTTTAGATCTTGAGATGCTTTGGTTTTGATGATCATTGGATTGCTTGGATCAAAAGTTGTATAAGCACGCCGAGATTTTTAGTCCTTGTCAATGGCAACCCTCAAGGTTTTTTCAAATCCAATTCAGGAATAAGATATGGTGATCCTTTATCCCTTGCCCTTTTCATTATCATGGCATAATTCCTTGGGAGACGTATCAACAAAAGGCTAATGGATGGTTGTTGGAAGGGGATCCTAGTTACGCAAGGGATGGAGACAATCTCTCATCAACAATTTGTTGATGACACCCTTCTCATGGGAGAGTTCACTCTTTGAGAGGCAAGATGCATGAAGGCTACTCTTGACAAGTATTGCTTTGTGTCTGGACAATCAACAGACTGGCATAAATCTGAGATTCTTTTTTTTCAATACTTGTGTGAACAAGCAAAGAGACATTTGCAGGATTCTAAAAATAAGGAGTAGACCTTTGCCTGGTAAGTTTCTTGTGGCCTCCCACTTTTTGCCGGTGCAAATAAAACAAATTTGTGGTCCAAGCTTGTTGATTCATGCTTGTGTAAATTGGATGGTTGGAAGAGTAGATGGCTATCTTCTACAGGTCAACTACTTATGCTCAAATATGTTATATTGACCATTCTTATATACTCTATGATGTATGTAGACTTTGTCTATGCGGGTCAACCTTCCAACTCCCTTTTCCTTCTGCCTTGGCCAAATCAAGTTCACAGGTCCCGTGTGGAGCCCTTCCATTCGATTCAAATTTCTCATGGCTGATGACACGTCACTCAGGCGGGGTTTCAAATGCTCTTGTGCAAGGCTTCCCACTCCAAAGTCTACCAACACGAAACATATCCCGTAGTCCAATCTCAGTTTTGAAGAACCCACTACCGCATATTTAGGGAATATGTCTCAGCGCATAAATGTACATGACTAACGACTTGTTTACCAACTGTTAGAGGGTGCATCTTTTAGTTAGCCCACGTAATCATGATCTTCTTCTCAAAACAACCACAAGTATCTTTTTTTAGCCGCTGTTGGCAAGCATGCTATGATCAACCAGCAATGAAGGTACACTTGTTCGCATATTTGAGGATCAAAGGACCCATGCCAAATTCTCTGGCATGCCATTGGATTGTAATAGAAAAGCAATCATTGTATGATCAAAACAAACCAAAAGGTTGTTCTATCAAACCTGATGCCCTACATTTTAATAAGGGTCGGTCAATTGAACCTAGGTGGTTGATTGAACTTTGTTTAAGTCAATTAAGAAAAATAGCTAGATTTGCAGAGTTTGAAGATTTTTGAGAAAAAGGACTCTATGGCTTATCAACCATAGGTTTATATTGTAACATTTATAACTAGGGGCATACTCTCCAGCCTTGACATGTTTTCTCTTAATGAATTACAAGGACTGTTGCTTTGCTGCCTTTCTCTTTTTATTAATCAATGTGTCATGTGCTGATTCTTTATAGGTTTGGTCCAGTTTGCTTATGTTGGTATAATTGTTTTTTGTTTATTTAGGTGTTCGTGATCATGATGGCTTTCATCTCCTCACAACCTAAAATAGAAGATGACTTGTACCATTTACAAACTACTCCTCAGGAAGATTTGTTGTAGAGGTTGTGGATCCCTCACTGGACCCTTATAAGAACTATTTATGTATGAGTGCAGGAACACATCCCTGGTGTCTTATGTAGTTCTTTTTTGCATGCATAGTGTTCTTATACCGTGTTTGTGGGTGTAGGGATTTGCATTCTCTTTAGGAGTTTTGTATCTTTATTCAAGCCCGTGTAGGTGCTTCTCGTAGTTGGGACTTGATTATATTTCCTTATGTCACTTTGAATTTGGCATCATGTTCTCCCATCCAACAATGAAGGGCCTGTGGTATATCATGTCCTTGTGGATGGAGACATAGATCTCTAACCTGGAATGGTTGAACTCATGTAAGTGTCATCTTTTGCATTCTTAACATATACCAAAGCCCAGTCTGGCGCTTTGCCTCCCCTTAGCTTAGTTTGTTTGTGATAGAGGTTCCTTCCCCTCTTCATTCAAACCCCCACAAGAAGAGTCGTCTTCTAAAAAATGTTGGAGGTTTCTTTGTAGGGCACACCCTGTTCCACTCCTACAAAGCTTCCTGACAACCCTTATTTAGGTGTAAGCCTCTTAGGGATCAACAATTTTCTTGGCACACCTAGTGGGACAAGAGAAGAATGCAATCCCAAAGATAATGCACACTTTAGTTCTTTTGGCTTGCTTGAAGCTTTCAAGTACACATGATAAGTTGCACTCAGGATGTGATTAAACATGGATCAAAGCTACTACAATTTCTTTGGTTGGGTTGCTCCTTTTGTGGAAAGTCAAGCTCCATGTTTCTGGGAGATTTTTCTCGGCTTCCAGTGAGATATGTGGATTATTGAGCTTGATAGATAGAGGGATCCTCTATGGTATTCTCTAAACACACCAGGTCTATACCCTGAGGTGCCCTATGTGACAGAAGAATTGGTCCTTGATGTTGAGGTTGCCCACACATGCATTCCAAAGGAAACATGTTGAGAAGATGAATATATTCTGAAGTCCTTTTTAGACTTCTCTTTCCAGTGTCTGATGCCAGACACTATTTCCATGTTCAAAGGAGGGCCCGTAGTTTGGCGCGCGGAGCAGAAGAATGAACAGAACCAAGCCTTGGCATTGCCGCAAAGATGAGCATTCTAAAGAACAACAACCTCAATACAATTTCTCCTAGGTACAATTGTGCCCAAGATACAAAGAGATGAAATTTCTCCTAGTACAGCCAGGGACAGATGACCCAGTCTCTCTCTTTTTTGAGCTCCCCTATTTTATGGAAGATGAGGAGTTTCCTACCATGCAAGATATTGAGATTTGTGAGGCCCATCTATGCCAAGTTTGTTTTTCAATTATTTCTTTGAGGCACGGAAGGAGGCATTAGAAGATACACTCATAGTCTCCAATTGCGGATAGAGTCAATAAGGATATGCTCTTCTGCAAGGAGATAGAAGATTTTTGTGCATTGCTCGGAGAGATCATGTTGGCGGTCACTCCTATAGATGAGGAAGAGCATCTCCCTGAGCCTGTGGAGTTGAAAACGGTCAAGCAACATTGGGATCCCTTCCACACGACATCTTTCTTTAAGCAAACACGTGGGTGCCCCATCAGGGTTTTTTGTTCGCAGCTTATCACTCAGTCTAGGTCATGCCCACATTAGAGCATGAGGGGAGCACTCTTAAAGTTGAGATGCCACATGTTGTAACGTAAGAAACTTCTCCTAAGAAGAATAGTCATATTTTCTTTTTTGATGTGTCACAATGAAAGGGACATAGGCCCTCTTTTTGTCCCAAATTTGGTCGAAATAATGTTGAAAAATTAATTAAGCAAAAAAAAATTGGGTCATTAGGGTAGCTATTTCTCCCTTGTTGTTAATGGGTCTTTGTAATTAATCTAGTTTGTACAGTTAGTGTAAATAGTTAGGTTTTCTTTTTCAATACGCACTATTACGCAAGGTGACTCACTCCTAAGTGCTTTCGCACATCCGTTGGGTTTCTTTTCCCCAGGGTTAGCATTGCTAGGTTTTTCATGATTATCGTCATCACATGTCAAAGTTTTTTTTTAAATGATAAATTTTATGCCTTGCTAACCTCTTTTTTGTTAAAAGTAAGCATGCCAATGTTTCAGAGGTTTTCCATTCAAATGGGTGTTCTTTTGAGAGTTAAGTATTCTCTGGATAACTACCGATTTTGTATGCGGTGGTGGGTTCTTTTGTTATGATACGAGTTTGCTTTATGTATTGCACAATTAGATATTATTTATTTTTAACATTTAAGCAACACATGGTATTATTAATGCAAATGATGATATTATTAATGCAAATGATGAAACTAAATAGATGTGGATAAATGGACGAGCAAAAATTATATACTTACATTCATTTTTTGTATCTATTTATAGAGCAATTTTACAAAAACCAAGTTATTTTTCTCTTTTTCATCATTTACATTTTGTTTTCATATTATAACAAAATTTTCAAATAAAACATTTTCTTGGTCACAACATAGATCATACGTCGCCAAAGTTAGGGTTTCCCCGAGATGAGTCATCCCCGATGTCCTCTGAGCCATCTTATGAATTAGATGACTCTCCATCAATTGACTCGTTGTCAGTATACCAAGCTTTGTCGAAGAGGGCTCTTAGGAAAAACTCGTGCAAACATTCCCTATCCATTTCCACCTCTGGGTCCATGTATTTCTTTAGAAAATTGGCCCCATGTCATGCATAGTAGCGGTGCACGCCATGTGACCTGGAGCGGAAGTTGGAAACAAAAGGTACCCATAGCACTTCGCTTTGGTCTTAAGAAAATCTCTCAGGTCGGTTTCCAGTCACAACCCAATTCCGTATCAAGTTGCAGCCAACATGTCTCCAATGCCCTCACTGTAGGTTTTGCCAAACAACCCAATCACAAGGAACTCAATCATGTTACTAGGTTCCCCCAAGTCAAGCACATAACCCATGAACTGGGATGAAATGACTGCATTCACTTTGTAGCAATCCACATTCTCTAGAAAGTCCTTGCCCAAGACCCATTTAATGGCTACAAGGACCAAACCATCGTTAGTTCTTATCATCTAGCCAACCTTCTATTACAAATGTGACCCAAAAATGGTTTTTGTGTCCTATGGGTGATGAGCCTCACATGTGTATCCATGCTTTTCAAACTGCTATTTCTACTCTACGCCTATGACTTGCTATTTTTTCTATGACCTGTTCTCTTCTGATAGCAATGCTCTTTATATAGAATGTGTGGCCTCCTCACATGCTTAAGTATTTACCATGCCGGCCAAGGTTGTCACATCAAGTTGCTCGAAGTATTGCGATCATTTTCCAAGGTCTCCATTTGCCCTATCCTCGATCAATGAGCCTTCTTTTGGCTGCTAATAGTGCGGTTAGATAAAGATTCATACATCTCGATCATCAAGGAGGTAATGCATTGATGGTAAGCTTAAAATGAAAGATTGTTTTTGATACCCTCAATGTACTGACATTGTTTTCGTGGCAAAGGGTGTTAATAGCTATCATTTCATGGAAATAATGGTGTCTAGCTAGATGTTCTCAGGATTTTACATTAATTACCTAAATTAATGTTGATAAGATGTATTTTCACAACTAATTGAAAAATTAGGGGATCTTATGCTACCACCTTGGCAACCAACCTAAGGAAATAACTTCATTATGAACTTGGATTCTAAAGGAAAAAGAAAAGGCAAAATAAAAATAATGGATGCATTAAATGCAAAAAAATGCAATTTTAGGTAATGCTAGCATCTCTATCAGGGCTATGGATGCTTGATCAGAAAAAGAGAAATCTTAGTAGTTGTCAATGCGATAACCTTGTTGTGGCTATAGACACCTGACTGGTAGCAAGGCTCTATCCAGTCGGCTTAGGAACAAGCCCCGCCTATGTAGCTTAGCAAACAGTGGAAAGTGTTTCACCTACATAATTAGGGAAGGGATGAACTCCTTGCACACACAGTAATCCATGCATAATGTTATTTCTGTTTCTAATGATATTATTTCCTTTTCCGACTACAGGGGTTCATGGACTGTTGGGTATCATCTCTAAAGTTTTGTTATGAAGCCTTAACAAATGCATTTCTCTTATTTTCGATTCCAAAGTACCTTCCTCTCTCTGTTTTACCTATGCCATGTCACTTTTTGATCGTTGTCATGACATGGTTTTGGCTAACCTTCAGTGGTGTTTCGTTCTATGTTTTTCTTTGCAGGATTTTCCCTTTTTCCTCACGCGCAGTCTCTCAGTTTGGCCTATGTTGTGCGATGTTTTCGTTCCATTTTGTGCTATGGTTCCAGATTCTCTTTTTGGTTTACTTGTAGGAAGTATCTCAAAGAAAATCAGAGGACCTGATGCTCATTATAGATAACTGATCAAAGAAACCTAGTGTACGTAGATCATCCTCCTTAGCTAGAAGAAAACATATGTCCAACCAAAGATTTTTGTGTTCTCTCCTGGTAGACCAAGATCCCCTGCGAGTCACCTTTTCCTTCCGCCTTTGCTAAATCAAGTTCATAGGCACCCTATGAAGTGTCTTCCCTTCGATTTAATTTTTTCACTGCTGACGACACGTTGCTTGGCCAAGGTTTCAAACACTCATGTGCAAGGCTTCCCCACTCCAAAGTTCGCCAATGCGACACATGTCCTAAACTTCAATCTCACTTTCAAAGGACCCACCACTGTATATCTAGGGAATATGTCCCAATGTGTAAATGTACACTGCTAATGGCTAGTTTACCAACTGTTAGAGGGTGCATCTTTTAGTTATCCCATGTAATCATGATCATCTTCACAAAACCACCATGACTACCTTTTTCAACCACAACTCGCAAGCATGCTACAATCATCTAACGACAAAGGTACACTTGGCTACATATTTGAGGAACAAAGGACCCATGCCTGATTCTTCAGCATGCCATTTGATTGTAATAGAAAAGTGACCATTGTATGATCAAAACGACCTAGAAGGTTGTTATATAAAATGTGATAGCGTGCATTGTTATAAGGCTTATTCAATTAGACCTAGGTGGGTGATTGAATTGTGTTTCAGTCAATTAAGAAATATAGCTAGATTTGCAAAGTTTGAAGGTTTCTAAAAAAAGGACTCTATGGCTTGTTCGCCAGAGGTATGTATTGTAACATTTGTATCCTGGGGCATACTCTCCAACCTTGGAATGTTTTCTCTTAATGAATTACATGGAATGTGCCTATATTACCTTTTTCTTTTTATTAATCAATGTGTCATGTGTTGATTCTTTACGGGTTTGGTCTAGTTTTCTTATGTTGGTATAATTAATTTTCGTTTATCTGCGTGTGTTCATGATCATGATGACTTTCCTCTCCTCACAATGCACTTAAAATAGAAGATGACTTGTACCATTTATAGCCTGCTCCTCAGGAAGATTTGTTGTAGGGGTTGTGGTTCCCTTAGGAAGAACTATTTTTTTGAGTGTAAGAACACATCTCCGGTGTCTTTTGTAGTTCTTCAATGCATGCACAATGTTCTTCTACTATGTCCGCAAGTGTAGGGATTTACATTCTCCTTAGGGATTTTGTGCCTTTATTCGGACCCATGTTGTGCTTCCCACATCTGGGATTTTAATACCTTGCCTTATATCACTTCGACTTCGACATCATGTTCTCCAATCCAATAATGAAGGGTCTACGGTACATTGTGTCCTTCAAGATAGAGACATAGATCTCTAACCAGGAATGGTTGAACTCTTGTAAATGTCATCTTTCACATTCTTAACCCATTGCAAAGCCCAATCTGGCATTTCACCTCCCCTTAGCTTAGTTTTTTTGTGAGAGAGGTTCCTTCCCCTTTTCATTCAAACCCTAACAAGAATAGCCAACTTCTTAAAATTTTGGAGGTTGCTTTGTAGTGCTCACACTATCCCACTCCAACAAAGCTTCCTAATTGCCCTTATTTAGGCGTGGGCCTCTTAGGGATCAACAATGTGTATGAAGATTTTGTCTAAGATTGTTAGAATTATGGATCAATAGATGAGATTTTTTTTTGGAATGGTAGTCAAGGCCAAGACAAAATTCTGTTGGTGGCGTGGGATAAAGTTTGTCTACCCAAATTGACAAGGGGTGTTGGCCAATGGGAGCCAAGCTCATTTGGATGATCTATAGACAACCAACACACAAATGGGTAAGAATTCTCAGCCATAAGTATTTGGACATGCAATCAAATGAGAGGATCTTAATAGTCCTAGAGCCTCCAAGAGGTTTAACTATTTGGAACTTTATGTTGGATTGTAGACACATAATTACAAATCATCTCACATGGAAAGTTGGGAATGGTAGAACGATTGACTTGTGGTGTGATTCAATGGAAGGACTGTTTGTCATCATAGATGACCCTTACAATCAAGAAATTAGAAGATCAGAAATACAAAAATGGGTGATGAAATTAGCTGATTCCATGGTGAAAGATTTGACTTCTAGCTCATAGCAATGGTGCTAGAAGGACTACAATGAATTGGGTCTCTCATAGGCACATACATAGGAATTGAAGGAAATTCTAGAGAAAATACACTTTCTACTCTCTAAAGATGAGGATGAATTATTATGGTATGGATCAAAAAGTGGAGAATACTCTGTTAAAATTGGGTACACGATTTTTGAAGTTGCCATGGCAGATAATGAGTGGTTGAGACACTTATGTTGGAATAAATACTACTTGCTAAAGGCTGGGCCTTTCTCATGGCTTGCTATTAAACACTAAATCCTCATAGGTGAATGATTGATGAGATATTGTTATAATGGCCCCTTTCAATGTGTCCTATGAAGGAAACATGATGAAAATATCAATCATCTTTTGCTACATTACAATTTTTCCTACAAGGGTTCACAATTTGTTTTAGAGAAGTTAAATTATTCCTTTGTGAGCCCAAAGACTATCAAGGGGGTTCTTTTAGAGTTGGTGAATTCCAAAATCCAAATCGGCCTTCTTGTGTATTTGAAAAGTTTGCCCGCCCTTAGTTCCCCTATGGGAAATATGGAAGGAGCGAAACTGTCGTATTTTCCATAGCAAAGAAAAGTCAGTGGAAAGAATCACATGGAGAATAGAAAAATAAATCTTTGAATTAGTTAATGTTGTATTGGTTTAGAACCAAGATAAATTCCCACTTATAACAAATGACAACTTGCTTTAGAGAAACTGGCCCTTTCTCAAGTTGGCACTCATTAATAGGTCTTCGGGGGTTCATCCTTTTGTCAAGGCCATGGCTACGACTCAAAAGAGTAAACCTGAGGACATATGGATTAAAATTAATTTTGATGGAGCCTTAAAAGGTAACTCGGCTCCTTCTGGGGCTGGGTGTGTGGCTCATTATGCGACAAGCAATATTATTGCAATAGAGACTAAGAAGTTAGCAAAGGGCACCAACAATGAAGCTGAGGTTTAGACTGCACTACTTGTAGTAGATTTGGCAACCAAATTGAAGGTGGAGTATTCGCATTTAGAGGGTGACTAATAGGTGATAGTAAATGTGATCGCCAATAATAAAGCGCAAGTTTGGAGACTAGATAAATTCATCAACATTATTAGGAGAAAACTTGATATTTTTTAGAATTTCAAAATCTCCCATATTTACAGAGAAGGGAACACATGAGGAGGATCCCTATCTAAGTTGGTGGTGACATTTGTAGATAAATTTGGCTCAAATTTGGTGGATATTTGGTGAAGGGAAAGTGAAGGCAATGTGGAAATCAACATCATTTATGTATGCAAGGTTGGTGCATTGTGGTGGCTGACATCGCACATGTACCTAGGATTTGCATTTAATGTAGGGTAGTTCTTTGAGGAAAATTCATTCTTTTTTACAAGAACTGAGGTGTACATTCAAATTGCCTTGCCAGTGAGTTCACATGTACAAATTGAAGTAGTGAAAGTGATGGTGCCATGGAAGAAGATTTTAGATTCAAAGCACTAAAACAACAAATGGCATCCTGGGGTTCGGTGTTGGAAGAATGGTTGAAGAATGTTTTCACCTCGAGTGACCCATTTTTCCTCATTCTAGTCAGGGCTTTGTTGGGTATCGATTTCTTGGTTTCAAAGTTCCAGTTCCACACCAACAGATTTATTTCATCCCTATTTTGCACTTGGGGTCTCCACTTTGGGTCAGGGGTAGAGGTGAAAAGGGCAATGGAGTAGTGCATCCAACTAGAATGGTGTGAAGGATTGGAGGAAAATTTTCAATGCATGGTACCAGGGTGAGGGTTTGTAGGGAAGCACGAGGATTGGATTGGTTTTCCCGGGGTGCTTCATCATGTGCACCCATTTCTTCTACATAGGGCATTGAGAAATATCGCAGAATGAAAGGCTGAGCCTCAAAAGTATTGGGCATACTTGTGGACTATGTCCATGATTGAGAGTTGGTCATTGTTGTGGGGGTCCTTAGGAACCATATGGACCCCAACTTGTTTAGGTTTAGGTTGGCAGGGGCGTGGTTTTAAATGTAGGAGGAGGGGAGGGCCATGGGTCGTGGTTACTGAGGTGTAGTCGTGGTGTTACTCATGGACCTGGTGTTTCTCATGGTCAATGGTCGATGGTGCAGGGCTGCTCATGGATGTGGTCGAGGTCACGGGCTTCTGTCCTAATCAGGGATGGCTCATCATCCTTCCATTTCTGTGTTGCATATGTTATCTAGGTTTTTGCTATCACCTCCATCTTGAAGCGTTCGATGTAAAGTCATTTGGGTATCATGTAGGTAGTGTCTATGTCTATTTTTTGGCATGATTTCCACCTTGAGAGGTTCTATGTATCTAGCGTTTGGGTGGCGAGTTTGTATATTACATAATTTTTGTTGTTTTTTAGTTACCACCCAGGTTGGTTAGTAGCACCTGGTAGGGTTTGGCTAGCAAGTTGCTCATAGCTATTGATTGGTTTCTCAGACGTGGTTTGTCTTCTATTCATGGTCTTTATTGTGCTTTAGCTCATGTAACACTCTAATTTATATTAATAATATAAAAAACTAAATTTACCAATAAAAAAATATAATATAGAGAAATAAATATAGTTATAGTTCAATAAGAGATAAAGGTTCTTGGAGAAATGTAATACATATTTATATAATATAGAGACAAAATAATCATATATTATTTATTAATAATATAATAAATATATTTATAGCTCAATAATATAATTATTATATTATTGATATATAGTAATAATATAATAACAATATATACCAATAAATATAATAATATCATATTATATTGTCCTAGTGGTGTCTCTGTTGTGGGGGGGCCTAAGATAGTATCGCCTAGACTGTTGTCCATGTTGTAGGAAGAACTCTTGCTCTTCTACTCTTGTGGTGTGAGTTTGACCCTTTCTCTTTGGGATAAAGCCTTTGTGCTTTGTGTTCTATCTTCCTAGTCTTTATTGTTTTTGCCTTGGGCTAATTGATAGCCTAATTTCTCACCTTCGATCCTTGAACTTGTAAGGGTCAACCCCCTTGTTAGGCTGCTTTAATTTTCAAAAATAAATATAATAATATCATATAGTAATCATTATTATTGTAGGATTTATAGTTATAACACGTTTAAAAAATTTGATGATAATTAAATTTTATAATATAATGATTATTTGTACAAATCAAAATTCATATTTAATTTTACCTATAATTTTCTATGGCCATATCTTTTGAACCTCCTAGATGCAAGTGCTTGTTTATGAAAAAAAAGTAGTGTATATAGTATTCAAATAATATAAAACAAAGATAAAATGTAGTATTTTTGTCACAAATTATTTTCTGTAAAAATCACATAGAATTTTTTCACTAATGAACAACTCAACTTATTGTGAATACAACAATGAATCCTTTTCAACCCTAAACACATATAAATATAAATAGACAGATTGAAAATGTTTTACACATGGGTGAAAATAGAAATCTCAAAAAATGTTAATGAATTAGAAAATTGCTTTACATGTTTTTGGTGAACTTGTGAGATTTATCTTGCTTTACATGTTTTTGGTGAATTTGTGAGATTTATCTCATCTAGACTATTAATCATGAAAAACACAAATTTATCTATCATCCATCATCTATTTCATCCTCAAAAGAAAGTTTTTCAGCTTGTTTAATTTCAAGATGTCTTTAATTATTGTAACAATTTAGACTAAAGAGAAGTTTTATACCCTTCTGACAATATTTTAGACATTTTTTTAAATTGATGATAAAACAATCAATTTTCTTAGAATCATGTTTACTTTTTATAAATAATAATTTAGCTTTTTTTTTTTAGAGTAACATTTTTTTTTAAGAGATTATATTTCTATGATTTGTGATAGTAAATATAATAATATTTTAAAGTTTAATAGTGTAGAAATTATTATGATTTTTGTGGATCATATTCTACACACTATTTAATCATATAAACGATTATTATTTAAGTTTATAAGTTAAATATTTGTTAATTATTATCTTTAATCTTAAAAAGAAGCTTGTTAGCAAGAAATATTGAGGGACAAAAACCAAAGCCTTGAGTTCTTGTGATTTCCCACAGACAAACAAACATACTTACAAATAGATAGATAGACATAGAGACAAATAAATAAACCTTACTTTTCTACTCAATATTCACCATACTAATGGTGAACGAATCTCCCAATATACTTATATCTATCCCTAGACTACATCCTATGTTCCAAAGCTTGTCATCTACAAACTTCATGCAGTAAGGTCTGCAATAAGATGTGGCAAGATATCTAGATCTATGTTTGTGCTCTTTCCTTGCCATCATTATCCCCTCTTCAAAACGGACTTGTTCATAAGTCAATCTTGTCTCAAATCTTGGTGATAGTGTTTGAGTCATGCTCCATTTTCATAACATTGTAGGATATCCCCATCTAATGTTTCTAAGTGATCTGCTCTGCTATGAAGAATATTACTAATCTTATAGAGCTCTAGCCAATAGATTTTGAGTTTTCCTTTCTTTTTAAACTTGCTACCATACAAAAGGACAATGTCACCAACTTAGAATCGTTTTGTTTTGATGTTGTAATCATGCCAAGCTTTATGCCTCCTTTCTACTCATAGGTGTGATTTTGCTAGCTCTCTTTCTTCATCTAGTTTTTCCAATTCTGCTAATTTGTGCTTTAATGGGGTCTTCATTAAGTCATAGTGTCAATGTTTGATGAAGGGTGCTCCCCATAATACCACAAACACATAATAGAAACAGAGAAATGCCAACAATTTGCAAGAACAAAAAATGGGCTTCTTATTATCTCCACAAATGTGGAATTACAAATTTCAGAATTACAATATGCAAAGCCACATGGGCATTTTCCCTTACAATATCCTATAGGACAAAGCCTTGAATCATTACCCAGATCTACTACCCAAAACTGCCCTAGACAACACTACAGACCTTTCTTATATAGGCAATTTTCGCCACCTGAGAAGGTTCCAGAAATTTAGCCCTTAAGGCTGACTATCCTAAGAATTATTTTATTTTATTTTCTTTTTACATAGGGTCGGCTCCAAAGAATTACAAAAATATAGTTTTAGGTAGCCCAACTTTTGGAGGCCATAACTTTTTAACTGTAGCTCTGTTTTTCTATTATAACCACTTTTGAAAAATGGCAGGACCTAATCTACAATTCCTGACTCATGCAAACTCCAAGTAGCCGGGGTTCGATCGCGATCCGAAGCCTCTAAGGCCTTCAAAATTGACCTGAAAGATTTCGTACCCAAAAACCTCAATAACTTCACCAATACAGATGATGTGGCAATGAAACTGAACTGGTAGGCTGATATGACTAAGATGAACCTCCAACTGTGAAATCAGAACATTCTGAGATCATATGACCAACTTACTAAAAATAGTAAGTTTCCATAAATAACATCTTTGCACAAGATAGCCCTTATTGAAAAGAAACCAAAAATATTTTTGGGTGATGCAAGATTGCTCTTACACCCAGGATGCTCCTACATCAGAGACTCGGGGTAATTTGAGAAGTGACCTTGTCACGACTTAGGTGTGAAGAGGAAAACCAAGACGGTTAACCTCCTCCTTTGTTAGCCATGATGAATCTTCAGCAGGTCATCCTTTCCATTTGACCAGATATTCTTCATATGTCTTGTTCCTTGTGCTTCTGCCCACACGACTATCCAATATGTCCTCAATCTCCTTGGTAATTGAACTGGTTGTTGGATTACTCCACTGTGTTGCTGTGATGTCATCTTCAACACCTTCCTCATGATACTCTGTCAAATCTGAAATGTTAAACACTGGTGAAATATTTAACTTAGTAGGCAATTCTACCGCATATGCATTTCCTGAATCATGCTTCTTTAGTATCTTACACGACCCAAAGTTCTTCATTTTCAATTTTTTATATGTACCAACTGGAAATCTCTCCTTCCATAAATGAACCATGACATCATCTCCAACCTGAAACTCCTTATGCCTCATTTTGTCATATGCCTTAGCCTTATACCGCACATTCATCTTGGTAATGTGTTTCCTCACCTTCTCATGGATGTTCTTCAAATGTTCTACAAAATCCTCAGCTTCAACACTACTTATCTCTCCTTTATCTATCTTCCTCAACTTAGATGTATTTCTATGACTACTTCCATATACAATCTGGAATAGTGATTTACCAGTGCTCCTGTTGACAGAATTATTGTATGCAAATTTTGTCTGTGATAAAATCAAATCTCATCCTTTTGGCTTATCTCCAACCAAACATCTCAGCAAATTCTCCAAACTCCTATTCACCACCTCTGTTTGTCTAGCAGTCTGTGGATGATGTGATGAACTGAACTTCAAATTTGTCTTTAACTTCTTCCACAATGTACGCCAGAAATATCCAACAAGCTTAGTGTCTTGATCTGAAACAATGCTCTTTGGCAAACCATGTAGTCTCACCACTTCTCTGAAAAACAATTTTGCTACATGAATAACATCGTTAGTCTTCTTGTAGGGAATGAAATGTGTCATCTTTGAAAATATGTCAACCACCACAAAAATTGAATCATGTCCCTGCTAAGTCCTTGGTAAACCAAGAACAAAATCCATATGGATATCCTCCCAAGGATTCTCCGATACAGGTAATGGCTGATACAACCCTATATTTTGCTTCACTCCTTTCACCATCTGACATACTCTACAACTCTATACAAACTTCTTGAAATCTTGCTGCAACTGTGGCCAATAAAAATTCTCACTAACCAAGGCAAGGGTTTTATCAGGACCAAAATGTCCAGCCAATCATCCACTGTGCTTCTCCTTGATGAGATTCTCCCTCATAGAACTTTGTGGAATGCACAACTGACTCCCTCTGAATAGCATACTATCCTGGATGATGAAATCTAACCACTTCATTATGTCTAGAGTAACAGGTTCTTTATAAGCTTTCCAAGCTTCACCAAAATCAAGATCCTCTGGATACAAATTATTGAGTTCCTTGAACCCAACCACCTCAATCTACATCTCTATTAGCAATAGTTGCCTTCTGCTAAGTGCATCTACAACTCTGTTAGACTTTCCACTCTTGTGTTTTAAAATAAATGTATAACTCTGCAAAAACTCAACCCATTTCAAATGCCTTTAATTCAACTTTCCTTGACTATTCAAATATTGCAAAGTTTGATGATCAGTATACAAAACAAACTCCTTAGGAAGTAGATAGTGTCTCCACTTCTTTAATGCCTGAACTATAGCATAAAATTCCTGATCATAAACAAAATATTTTCTCTTGGCATAATTTAACTTTTGACTGAAATAAGTAACAGGTTTGCCTTCTTGACTCATAAAAACTCCTATTGTAGTACCACTAGCATCACAATCTACTTGAAATACCTTATTAAAATCTGGAAGTGCTAAAACAAGTTATTATGTAACTTTTGGTTTCAACAATTTAAAACTCTTATCTACCCCAGTAGTCCACTTAAACTCTTTCCTATCTCCTCTCATTATTTCAGTCAAGGGTCCACAAATACTGCTAAAATTTCTGATAAACTTTCTGTAAAAGCTAGCCAAACCATAAAAAGATCTTACCTCTGTTGCACTCCTTAGAGTAGGCCATTCAAGGATAGCTTGTACTTTCTTTGGGTCCATTTTTAGACCTTCTCCTAAAACTAAAAATCCCAAATACACTAACTCCTTCACAAAACTGCACTTCTTCAAATTAATCAATAACTTCTCTTCTCTTAACTTCTCAAACACCATACGAATATGCATCATATGCTCCTCCAATGTCTTACTGAAGATCAAAATATCATCTAGGTAAACAATGACAAACTTACCTAGAAATTCTTTCAGAACCTCATTCACGAGCCGCATGAAAGTGCTCGGTGCATTGGTTAGCCCAAAAGGCATGACTAACCACTCATACAATCCTTCCTTTGTCTTGAAAGCAGTCTTCCATTCATCTCCGTCTCTGATTCGAATATGGTGATATCCATTCTTCAAATCTATCTTTGAAAAATACACGGCTCCGCTCAAACAGTCCATAATATCATCTATTCGTGGCAATGGAAACTTGTGCTTGATTGTGATCTTGTTTATTGCTCTGAAATCTATACACATCCTCCATTCTCCATTCTTCTTCGATGCTAATACTGTTGGTACAACACATGGACTCAGACTCTCCCAAATCAACCCCTTCTGTAACAATTCATGTACTTGTCTGTTCAACTCTTCACTTTCTGCTGGTGTCATTCTATGTGCTACCTTATTTGGAAAATTGGCTTCTAGAATCAAGTCCATCGGATGACTGATCTTCCTTACTGGTGGTAATCCATCGAGTACATTATCAGATACAATATCCTGAAACTCATTCAATAAATCTGCAACTTCTATAGGTACATCTTCTACTTCCTCTTTACCAACTTTTGGAATTAAAACAAAACACATATGCTCATACCTCATACCCTCTAAGAATTTTCTTCTATCAACAAAAGTTATTCTTGCATTACCACATGCATTTTCTTCTATGTCCTTCAATGGCTTTAGCTTATGTTGCACTCCATCCTTTGTCAGAGAATATGTATTCACACGACCATCATGTACAACATGTCTGTCAAACTGTCATGGTCTACCCAACAAAATATGACATGCAATCATAGATATGATATCACATAGAACCTCATCATGGTATTCACCAATCTTGAACTTCACTAGGCATTGTTCATTGACCATGACCTTGTGGTCATTCTACACCTAGGCAATCCGATACGGATGTGGGTTCTGTCTCTTGAGCTTCAACTTTGTGACCATCTCATCTGACACCAAATTGTCAGTCCTTCCACTATCAATAATCACATCACAACACTTACCCTCACACTTGCACCTGGTACAAAACAGGCTCCTCCTTTTCTTAGTTTCATTTTCACCACTCAACAGGACTATTCTGTTTATTAGCATTTCTCCTTTTTCAGCATCTTCAGAATATGATGATCTGGCATCTTCATCAACATGTGCAACTCTGGCCTGGCCTTCATTTCTCCTATCTGTCCTTCCTTGATGTTGAGGACATTCAAATGCCCTATGACCTTCTCCACAATGAAAACATGTTCCACGGAAGCCTCCTCTTCTTGAACCTTGTCCTCTTCCTCTTCCTCTCTGATCTCTATTATTTTGATCATGGAAATGATTGGAATTGCTTCCTCTCTAATTTTGACTGCTATTGGCCTCATCCTTCTTTTTCGGATCTTCATTTCGGCCTCCATATGACCATCCACCAGATCTTCCACCATGACCTCTTCCGTTTTGTCTGTTCTCAAACTTCTTGTTCAACTTTTCCTCTACTTTTAGGGCAAACTGGTATGCCTCTTCAATACTGTTCATTCGAATCAAATTCAACTCCTCTTGAATGCTCGGCCTCAACCCATTAAGGTAATGGACAAATTTCTCCTTATTAGCTTTTGCATGGCCTATTTTGATGAGGATTTGATAGAACTCCTCTATATACTCCTAAACAGATTTTCCTGCTTGCTTCAAACTTTGCATTTTCTTTAATAGGTCAAGCTCATAATCAATAGGAATGAACTGTCGCTTCAATTTATCCACCATCCGATCCCATCTTGTGATTTTATCCTTTCCTCTTCTATTTCACTCCAATTGAATCTCTTGCCACCAGATCTTCGCATGACCCTTCAGTCTGGCCTTCACAAACTTGACCCGATCAAGATCCTCGATATCTTCAAACTCAAAATATTCTTTTAATTCATTGACCCAATCGATCAACTCCTCTAGGTTAAAATTTCTTGAAAATGCAGGAACCTCAATCTTAGGTCTTTTCCCGATCTTGGAAATGGCTCGAAAAAGTCTTTCTTCTTCTTGGTTCATAATTTCGCCTTCTCCTTCTTGATCAGATTTTCTTTCTTCGGCTTCATCCTCACTTTCGTCTTTGACATTAAGATTCATTCCTCTGCGAATCTCTTCTTGCAATGCTCACACTTGTCTTTGAAGTGCTCTAACCTCAAGTGTCACACCACCAGCTCTTTTGCCACGTTCTCTTTATGGAGGCATTTTCGTGCTGCTCGTTGAAACCCTAAATCACAGTCCTGGTGCAAATTGCCTCACAGTCGATGATCTTTTTACACACTCAGGAACTCTTACTCTAATACCACTTGATGAAGGGTGCTCCCCTTAAGACCACAAACACATAACAGAAACAAAGAAACAACAACAATTTGCAAGAACAAAAAATGGGCTTCTTATTATCTCCACAAATGTGGAATTATAAATTTTAGAATTACAATATGCGAAGCCACATGGGCATTTTCCCTTACAATATCCTCTAGGACAAAGCCTCGAATCATTATCCAGATCTACTACCCAGAATTGCCCTACAACACTATGGACCTTTCTTATATAGGCAATTTCCACTGCCCGAGAAGGTTCCAGAAATTTAGCCCTTAAGACCGACTATCCTAAGAATTATTTTTTTTTCTTTTCTTTTTACATAGGGTCAGCACCAAAGAATTACAAAAATATGATTTTAGGTAGCCCAACTTTCGAAGGCCATAACTTTTTAACCGTAGCTCTATTTTTCTATTATAACCACTTTTTGAAAATCGCAGGACCTGATTTACAGTGCTTGACTCGCACAAGCTCTAGTCAGCCGAGGGTCGATCGCAATCCGAAGCCTCTAAGGCCTTCAAAATTGACCTAAAAGATTTTGTACCCAAAAACCTCAATAAATTCACCAATACAAATGATGTGGCAATGAAACTCAACTGGTAGGCTGATATGACTAAGATGAACCTCCAATTGTGAAATCAAAACATTCTTAGATCATATGACCAACTTACTAAAAATAGTAAGTTTCCATAAATAGCAGCTCTGCACAAGATAGCCCTTATTGAAAAGAAACCAGAAATATTTTTGGGTGATGCAAGATTGCTCTTACACCTAGGATGCTCCTGCATCAATGTTGTGTGGATGTTATTGACTATAATATTTACCGATAAGTTTTAGATGTTGTTCGGTAAGCTTAGAGAACTACATGTGTCTTGATATCCCGATCATTCTTATTTGCATCACATATCTTATTTAGGAAAATGCCAATGATTTTATTTCAGGATTTACTGGTTGCATGTGGTTGTGGGTGATATGGGGTGCTCCGATTGTGAGCAATCATAAAGTTGGCTTATAGTTTCTTTATGTTTTTGTTTAAAAGTGTTTTTCGTGATCACTAGTAATACTAAGGGGGCATCCAAACCCAGTGATGATATTATTGTATAAGAATTTATTAGTAGTGTATGCGGTACAATCCTTTTTAGGCTCACCTTTTGCCCATTTAGTAAGGTAGATAATTTCAGTGATAATAAATCTATCTTTGGAGAGATTTGTAAGAGGATTAATGGGTCCTATTACATCAGTCAACCTTTTCTTGAAGTGAGTTTGTGCTATGGCATTTCATCTCTAGCAATGGGTCTTTAGGTTCTTTGGCAGATATCACACTTCTTTGTATAATGCTAGGTGTCTTTATATATGCCAGGGTACCAAAGTCCTAATAACAATATCCTTTGGGCTATAACATCTTTGCAATTGTGCCCTTCAACAATACCTACATGTGCCTCTTGTAGATTTTGTTCTCACGCATGTTCATAGACCACTATGAAGTATTTCATTTGTATATAGCTCCTTCAACTAGAGTAAATGGAAGGGATTTTTGCGGCAAAAATTATGTCATGTGCAGTCATGTTCAATGGATATGTTTTGGTAGAGAGAATTGTGCTACATCATGTAATTTTTTAGGTACTACCTGTTGGAGTTGATAAAACAACCTATAACTTCCAAGAACACCTATCCCAGAAAGAGAGAGAAGCAAGAAGCTATAGAGGCCTAAACACATTGATCCACGAGAGAGTATCCATTCCTTGATGTGCAACAACAAAAGTTACAATTCAATGATGAATGGTACGTGTTACAATCTATTATGAAAACAAAAGAGATCAATCCTTATAAAGGACATCTGAAACCCTAAAAGGGTGGAAAGACCTAGGTTGCATTGTAATAATTAATAAAGTAATTAATTATTATATGCCAAAGTTTAGCTTAAGTAATAAAGAGATAATAAGTGACTTAGTAATTAAATCAACCTGATTTAATTAGTAAGCAAACATATTATTACTCTAACACCCCCCCTAAGATGAACTTTGTGAGAAGCTAAAAACCTAGAAAGAACAACTGAAAGCAAATGGGTCCCGACAAAAAAGGTCTGATCGGGTACCCAAGTACAAAAGAGAGTCTCTATAAAGCGGAGAAATAGAGAAATCCACATGAGAAAAACTATTTTCCAAAAAGAGATGAAGACTAGTCTGAAGGATTGAAGAAGCCTCCAAAACTAGGAATGTTCCAAAAAATAGGAACAAGGATGAACATGTAGAACATCACTGAAGCAAGAAGCTGCAAACTTTGTCATGAAGTAATCGATGATCTGAAGATCCTCCACTAAAATATGATTAGGTAGAGAATACTGTAATCTGCATGAGTGCCATCAAAAGACACTGCTCAAATTAGGAGGCAAACAAAGGCAAACACCTAAACTCGAAGATACAAATGGCATAAAACACCAAAGTCTGAAGAGCTGATCAATCAAAGATGGAGGAGTGGTTCCAAAAAGAAGAAAGAAGGAGTGTCCATATGGTAAGTGATCCATCTCATCGGAATGCATAGATACTCAGCCACTCCATCCGCCTAGTACATAGGAACACATATAGAATACATAGCTCACACTATCAAACCAAGGAAGCATAAGAAGCAACAGTAGAAATCCCCCATAATGCTGACAATGGAGAAATGACAAGTACACTAAAAAGAATGTCCAATATGAACTACATGATGAAGAAGAACCAAGAACATCGAAGGTGCAGAGAGAGTACAAACACAAATAGAGATACCTGAGGCTAATGTTGTTGGAGGAACGATCACGTGGAAAAGGTAGATGAAAAAAAAAGAAAAACATCAAACCCCCACGACACTTTATAATTGAGTGTGAGTACAAAGAGCACGAACATGTGCAAGATCCCATACATGCAATAGAATGACACTTTATCTCAATGCATGTACATAAAAGAATGCTACAAAATGATGTATACACTGCTCAAAGAAGAGCAAAAGGCTGTTGAAACAAAAGAACAACCAAAGAAGAGCTATTCCATGAGAGATCACATGACTTGAAACATCCAAGATATACAACAAAGTGCAGAAATGCAAAAAAATGAATAAAATACACCTAGAGAAGAATCTGGAAAAATGACCCACAACACTGGAAAGTTCACAGAATAAAATTTACAATGATATATTGTTTGCCTAAAATGGAGTCTGAATGCGCAATCTATGGCTCCTGGAGTGCGAAAATGAACCTTTGGATTTGATAGAAAAAACACCATCAAAAAAGAAAATCAGAAATTCAAACCTCCATATCTGGATAGAGCTTGGAAAGAGCTCTTCGATGATATCTCATTTGCCTGATTTTGACACCGTATGCTCAAGTTTTGAGAAAACAATTGATAGGTACACTGATGGGCCCAAAAAATGGTGCATAAGGGTGTTGATACATGCTGATGTCAACACTTCACATGATTAAATTTGACGGCCAAATGGTCATCGCTACAAAAAAATAATAGGCCCCTAGGGCCTAAAAATTGGGCCCTTGGTCATCTAGTCAGGTGACTAGGGGACTGCGAACTGGGGGTTTGAACTTGAGCTCTTGGCTCTCCATATGTCCTAGCTGGCGCGGAAGGGGTTGACAACTCTAGTTAACTTTCGATCACAGTGGTGACCGCCAGCGGTAAACACCAACGGTACCCGCCGGTCACTACGGCAGTTCACCGACGGTGACCACAGCTATTACCCTGCAGTCATCACGTAGTGACCGTGGGCCGCTGGCTGATAACTGCAGCCACTAATGGTGGTGCTCGATGCGCTGCCCAATGCAACACATTTTTTATTTTTATTTATTTTTGCACGTACACCTCAAAATGCGTGCCAGGGTTGTACGACCTTGGTATGCAATTTTTTTTGCAAAAATCCAACGTTGTTGAAATTGGACAAATTTTATATGGATTTAGGGGTTCTTGGTCACTGCAACCTCAACTATGAGGTTCGTTTGAGCCTAAAGTGATCCAAAAATAGTGACCTCAAGATGTGTGTCAGGGTCGAACAACCCTGGTGCAATTTGTTTTTTCCAGAGAATGCAACTTTGTCCAAATTGGACAAATTTTATATGGAAATAAGGTTTCTTGGGTGCTCTGAATGCAACAGTGAGGTCCATTTGAGCCCAAAGTGACCAGAAAAAAGGTCCCCCAAGATTTGACAGAAAACCTCTTTAAAAATAGACTTGACGAATGTGGTTTGAATCTCTCAAGAAGAGGACAAGGGAAAACAGATCTGAAGCTCTAATACTATATTGGAGTTGATGATAAACTAACCCACAGCTCCCAAGAACACCTGCATGCAAACACCTGTCATAGATTGAGAGAGAAACAAGAAGCTACATAAGTTTGAACACATTGATCCATGAGAGAGGATCCATTCCTTGATGTGCAAAAACAAAAGTTGCAATTCAATAATGAATGGTATGTGTTACAATTTGTTATGAAAACAAAGGAGATCAATCCTTACAAAGGAGTTCTGAAACCCTAACAGGGTGGAAAGACCTAGATTACATTATAATAATTAATAAAATAATTAATTATTATAAGACAAAGTTTAGCTTAAGTAATAAAGAGATAATAAGTGACTTAGTAATTAAATCAACATTATTTAATTAATAAAAAAACACCTTATTACTCTAACACTACCATTATTAAAAAAAGATGACCTTCAGGTAAACTTTTTATGTCTATTTCTCCTAGATCTTTGGTCGTAATTATTTCATGTGGGCTTGACCATTATGGTGAAATTAAATTCTTGGAAAAGTAACATCCATCTACATATTCTTCTTTGTATCACCAATTTATTCGGTGTGAACTTTAAGGGCTCATGATCGGTATATAATGTGAATTGAGTGGATAATAAGTGGTAGTAGAATTTGTCTAGGCATAAACATTGGCAAGGGCTTCTCTTTTGGTGGTCATGTAGTTTTTCTTTGCCTAATATAGCCTCTTGCTATAAAATGCTACTGGTCTTTATTTCCATTGGGTTAAGCGAGAACTACACCTGTAGCTATTATGGATTCATCTACATGGACATGAAATGGTTAGGGAAAATAAGTAAGGGGCTTCCACTATTTTATGTTTAAGTGTATCAAAAGATTGTTGACATCGATTGATCCAAGTGATTGCTTTGCTAGTTTTTTTCCTAAGTCTTCTAGAGGTGTTACTATAGTGGCATATCCTAACTAAATATTTTATTATAATTAGTATACCCTAGAAATGTCTTTACTTATGATGTGATTTTTTGTCAGTGGTAAGTTCACGATTTAGGCAATTTTCATTAGGTCTATAATTAAGCATTCTTTACAAATAATGCCCCCTAGTAGTGTCCCAAAATGCATCACAAAGATGCACTTCTTAAGATGAAGTGATATTTGCATACTTTTTTACTTTTCTAGCATAGTCTAGAGTGTTTCTCATGATTCTTGATGAGGTCATAGATTATCTAGTCATCTATGTATACTTCTAAAACTCACAGATGAAATCTTTAACGAAGTTTATCATAATCCAACTAAAACTTGCAGGGACAGTCTTGAGCCCAAATAGCATAAGCCTATACATGAAGGATTCCCACTCTATATAAAATGTAGTTTTTGGTTGATCTTCTTTAATTTTCACTTGATGGTACTTGAAAATCCATTAGTGCAAGAATAAATTTCTCTATTGGTCATTGATTCTAATCTTTCTTCTATGAAGGGAGTGGGGAATGGATTCTTTATGCAGGCTTTGTTTACTTCCTAGAACTCCACACATATAAGAATTTCTTGTTTTCTTGTTTTGGATTACCATTGGGATCTAGTCTGAATTTTCAACCATTTTGATGATCCCTAATGCTAATATTTTATCTAATTATATTTTAAGCCTTTTCTTCATATTAGGATTAAGGCAATAAGGTATCTTCTACTTTGGCTTTTGTTCTACAATTTAATTGTACCTTAATTACTCCCACCTCCTCCTTAATGTCTTTCATCTCTATGAGTGTCCGGGGGAAGAGATCTTCATATATAGTAAGTGTTACAAGAATGCTTGCAATAGTTGGTTCCTCCTAGTCATTAATAAATACTTGGATTTAATAGTTTGATCAAGGCTACTAACAAAATTGTTGAAAGTGCAAATGTGAGGATTGATGAATTTGAAGAAAGGAATGAAGAGGATGTAAAAAAGGAACTTGAGGATTACAAAATATTTGTTTATGTACAGGGAGGCAATTTGATTGATACAACTGAGTTGCAGCAAGAAGGAACTAATGAGAAAAATGAGCCTCCATCGATAGGTGAAAACACTGATGAACAATCTACTGAGCCTGTATTAGAAAAATATGTGAAAGACATCACTCATCGAGCAAAATTATTGGAGACAAGAATGCAGGAGTCATGATGATAAGTAAGTTAAAGGATATCACATGTTTGATTTATGAGTTTGATCCAAGATTAGTCAAGGATGCACTAGAGAATGAAGATTGGATAAATGCTATGAAAGAGGAAATTGATCAGATTGAAAAGAAAAACACTTGGTCACTGGTACCAAGACCTAAGGATAAGAATGTGATAGGAACAGAGTGGATTTTCAGAAATAAACTCAATGAGAAATGAGATGTGATCAGAAATAAAGAAATATTAGTCTGCAATGGGTATGCACAAGAAGAAGGTATTGACTATGGTGAGACATTTTCCCCTGTTCCTAGATTAGAAGGTGTGTGGATATTACTTACATTTGTTTCCTATAAAGGATTCAAAGTTTATCATATGGATGTTAAGTTTGTATTTTTAAATGGAATTCTTGAAGAAGAGGTCTAAATTGAACAACCTGAAGGATTTGTTTAGAATTCTAACAAAGATATGGTCTAAAAACTACACAAGCACTCTATGGATTGAAGCAAGCACCCCGAACATGGTACACGAAAGGCTACACTCTTTTTTAGTTAAGATTTGATTTCAAAGGACAAGTGATAACAATAATTTATATTTGAAATGTGATAGAACTGATAAAATTTTGATTATTGAGATATCTGTTGATGACATTATATTTGGTGTAATGAGATAATGCCTAAATCATTTGTTGAAGAGATGAGAAAGGAATTTGAGATGTTTATGATTGAAGAGATTAAATTATTTAGTGGACTTCAAATTCAACAAGTTAAGGATGGGATCTACATAACACAATCAAAGTATATGAAGGAGATCCTAAAGACTTTCAATATAGAAGAATCAAAACCAGGTGGAACATTGACAGCTACTGGTTGTAAATTGTCAAAGGAAGATGAGACAACGGAACTGAATGAGACACTTTACCGATCCATGATCCGTAAACCACAGTATGTTGTACACAGTAGGCATGATATTACACATTCAATAGGTATTGTGGCAAGGTTTTCTGCCAACCCAAAGGAGACACATATGTCTGCAGTGAAAAGAATATTTAGATATCTGGAAGGGACTGGAGATTTCATTCTATCACTAGTAAATTTTATCCTATTTTTCGATGAGAAATAGTCGAATTTTCTACACAAATTGGTCGAACAGACGACTAAAACTGTTGTCGATCTTTTTTCGTCGATTAATCTATAGGACAAATAATAGTCAAAATTTCAACCCTACAAGTGGTCGAATTATCCACTGAATCAATCCCTTGGAACTGGAAGAATTAGACGTCGAATGCATAGCATTCTCATCGATTCTACTGCTATAAAGGTCGAAATTGAGACCTTTGGTTAATTGAAATATCCACCAAAGTTTGTCGAAGTGGCCGTCGAATGCATAGCATTCTCATCGAACATAGTAATGTGTAAGGGTCGAAAAAGCGACCAATACTAACTTTTGGTTTAAAAAAAATGTGACCAGAAATGTGACATTTAGAAGATGGCATTGCTGACGATTTGAATTGGTAGGTTTGGGAGAAAGGCCTTGAAGACTAGGAATCCTGGGCACATGATGGGGAGCTTGACTTAGATGCATTTGCTCAAAAGAAGGGTCCTATGGAAGAGCAGGACCCACCTCTTGAGATGTCGATGCCATTATTACCTTTCCAAAAGGAGTGGCTAGCTTGGAGTTTATAGTTGAATTATAGTATATGGACTCCCACCATGTAGAGGCACTACTCGTGCTTCAAATAAGAGGTGCAAATACCTACTCCAGATAAAATTTGAAAGTCTCACCTCTCTTTCAAAACAACAATTTTTTTTTTTTGAATCAATATGACTTCTGACCTAGCATCAAATTCTAACAAGAAGCCTTGTACTGAAAATTGCAATGTCAATGTTCTAAAATCCCCTCTCTATCTTCGGTCGTCGCTGCAAACGTAAAGAAGTAAAGAAAGACCTCTTCATTGTGGTCTTCACTACTGATTTTTATTTGAGTTTGCCAGATCAATGACACAGACTCACAGCCTTCAAGACAGCCATTGTTATTTGTCCATACCCCCTCCTAATTATATATCAGTATGCATCTATAATATAGTATTTCGAATCTGTATTATTAAGTGTTGTCTTTACTATTGTATTCCACAACTCGACAAAATTGAGATGTAACAAGATCCATCGTGGCCAGGATACTTAACTATCCCAGTGGATTACGCTCTTGTTTTTCTTGCTCCGTTGGAATATTTTGGTATTTGATTTGATTTTTTAATTGGAATCATTTTCTAGTAATAAATTGAGATCAAGCGTTACAGATTAATTCATGAGAAATTGATTAGCTACAAGTATAGTGGGGAGCCTGTGTGCTTACAGTGAAAACTTAAGCCAATATCTCCTTAGGTGAAAATAATAGAAATTGTTTATATGTTCTACCATTGTGGGGGGAGAGGAAAACACAAGCAGGCCAAAAAACAACACCTAGAAGTATCCCCAAATACCTTGAAAAGTTTTTTGAATCAGAAATTCAGACAGGCTTGTGGAAGGAGACATGGGTATGAGAACAAAGAAATGGTGATATGAACCAAGGGGTGTTGACACATTCATAAGGAACATAGCTAGGTTTTAACTGTGAAACATTGCTTCCAATGTGATAAAATGATCAACCTTATTGCAAACAACAGTGACCCAACAAGTGTACTGAGACCATTATATGCTATTCATAAAAATGATATATTTCAGTTGCTTCACAACATCTAATAAAAGAATATGTACGCCCCCACATTCAAAAATCTTGTTTCGAACTCATTCATTTTTTATTGATTTGCTATCATTCCTTTTTAATGCACTTCCAATGTCAAGGGAAAACAAATGCCCATTTGCATCTTCAAGAACTGAAGTCATATAGCATTACCGATTTTGAACAGTTGAGTGAAGTCTTAACTAAAATTAATGACAGTAATACCAAAAGGTTTTTCCCACTTGAGATTTAAGAAACGTACTTTCTGTAGAGTTTTTTTCTGAATTGTGTCAGATTGAGTATAGAT
Source organism: Chamaecyparis obtusa (assembly GCA_027943335.1). Lineage (NCBI taxonomy): Eukaryota > Viridiplantae > Streptophyta > Pinopsida > Cupressales > Cupressaceae > Chamaecyparis > Chamaecyparis obtusa. The sequence goes on from BSBK01001125.1 coordinate 61,288, forward strand.
TGGGCCATTCTAATTCAAATTGGATTCATAAAATCCATACCCATGTTGCCTCATAACCAATAATAAGAAAAAAAAGTAAAACATATATATAACGTGACAAAATCCAGAGTAAAATCTGTATATTGAATATATTCAACTGATGTATGTCTCCTCCAAACAAAAGGCATGATTGCCATCAATGCTTACAAAATAATTTGGAAAAAACTGCATGACCTGTCCAATGATGTAAGCAAATTTGAAGGAATATAAACCATTATGTTATATTGAACTTATTGTCCAACAATGAAATAATCTCTCATCTCCAGGAGAACACAAATAAAATACATGTCCTGGTGACTCATTGACTCTTGTCCTTTCAGTGATTTGCCCAGTAAAATGGTTATGTAATCACCACCCGTAAATATTTGAACAAGGATCAAAACACATTTGACTTGACCCTGCTATTCTGCATTATTGGGGAGGGAAAAAATAGAAATTACTTGCCAGTGAACAGAAGTACCTAACTGAACAACCAAAGAAAATACAAAGAATGTGGTCATCTTGGAACTTGTTCTGAGCCTTGACTACTAGCTAATGGACCAGCACCTACAGCAGTCAATGTTCCATTTTCAGAAGGTGCAGGCAAACCCCATTGTCCTCCTGCTTCAGATGGTTCTAGCACTTTAACTGCTCCATCAACCAATCCAATGGAAAATTGATTCGGTTCAGAGGGGTGAGCAACAATAACCAAGGGTAAATCTTCACGTCAATAGACAGATTTTATGAATAATTTTCTGCATACAATAGGAAAATACAGAGTAACTGAAACACATACCTACTGAGTCCTGGATTTAAATAGGCAGTTGGTGCTATACGGCATCTTAGCCTCAGTATTTCAGCATCAATGACACCAATACTACCATCTTGGAATGATGCAAAAACAAGCAGGCTATTATGTGAAAATGTTCCACAGGATATTGGTGCACTAAGGGTGCCTTGTGGTAACCACTAGAGAGATAAATTAAACCAATGTAAGTTCGATCAGAAAAATAAATACTGCACAAATTCTTTTGCAGAAAAGAATACAAACTGGATCTTATACATCATTTTACAGATATAACATATGCAACACTCAACAATCCTATTCCACCATAAATTCACTAAACCGTTATCAAATTAGTGCTTTTTAGCTTTTCAAGTGTTTAAATTTTAAAAAGGGATTTAGGGTTTCTCTCTTTATGATTCTCAACCAAGGAAAAAATAAGAAGAGACATAATAGTGATGCTAGAACATCAGAGGCTTTATGAGCTAGCCAGCAGAGTAGCGTGCTAGTATGGACTTATGTTTATATATGTATAAAACAAGAATATAAGTATTTACCTGCCGTTGTCGTTCCAGCTTATAGGCATCATAAATAACAAGTTGTGTTTCATGAACAAGAAGAATGTGAAGCTGGTCTGAATGAAACTGAACTCATGTATCACCAGAAACTGCTTTTCCAGGTGGCGGCTGGATAAACTTTGCTTTATGCTTTTCCCATGTCTCTGGGTTCCATATACAGAGCTGCAAATCCCAAATATTTTAATCATGTTCCATTAAAGGAAAATGGACAAAATGAAAAGCTTAAAAAATGTCAAGAAACTTACTTGTGCATCCCCACCAGATGACACCAGAACATTCTGTGCATTGGAAAATGCAAGACCTGTGATTCTTTTCTGATGACCTTGTAATTTAGCTTTTACCTATCAGAAGCATTAAGTTGTTGAGAACATCTACTGTAATCATTGTCTGTTGGATCTGCATTTCTACACTGAACATAAATCATGTCACATGCCACCAATAGATAAACATGATCAAGAAACTTAGTAACCAGATCTGCTAGCAATCTGCTTCGTTTCCATACATGGCCCAAATTGGGCTCTTTGCTATGATCTAAAATATTAGATTCAATCAGGCCTTCCACAAAAACAGAACATGCTCTCTACACTGAAACAAATTTTACTTTGCGTACCTCATCTACTCTGACATTATATATGTGGATACTTGAATCTTCCATTCCAATGGCAATGATGTTATTGTCTTTTGGATGGAATGCTAGAAATGTTGGTGCTGGGGCTGGAGGCATGAACGCAGTCAAAACATGAGAAATGAATAAACATGTACGCTGAATTAATAGTCTAAAATAATTACCTGCATATTTTACATGCTGGCACGAACAACACTTGCAATAAGCTAGATGCTCAGAACAAATGGTTTAAAAAATAAATTTAAATAAATAAAATTCCTTATGCAAGATCAATGTATACCTTAAATGTCATCAAGTTGAATAGGGTCACTTTGCCACCTGATGCTGACGTTACATATGAATCATTCTTTGACAAAGCTATACACTGAATGGCCTCCTCTGGACCTGTATCTGTTATATCATTAATCATTTGAAGACCACTATTTGGTTGCTAACGCTGTGGTGGAATACTAACAGATGCCTAAACACAAAAGAAAATTGTTTCAGCAATCACTTTTATACGATCCACTCTAACCTAAATCATTCCAGCAGGAAAAAGAGCAATTCTCTTTCGTTAACAGACACCTTGCCACTGGGGTTCAGCTCATGCCGCATCCATTTCCATAATGTATGCACTGCATTAGATCCTAGAGCTAATAATCCACCTCCATTATTTGTGTCGATGCCATTATTACCTTTCCAGAATGATTGGGCATACACCAGTGTTACTTTTGTGGGCCTTTTGCTATGAAATTTAAAAAGCAATCCAAAAAAGTTGGAATGCAATTAAGAAATATGCACCCAAATAAATGTACCTGAAAGAGGACATTACTAGGTTCCACTCCTTAAAAATGGATGCACATCGAAAATCAAAGAGAGTCTAATAGGGACAAATGAACCTCCAAAACCTGTGAAATGAACTAGGCAGTAAGAATTTTGATGCTTCCCTTCCAATTTCAACAAATATGGAACATATTTTTATCCCTCGCCACTTAAGTATATAAAAATGATCTTATTTTCATCAATATTCATTGCAATAGCAGGCATATATTTTATACCTGATTTGCTAAACCATGGAGAGGCCCCACTAAGCCATTCATGCCAGCTGCAAATGCAAGATATGGATCTGCCAGTGGACTCCCAACCTAGAAACCAATTCATCAAGAAGAATGTCAATAATAAATAGATACAAATAAGACAAACATTAACCGATGTTATTAATTTTTTAACAGAATTCCACAAGGTATTCAACCATCTGAACAACTGAGCTATTGACCATGTCTAGATCATTGAAGGCTAATCAAAAAGCATAAAAATTGTTTTATTACTTCCATGAGCTCTCCTTGCTCAATGGCCCTCAATACAAAACAATTTAAGTCCCTTATTTAGTGGCATTTGTTGTCCAAATGATAACAGACACTAGAAGATGGCGATAACATATCAGCTTTTGAAAATCTACCTTGGAAACAAGAAAGAGCAATTCATGGTTTATGACTGCTACTCTCAACTGCACCTCCACAACAATGGTGACTTCAGAATTGCTAATGATGTATTTGCTATGTGCAATGTAAGGCTATTGCAAGGGAATCCACTAAGAAGGTTGTGAAAAGAAGTAGGGGATCTAGTGAAGAAGCATGGTTCATGGTATCTAAGGGCTTAATATTTATATGGTTAGGGGTTTAGTGTATAGGCTTTTGGGCCTAAGGTTAATGGATAGATTTAATATTTATCATATAGGGTTGAAGGTTGACTATACAAGTAACAAGATTGAAGGTTTATCCTATATGATTTAGGGGATAAGGTTGAGGGATAGGGTAAGGGTTTAGATTTACAAGTTGATTCAAACATCATAGGGACATTTAAAACATCAAAATATGATTCATTGAAGGTCAAATCAAAAGACTCAAAATTGGCATTGGGGGTCATACATAGATACAAGACAACTTGGGAAGGTTTAAATATGGAGATAGGTAAAAATCATAAATGTAGGAAAACTTACCTCCAAGTCTTTGGTTCATGAACTGATGGTAGTGGATTAACTTTTTATCCTATTTACAAGGACACTTTTGTCATTCATAGTGTATTTATGATGATTATAAGGGAGGTCAAGAAGAGCTTTTACAACATATTTTGTAAGATATGAATCATATTTGAAACTTAGAGCTTGTTGTAGTCTTTTGGCTTCAAGACATCATATTTTTTTCTTCATTGTGTGAATTCTGTCTTAACTTCATGTTTTTCCTATGGTCTGTCAACTCTTGTTTCGTTTATGTAATTATTGATTTACAATATTGATATTGATTTTGTAATAATTTCATTATTAATTGTTGATCTATTCTATTAAAAATCTAAAATCTAATTACATCACTCTAAAAAAATTTAATCATTGCCAAAAACCTGCCTTTATTTTTCATTTAAAATCTAACTCATTTTAAATTTTAATATTACAAAATTAAAACCTTCGAACTTATCAATATAACAATTTTTTTTTATAATAACTATAAATAAAACACAAATATACTATTGAATAAACTTCATGTAATGTAAAAAAATCATCATATACAAATAATTCATAATAGAATTGAAAAACTAGATCCACTAACCTATGAATCTTCATGAAAATCTCATGAATGCTTACAAAAATAGATCCACAGAGAGGAGAATTGGGTGTATGGACTGGTGAAGGAGACAATATTAATAAACTCTTTGTTTTCTGCAAGTTAATTCATTTCTTGAATATCTAGTTGTTTGGGTTTGATATATTCATGAATTAGCAGGTTGTTCATCCAATTCAACCATTGTTAAATGAGTTTATCCATTCATTGAACCTGTTGTCGTGCTAGACACAGTCTAACCTGCACTTCTTTATCTTAATTCTTTGTTGCAGTAGGGTTTAGGAATAATGAGAATCATTCCATGAATATAAAGGCCTAATATTCATGGAATGGCAATTTATAACTTGTATTATAAACTATTAACATTGCATATGCAGAGTTGAGTGGAGTGAAGGTGTTCGCAGTCAAGAACAGTGGGAAAAGCCATTGAAATTGGGCGCCAAGGTGTAGTCATGGGTGATTTGTCCACACAAACCATATATTTTATGCTTGGAAACATTTTGACATATTGAAGTGATGGTGAATCATTTACCAATTTGATGTAGGAGTGAGTGGTGACAGGAGATTGAGGAAGCCCTAAAAACCAAGGTTGGAGGGCACAAATTTGGGGGTTTCTATGTTGCAGAACCCTTGGAATAAATTCTTTTTGGATTTGAGAAATTGAAGGCATAAGAAGTCACTGTCCAGGAGTTGGAAGTTCCAGGTGGATTCCTTCTTATACTTTCTTTGTAAATTGGGTCATTTTTATGCATTAAAAAGAGAGGTCAGTCATGGATAGGTGAGTTGGTCCAAGGTAACCATATACAAGCCTTTGGTATGTTGTAGTATTCTAAAAAGGGTATCAATAAATGTCATTAGATTGTCAAGTGTTTTGAGAAAAGGTAGAGTTGTTCCCATTCCAAGTTTGTTGCAGGGTTATTAGACAGCCTATTAGGCCTTTGGATCAGTTTGAGGGAACTTTGTGAATCGGAAGCATGGGGATTGAATCAGAGTCCTAGAATCCCTTGAGTCTAAGTATTTTAAAGCCTATAAAACTAAAAGATAGGTTCTTGTGAACTACTACTCATGAAATATGAGTGAATGAATTTAATTCAAAAATTACATAATTGATTTCTGATAGTATATCATAAATAACTATGTTTAAACATTAAGAATACAAATTAATTATCATGTTAGCATTATGCATTTCATTATCATTTCAGCATTATGCATTTCATTATCTTTTCAACATTATGCATTTCATATGTCGAGAACATTTATAAATTTTGCATTTCATTTCAATAAAGGGAATATTTAGTACATACCCAGTTGCAATTAAAAAACCAAGTGGTATCATCAGCTCCCACCCATTGATGCTCATGCTGCAAAACACATATCAACATTTTAAAAACATATTGTTTGCACCATTATACGAACTCCTGTCATTAATGAATGGGAAAGAGGAAAATAAATGAGAAATGTTGGGGAATGAACCAGATTGAAAGTGTTCCTGTTAATTCAGCAATGCCATCTGGCTGTCCAAGAATCTTCAGGATAGGGGTTGCAAATATATACATTGGTAAGAGAAGAATTGCAACTCCAAAGATTACAATCCATGCTCGTTGTAGATACAATCCTAACATATGATATTGCCAAGCCCCAAAAGCTTGGCCCCAAAACCAAGGCACCTACATGAAATAGTCATATATCAAGTGCAATAACATGATCAAGAGATGGTTTAATCATTAAGAGTCACAACTACCAAGAAATAGAGCATCATGATTACATATGGAAAAAAGATGTGTTACAGGTTTGCATCACACATGCTTAAGGCAAAAGTTTCTAATACAACTGAAGAGAGCTGTAATTAATATAGAAAATTAATCAAATGTAAGCAACATATGGCATTAATTTTGATAGTTTGATCAAAGGCCACTTTTGTAGGCACCACCCACCAATCTTGGAAAGGAAATAGAGCTTGTATAACCATATTTGTTTGTCATACCCTTTTTGCAAGGAACTCAAAAATTATTCAAATTAAACAAGTATGAACTGTAAGAGACTAAGAAAGAAGGCAAAGGTGTTACCTCACTAGGATGATAGTAATAATGAGACAAAGAACCATGAAGACTAAATCCAAGGAGACCAGATCTGAACATCCGGGTTCGATCAAATTCAAAAATTGGTTTGCCTTCATAGCATTGTCAAGTCAACAGCATGAGCATTATTTTGTGACTAGAGTGTCATCAATGTTTTTAAATGTAGAATGAAATGGTTGTAAGTATGCATTTCTGCCACATGCAAATGATTTTGAGATATAGACCTGTGCAATCCAATCTCCCAAGGAATAGACAACACCACTTATCACCATCTTTGCCAAAACAGGATTTGTCATAAAGTGATCTTAGAATAGTTACTAAAATGGTAATAAATTATGTTCTTATAGTAAAAGAATACTTTGACATAAGAAAAAAACTACACAATATTAAAACATGACATTGTGCTTTAAAAACTAAAAAGGTACCTGTAACGAAGAACTTCATTTCGACTTGCTAATTGGTTGTCACTATTAACTCTAAGCTTATCTTTAAAGTTTGAGCTTCACTTGGTTTTGAGAATAGTTTAATATTCTCTACTAAACAAGGCCAACCACGTGAAGGTGGAAGCTCATTTGGCCTCTCCCCTCCCCTCCCCCCCCCCCCAACATCACTCTAAATTCCCCATTAACATTTAATAACATTCATTCATTCATCCATTTTTGAAATATAACCTTCAATCATTATAATCACATGATACCATTCATTAACACATAAAATTCATTAACACACAACATTCATGATTAATTCATTAACACACAACATTCATGAATAATTCATTGACACATAAAATTCATTAACACACAACATTCATGAAGAATTCATTAACACATCATTCATCAACATTACTAGTAAAAAATTACATCCATTAAGACAACGTTCTTTCATTAGCAAAAAATGTTAATTATAATAATTTCTTTTTGGGTTTCTTGCTATTTTGTTTAATCATGTAATTTCTAAGAGGAAGATCAATGTCATCATCATTCTTCTCCTCTACTGATTCTAATTCCAACGCATGTCTCCTCCTCATCTGTTTAGGAACACGAGGCTGCTATGCCAAAGGGGGGTCCACTGCAATAACAACTACTCCATGAGTTAAATTCACACTATTTTATATTAGTGAATTACAAGTATTTATTTAAGTAAAAGAACTATAAATCAAAAAATTAATTTAAAAGAACAAAACATATATAGATTTTCTTTACCTGAATGTGCCACATGATCTACATAGTGATCAGTCTGAACATCCTCCGGCACTCGTTTAGCATAACATGATTTTGTATCCTCTAAAATATACACAAAAAGGTTTCACCAAGTTCAATTTAAGATGTTAAATTGTATTAATAATTACATAATTAGTTTTAAATAGAAAATGAGCACCTCCATCGATAGTACGATGCACATCAGGGGCTTCATCATGCGGTGTATGATCTCTGTCATGATTAAGAGGCTGCATTGCAATGTCATGCACATTATTATCAAATAGATTATTGCTCAAGTATTCAATTTCTAATATATTTTTTAGCATATTTACCTGTGCACATGATGCAGGAGACTCTTCGGTTGGGCCAGTGGAAGCTTGCCGTAGGCATTCAACCACGACTTGATAGCCTTCCTTGAAGGCAATTTTTTTGTGTTCTGTCGTAGCCTCTAAATTAAATTCAGAGCCCTGCATTCTTTGATTAAACAAAATTATTTGCATTTTATAAATAATTTTTATCTGCAATTCATTTATTGCTACTTACAATTCATGCTTTAATTTTCGAATATCCACCAGAGCCAAGTCTGTGTTGCCCAATCTTTTGTAGCCTGGCCTTTGTTGCCTTTGATGTGTCTTGCAACCTATGAAAAGTTCAAAATATGTTAGATGATATAGATATAAAGATCACTAATTAGTGCATTATTACATTGTACTAGTAGTTAATACTATTGCATACCTTCTTCTCTCATTTACTGGTGTAATTCCTCTTTGAGCATCCCCTTTCTCCTTTGCATCCAAAATAAACTCATTCCAATCCCTCACTAGAATAAAAGGAGGATGCTCGTACTTTGGGTTTTGGACGAGACTCTTTCTATATGAGTCCCTCACAGTCTTAAGATGTTTGCAAGCTCTTTCTAAAATTTTCTTCTCGTCAAAAATATTATTACCAAACTCATGCTCTAAATCTTTAATGAGTTGATCTTTTAATTTTTTGTCTTGCAAGTTCCACCTTTTAAGAAAAAACACAAAATTGTTAGATATAGTAAAAGAAAAGACCCGAATGCAAGGAAAAATACTGTACCAATTAATGATATGAAAAAAAAATAGTGGGATAAAGTTAGTTCACTTATGATGTTCCACCTTGTACATATGGTGGGCCCGAATATATGCAATGTGAGGTCATAAAGCTTCCTATAAAATGAATCGTTTCCTGCAAAAAATGTCATGGGATAATCAATCCAAAACTTGTTATGAATAGGTAAATGCATATTACAATATAAAAAATAATTATTTTAAGTACCTGGAAGCTTAGGACATTTTAAAGGCATGTCTTTAAAATGTCCTTCAAATGAGAGAAGAAGGTATGCAACAATGACATCTGCATAAGTCCCGTGCTAGAAACACGAGTAGATCCAGGAAATGATGGTGAATTATCACCAATACATGTACTCTGATCTATATCTGGCGTACCAGATGGTGCCACCGGTGTACCTCCTACTCCAAAAAAATAATCCACTATGTGATGCACCCAAGATTAAAGTACAAATTATAAAATCATAATTAACACAAAACCAAATATAGCAAAACAAGGATTTACCAGCTGGCATAGACCGTGAAGGCATCAATGTTTGCATGCCCCTTGTTGCTGACATTGCACTCGGCAATCTCAGATGGACGTCCGTCGACCTCCTAGGAGGAGTATCCTGCACTTGATGACCTGAACAATACATTGTTAGCAAAGACATTCTGAAATAATAAAAGTAAGAGTTAACTTAAGAAGGTTTTGAATGTTCCAAAGAAAAAATTCCTTGTAACTTGTCAACTAAAGGATTATTTTACCTGAGGCGGCCGGACCTCTACTAGTACCAGCGTCACCACGTTGTCCTTAACCAGGTTCTGGATCAGTTGCCAAAAATCCCTGTAACAAGAACACATATTACATATTTTACTTCACAACATAAAAGAGTATAAAATATAAACCTTTATTGAAATTTTGTTATAACTAAAGATTCATTACTGCTTACTTCATAATGACGTGCTTGTGCTTTCAATTTATAGCCTCTTCATCATCTCCTTGGTTGGAATATTTGCTTCACCCAAAATTCTCATTATTTCTAAATTGATTTTTTTAAATTTTTTCCTCAACATAATTGTTACATTAGGCATTTATGTGATATCATCATCAGAAGGGGTAGCTATTGCCTTTGTACTTACTGCAGGTGCTTTTCCCCTATCCTAAACATCAAATTGTGATAGGAATATCAGTAAAACTATCATAAAAACTCCAAAATCGTAAATAAAATAACGTAATAATATAATATTTTTCAACTATCTAATTTGTACAATTTCAATAAGGTTTACCCTTGCTAAAGAATGGGTGGGAGGAGCATCCTCGTGGGCTCTTCATGTGCGGGATCCATATCGTCCTGTGACAAAGATTAAATATAAAAACTTCAGCGAACTGAAAGCAATAGACTTAGCAAAAAAAAAATTATTAATAAAATGGTATATAGTACTTACCACCCTCATGATAGTAACTTTGTTTGTATCTATGCGATTTAAATGGTAAGGTATTAGCAGTTCTTCCCTTGCACTTATTGATTTTATCGCACATACAAAAACTTGATTCCCCTCACGTGCCTCAAATATGCAATTGGGTTGCTTATTAGTTGAGGAAGGTTGTATACTATTTATAAAACTCGCAATATTACCTATTGCTTTTGGTCTCCCATCAATGTACATTACAAATCTTTTACTTTGATCATGTTCTTTCCATTGTATATAATTAGTTGATAGTGCATACCTACGCATATAATTGTAACAAGGATCAACATACTTGAACAATTGAACAACTTTGTTGTAACATACCTTTATCCCATCCATGGAAAATAGGCCCAAACCATTGAATGAGGATGGAGCAATGTGATATATCCTCTCATTAACACAAAAATCAGTGTTAATTGGAGGTAGCTCATTGGGTACCCATTCTTTCTCAATGTGTGTGTACCGAAAGGGCACGTTGATGTCGCCTTTGGTCTCATCATCATAAGAACATGACCCCCATTAGCAAGGAAAAATTGCATGCGTTTATCAAATTTTTTTCTAATCTTTTGATCTCTAGTTGATCTCCCTATTTTAGTCGTACTACATGTAGAACTTTCATCTAGCATTCCCCCATTTCCCTCATTTGATGTAGATAGATCTGACAAGTACTTATTTAGTAGGTCCTGCAATCCATTAAATGAGATATTGTCACGTCCCCGCTTCAAATAGAATTTTGATAATATTTAAATAATATATATAGAATAATCAAGTCATGACCCATACGTATGGTTCTTCTTTGTCTATACGTGAGAGATATAAAATGTACTAAGTTGATTTAGTGATTATATAATTATATTTCTATACGGTTCTTCTTTGTCTATATATACATTATATGATTATATAATATGTCTATTTATAACATATGTGCTTAGTGATAAACAAGAAGAATATAAGAAAATTATGTCTATTTATTGACTTATACCTACTGATCCATGTCACTGTGCATGATCCACGCCAAAGGGGTTAAATTTTCTGCAGGTGTTAATCATTTATCTTAAGTTAGCTAAAACTTACATGATACGTATGCTACAAATAACTTAGAAGACAACATGAACAATATGAAACATCGTAAACATGAACAAATTTACCTTATATATGGAATGCAAGATCATCAACAAAAGGGGTGACGATGTATGCAGTCAATTGCCTATTTGCAAAAAGGGTGATAATCAAACACAATATATACATGTATCAACAACAATTAATTGAGCATCATAAGCAAAACATTGGTAATTATAAATCACATATGTTGTAATCATTAGAATTGAACACAATAAATATGTAATCATTACAATTGAAAGCAATAAATCGTGTCAATCATTTCATTGATCATTTCAATTATGTCATTGATCATCTTCATCATCATCATCGTCATCGTCATCATCGTCGTCGTCATTATCACCATCATCATCGCCATCATCACCATCATCACCATCACCACCACCACCATCATCATCATCACCATCACCACCACCACCATCATCATCATCACCATCATCTTTATCTTCATCATCTACTTCTTCATCATCTTCAATATCTTCTTCTTCCATAACATTATACTTTATCGGTCTTCCTCTTGGATCATGTCTAATAAAAAATGACCAACCTTGTTTATGTAGAACCTCTGAGTAAAACACTTGCTCACATTGGCTTGTAAGAACATAGGGCTCATGTCCAACTTGGTCAAATGACCTTGTATTAATCATTGTAAATCCATTATCATGTTGCATAACAATTCTATCTAGATCATTTTGATTTAGTCAGAGCCTGTACCATTTTACGATGAATAGAACTACTTTGAAAGAGTTAAAGTCACACTCAATTATATCATCCAAGATGCCATAGTATCAATTTTGAGATTGTTGAGGATGTATGTCATTTCTAGATGATATATTGGTGACCTCAAAAACTGCAGTTATCCTAGAATCACAAATTTTCTTTGTGTCATCCAACTTTTTTATGCAAAATTTGTGGCCGTAATAGTACATAGCTTTGTGGTGCTTGACCTACAATTTTTCAAGTGTGTGTAAATTATTTGCATCGTGAGTTGATACAAAACATACGAGTCATGATCATTAATAAATTTGTACATACCTCTCCACCTCTTAAACCATGTGCTAGATCAATTACCATTGGCGTAACATTGGAATCTCCATTATGATGAGCTTCTCTAACTAATGAAGCAACACCTTCCCATATTAATGAGCAACCATTTTGTTGACATCGTTCAATCCATACCATCATCCAATCAAGATTGTTCACAATATACAAATGTATTGCATCCCACTCTCGACCAACTGTATAAAAAAAATACACCAATTATAAATAATTTATATTGAAGATTTGTAAGAATTAATTAACTACAATAACATCTTAGATTTACCTCTCACTTTCCTCAATCTACCTTTGCCCATCAAGTACTCCCCTTCAAATTTGTTAATGGAGTTGGGATCCCAAATACGATCTACATGGATCTTTGCTACAAACTTAAGAAGATATTCACTAATGTACACCATGGTCTGGTATACCATATATCTCTCCACCATAGAACCCTCAGGATGTGCTCTCTATCGAACCAAGCCTTTCAAAAATTTCAAGTAACTCTCAACCATCCACATTGACCTGGTTGGTACAGGTCCACACAATTCAATCTCCTCAACTTGATGTATGAGGTAGTGTTCTTGTGCATTGAAAAAAGTTGAAGGTAGACACTTTTGCATTTCACACATAAGAAGAGGAATTTTTCTCTTCCAATATTTTATATCTTCTTTATTGATTTCTTTAGATGACAACCACCTCATGTATTTTCCAAGATCATAGATAACTTGTTTGACACTGTTGGCGAAGTGGCGTGGGAGAGATAAAGGTAGAATGTACTGCAATATTTGTAAAATGATCTTGTCAATATTTTATAAAAGAATGCAATGAAAACTACATGCAGTATACAAATATATAGTGAATACAAAATAACATGAATTACCTTAATAAATGTATGCCAATCATGTATTTTTATCCTTGGCCTAAATTCATTTTTCTTTGATATGAGATTGTTTATGTTTGCAGCAAATCCTGTGGGAAATCGTATTTTTTTTTACTTCTTTTATAGCATTGCTCTGCTGCTCCAACAATAACCAAGGGCACTTGTATCAATTTGGTCTCCATTGTTATTTGATCGAATGACATTTTTCATTGCATGGTTGGATTCTTCAATGTCACTACAAATTTTGACAATTTGGTCTTTGTCACGCCTTCCATCCAAGATTTTTCATATGTCTCTGTTATATTCTTTCCAATATGCATATTATCAAACAAATGCACGATTGGGAGTTGCTCGTAGTATGACAACCTAGTAAATTGCGTAGGATAAATTTTTAGTCCTTTTAGAAGTTGGTCATTGATGCCTTGACGACCTTCACAAGCATCAATTACATCATCAGTAAAAAAAACACAATATCAAAATATAAATTTGAAACAAAAACCATCAGATGGAATGACATTACCTCGACAATTTATTTTATTGTATGTCAACTTCCATAGGCGAGGTGTCATTCTTCATGGCTTTGATGTAGTCTCTTCTTTCCCATTGAAAAGATGTTTTTCGGTAATTCGATACTTATGATTTATGTGGAGAAAGTGTCTATTCTCATCGAATACCTGCTTTCTTAAACTTTTTGAATGATGAGATTTCATCTTTGGACCACAAACTGGACATGCAAATTTTCCCTTTGTCTGAAGACCTACAAGATCGTGTATAATTGGATTAAATATGTTAACTTTGTGTTAGAACTATAACATACCAAAAAAAAGGTGTTAAGAAGAGAACATACCACAAAAATGTGTTAGCTCAGGGGCATCATGTATTGTCCATACAAGCATTGCATGGAATTGAAATTGTCTTTGTCCTATTGGTCTAGAGATGTCATACATAGTGACCCCATTCCATAACACCATCAACTCGTCGATAAGGGGTTCAATATATACATTGATATCTTTAACTTGGTACTTACCTAGTTGAATGAACAAAAACATTATATAATTATTATGACCATTTTGATGGATTATTTATAATAAATTAATTTAGATGACCATTAAATCAAAAAATACCTAGAACAATTAGTGCCAACATTATGTGCTCCATCTTTATGGACAACCAAGGAGGAATGTTATTGTTGATAACAAAAATAGGCCACATCGAGTAAGTAGATCTCATCTCTCCAAATGGATTGACACCATCCGCTGCCAATGAAAGCTTGAGATTAGGAGGTTCTTCTTTAAAGTGTGGTCATTTTTCCTCTATTTCCTTAAATGTCAAACCATCCGCAGGTATTTGCATAATGTCATCTTGAATTCTATTGCATGCATGGTAATCCATAAATTGTGCCAAGCTATTGCACTTGAATAATTGTTGCAGACGTGGAATAATGGGAATATGCCGAAGAACCTTGTGAGGCACCTTTTTTGTTATTCGATTTGATTGATATCTACTAATATGACAAATAGGGTATTCTGTTGCAAATTCATGATGTTTATGATATATAATATGATCATTCGAACATGCATGTATTGTTTGATACTCCATTCCAATATCTTTCACAATGGTAGATAATTCTCGGTACGAGTGAGGTAGAATGTTTGATGGTGGTAACAAACACTCACCTATCAACCTATGACCAAAAATATAATTTGTTAATTTAAAGAATATTAATTGCTACACGATTCACCCAATGTTAATTGTAAGGGAATTATGACTAAAATAATGAAAAAAGATGACATACCTTAACATACGTGTCATTGCTACGTTGGATAAACCATTCATAACCTTCAAGTTCACCAACAACAATACAGTGGCAAGAAGAGTTGTTTCAGAGCCTTCATATAGGGGCTCGTGTGCCTTCTCAAGTATAGGTACATTAAGGTCTACATCAACATCATCATCATCGTCATCATCATCATCTTGATCATCGTGATCTTCTTCATCATCGCAGTCTTCTTCCATGGGATCATTACCTTCTGCTTCTATATTCACACCTCCATGTTCCCTCATTTGGAAATCCATATTCTCCAGATTGTCATGGTCCATAACATGAAACTCGGGGAGGTTGACCTATATGAAAATGATGACCTTATATTAACCATGACCATGATGTCATCATCAAATCATGTCTTATGTATTTTATAAATTATTAAAATACATACCAATGGACGAAATTCGTTTCCCCCTTCAATGTGACCATGTTGCCTACAATGTTCCTCAGCTGTTTTGATTAGATATCTTCGAGTCTTTAAGCCCTTAAAAATTTTGCAAGGACAATAACATTTTCCATCACCTTTTCTTTTTAAGTTAGACCACAATCTAGCAATTGTCTCCCTATTTTTTTGTGCATTGATATCGTCAGACATGGTCTTTCTTGAATGGAATGACTTGTCGGTGGAAGAAGGATGATTTTTTTGCAACCTGTAGATACAAATCGTTACTGAATAGCCATTTTCTCAATGCAAAGGGACATTTATCATACCAAATCAAAGTTTAGAAATGGATAGTTCTGATGCTTTGCCATTACAATAGCAATAGAGGGTGTATAGATAGAAAAATAGTTGTACAGAGTAGATTTAAATAAATAAAATCAGGTAAATAGATAGGGAAATTGAGTAACATTGTAGGACTCCTTGCCTCCATATATAGGCTCTCTTAAGTAATGAAAATACAAAGAAACCTCTCCTAATCATATGAATACAAGCATGGATTTTTGTATTTCATTGTTAACTTGAGCACCCTATTTCAAATAGAACATTATCATAAAATCTCGTAGGCCTTAATTTTTTGTATTTTTTTAATGACATTAACATGGTAACTTTCCAAAGTTAATTTTTTGTATTTTTTTAATGACATTAACATGGTAGAGACTAGGACTAACCTGCCTAACCATTGAGGTGAAATTTTCTTGTACTTTGTGAGTTCAGTAACTAGGCTATGACTTTCATGACATGCATCATTACACAATTGCTTTCCATGATGTGTAGTGTGCCTATGCTTGGATAGAAACACTTGTATTATAATTTTTTCACAAACTAATTATAGTTTAAATTTTCATAGTGCATAGGATTGAAACTAAGCATCTCTTACTTCCACCTAACCAAGAGTTAGATTAGAATTATAATTAAAAAGAATCAAGTTTTTATGTAGGCATTTCATTGATCAATTTCCTTCCGCTCTTTCTTCATCCTTCATGTTGTTTCCTTCCAAAACTTGGTTGAGTTGGATTAATAGTAGCAAGTTTAGTTTAAAGTCTTTGTTATATCAGCAGGGGCAACTATCTTTAAATAGGGTTATCCATCAATATTTGGCAGGGTTCCTGATTTCATCATGTCTTTCATGTTTTCCTACAATCCTCTTTGATTTTCAAGCATTATCTATACGTTCACCTAGGTTTCCATGTTTGGTAGATACACTTTCAACACAAAAATATTTAGAAGAGGTCCATTCAATGTCATGGATAGATGAATTTATTGATTCTCGAACTATGCAATCACTATTACTGAGTAGTCATATTGCTACAAAGATTGATTGTCTCAAAACAATCATGGTTTGCAATGGAAAAGTAGTGAGATTGATTGTCTCAAAAGATGTTATGAAGAACACTTTTCTTAACAAATGCTTTACATAGACAAGAGACAATGCATGAAGGAGCCCAAAAAGGAAAGGCAGCCAAGAAGAAAAGAATATGAAGAAATAATGTTGAGCTAGGATAGAAAGCCATGAAATCAGTTTCATGATAGCTTGAAGTAAAGATTGGATGCAAAGGACACTATGGCTCAATAGGGGTTATAAGAGAGATCAATCATGAACTAAGAACTAAAAATCAAGTCACTCAATGATACACTCGTGAAGAGAATGATATTCATGCAATGAAGGCAGGTGCTTTGAAAGTTAGCAGCTAGTGTGACAGGTTGAATTTGAGGGTCTTATCAAAAGACAATAAATACTTAAGAAAACATGCTTCAAGGATCTAACTTGTCAAGGCCTTCCACAAAACTCCTAAATGATGATTTTGGTTTTATAGACTCCCAATTACTTGGATTCAAAGAATTCTAGGGCTCTGATTTCAATTCCCATTTCCCAATTCATAAAACTTCCTCAAACTGAACCAAAAGCCTAAAAGACTGTCTAATAACCCTGTAGCAGTCTTGATACTGAAATAACTCAACCTTTTCTCAAAAATATTGATAAGGTAATGACATTTATAGATACCATTTACAGAGTTCTACAACATAGCAAAAACTTTCATATTGTTACTTTGGACCAATACTATTAAACATGACATGTACCCTATTTCAATGCATGAAAAATGCTCAATTTAACAAAGGAAGTACCACTCAATGACCTCCTATCAACCCCAACTCCTGGATAGTATGGGTTTATGTCTTCAATTTCTCAAATCCCAAAGGAATTAGACTCCAATGCTCTGCAATTACAAAACCCTCAAATTTTGACTCCAAACCCTAGTTTTTAGGGCTTCTTCAATCTCCCGGTTCTACACACTCCTGCAACAAATTGATGATGGATTCACATTCAATCCAACCTCCTAAGGTGATCCCAATCATAAAATTTATCCCTTTTTTGGGCAGAATACTCACTGCTATATTTTAGCATTCGTCTTCAATGCCCTGTCTCATTGTTTTGGTTCATGATCACCTAAATCTTGCTTGGATCTGCATATGCATAGTTAGAGACATATAATATAGGTTAAAAAATTTCATTTCTTGAATGTTAGGCCTCTACATTCATGGAATGACTCCCATTCTCCTAAAGTCTTACTGTGGTGACAGGAACAGTTAAGGAAAAATGTCTGATATACAACTGGCGCAACAACAATTAAGTGAAGAGATAAACTCATTCAAAACAATTAATTTGAATAGAAAAATCTATTTATTGACACATCAAACCAATCACCTTGAAGCTTCAAAAATAAAATGAATGAATTTTGCAGAGATAGAGAAGTTTATTTTATTAATGCTCACCAGTCTATACACCAGATTTCATTTGAGGGTCTTATCAAAAGGCAATAAATACTTAAGAAAACATGATTGTGGTACCCTGTTGAGGTGAATAGTCAGGTGAAATAACATTTGACCATGATAGGTGTTGAAAAAATTAAGCTTATTGATTCATAATGGTAGGGATTTCTAGTCTTGTGCCTTCAAGAAGACTGTGAAAAGCTAGAAACACGGTTTGTTTTGATAGTCCACATGCAGAGCCCATAAAATTTTTGGTCCAACTTCTAAAGTTGTTATTGCGACCTATAAAAAGATTTCAATATATGAAAGACAATACATCTTTGTTGTCATGGACTATATTTGTTGATTAATAATTTGTTCTCTTGGCATTACTTTGCGCATTAAAATCAAGATTATTATAAAAATGTTTTGCAGGGTCTTGTGAGGAGAGACAATCCATGAAGTGCAAAAGCACAATATTTTACTGCCTTTTTGCCTTGGCATTTGTCATTATTTTTGAGAAATTCAATCTATAAAAGGATGGTGAACATAAATGATAGTCCAATAGATGGAAATTCAAGTCCCATAAATATCAATGGACAGTGCTAAAACAAAATTATGACAGCCTTCGTGTTGAAGTGACAGTCTTGCCTAAGAAAATAGTGGACAATTGTAAGTCCAAACATTAAGGTTGTGTAGAAACAGTCTATAAAAGCTTACAAGCAAGACAAGAATGGCCTTTGAAAACATTGGATGGCATGTTGATAATGGTTGCCATATAGAAACAAAAAAGGAAAACCATAGAACAGTCAGTCCTATGAAGAATTTAAAAGGCTTAAATGGAAGACAATCTAAATTGTCATGTGACAATCACAAATGTTGTTGGAGTTGACCAAAGCAAACTAGGCCAAGGGAATGATGAACTAATAGGTATAATAGTTAATGTTAAACAAGTTGGTGTCAAAAGAACGTTGATCTCAAAGGATTTTTAGTTAACCATGAAGGTAAAATTTTGAAGATAGCTGAAGACAACCAACAATCCAAGTATAGCCACAAGAAACATCACAATGAGGACAATCATCCCATGACAGTCATGCCAAACAACAATGAGCATGCAGTAGTTCTTGATGGAAGATCAAAGGAGAGTAGATAGCAAGTCAAGTTTTTGCAAAAAGTACATGAAAGATTTTAGAGGCTCAGTAGCATGACTCACTAACAGTATGGAGGATAAGGTGACAGTCCACTAAAGGACATTCATCCAAGGTAGCATTATGCAAAGGACAGAACTAAAAAATGAGAAGTTTGGTAATGATGGATGATGGAAAGGTCAATGAGAAAAGTATGAATGGATTGGATCAATGGATTGGAATGGATATGGGTAGAGTATAGAAGAGTTTAGAATGATGTTAGAGTTTCTTGTGGATGAGAAGGCAAAGCCATAGTGCTTAGGGGAATAGTGTGATGACTGTCCCAGCTAGAGAATCACAACTTGCAGAGTCACTGTCTTTAGGACAGTCAATAGTATTGGTTGTGTAGACCAGAGGGGTCAAGGGTGTGGTCCATTTGAACAAGGGGGTAAGGGTTTTCTAATGAACTAATTGGAACAGTCAATCCCTTTATTAAAACATTTATATCTTCTCTTGAGGGAAGTGAAAGGACCGCAAAAGGCAGTCATACTTAAAAGACCTATTTTTACTTTGGACCATACATTGTAATTGGTCACTATCATATATCTTATTGATCATGGTTTGATTATTCATAGCCCCACTCTTTTGATAGTGCTTAAATTAGTGTATTTTCAAACGATTTTTTTTAAGTGGGCTCACATCGAGACCCAACAAACATCATGACATGTGAGAGCTTCTGAAGACGGGAAAGTGGAATTGAATGGCATAACCAAGGGTTTAAATTTGTCTATAACTAAAAACATTCCAATTGTATATTCAGCTCGACCAACAAGTTGAACCTCAAAGTGCTACTGATAAGGAACTCCAACCATATAATGGGGAATCAATACATGGACAAATTTGCACTTGCAGAGTATGTTCTATAGGAGAAAAGGATGGTGATTACCTAATAGAATAAATGCTTCTAAATTTTATCGCTTGATTTGTTTGACACAAGATGAAAAGAAAATGAATCAAACAAGTCAATTGGAACATATGCATCAACGAGAAAGACTCCCATCATCTCTTGATCAAAATAGAAGGAAAATTGTCAAAGAAACTAAGAAAATCACACAGACACTTTTGATGTTATGTGGATCATGTAGGTTGCAACGAGAAGCACAAAAATTGTTGTGTTGGAAAGACTTTCATTTGGTTCACCTGAAAGAAATGGAACAAGGCCAAGATATAAAAGAACTATTCATACCCAAATACACATACAAAGATACACACACCTAGTAGGGGAGAGGTGTATTGAACTAGTATGAAATTAAGATATATATATATATATATATATATAATGATATAATGTATTAAACTTGTATAGACATATAATATATAATATACCCAAAACTTAAACATCAAATTCTAGATATATATAATATAAAATAAATAATAGATACAAAACTTAAAGAAAAACATAATTCAAGCCTTGACCATACAATAAAAAAATATTATTTATAAATCTTGAAATCTAGTGCTATACAAGAGAAAACATAAGGGGCAACATTATAATACCCATAGATCACTGATCTCAAATATATTGCCACATCCATATCCAAGTTTTCAATGGGTAAGAATAGAAAACAAAACAAAAGAAGAAAATATTGGAAAACAATTTTATTTGAAATGTGAAAGGCAAATGGGTGAGACAAAACACATTAAGGAGGAGAGGGTTTGTTTATATAGTATGGCTATGTACTAAACATGATGTGGGAATCTTTTCCTCTTCCATTCTTTTCATCCATTTTTTCACATGAATGGAAGTAGTGTGAGCTAGGAAAAAGAGGGAAATGAATTTATTGGTGAGCAATATCAAGAAACTTCACGAAAAAGGTGGGAGACGAGCACATATGTAATAGTTACATTTTATCAATGCATTCTTCCAAACTATACCAAAGGAATACCTTTTGGATAGGTTATGGAAAAAAAACACAGTTGAATCCTAATAGCAATCATAATTTGATTTGTTGTGGAAAATATTTCCTACTTATTAGGTTATGGATTGTCATCCAAGCCAAAAAAGAGGGAGGAATTCCAAGGGTTGAATGATAGAGTAAATTCATTATATGACTACAAGATATCCATTGACCTTTTATGTATAAGAACCTCCCTTCTGAACATATTGTATGAATTTCTAGTTTAACTACTTGCCTATGTGTTTTGTGAACTAAGGTAACTTTGTGTTGAGTAATAACCCTAACACTTAGTTCAGTATGATGAATCCTTGGAACTTGTGTGTAGGTATTCTTGAGAAACATTGTGAGGAGAACTATGTTTGAATTTGATCAGTTTGGAAGTGAGTACATAGGTGGTCCTTGGGTGAAGGATGCCCTTATGACCTTAAGTCTGTAGGGGAGGTTCTAAGGGGTTAAGTCTACAGAGTGGGGTTATTCCTTTTAGAGAAACTATTTTATCTTCCCTCTTATGTACGCTTTAGGTGAAGCCAAACTAGGTGTTATAAGGTTATGAAAGAGTTAAGACTTATAGATTGTATTTAATACATTTTTATTTATTGGATAGCTTGTGTTTAATACTTAATGTGGATATGATAAAAAAAAAATAAAGAAGTGAATTGGTTGACTACCTTATAGTCAGTATATGCATACTTGGGTACATTTTGAGTTGAGGGCATCTTGTGTTGTTTCTATGTGATCATTACATGTGTGTGAAACTTAACCCCAAACACATAGGAATCTGTTTATTGACTCCTAAATCTACCGATCTTGTTATACTTATCCATTTGTTCAATAATATAAATCTAGTTATGTATTTAACCCTCACAAGTGTGAACTGTAGGACATTTATGAAGTGACAGGCAGTCATTAGACTGTGCCAATAATCAATATCTAGGCTACTATGAGGGAGTGGTTGGCATTCACTTGGTTCATATAGGTGATTTTTCCAATAAATACCATGGTTATGATATGTTAATAGCTAGTTGGTTTTCATTGGATTGTGCCAATGAAAGATGTCTAGAGCTAGCATTCTATCCTTTAGATTATCCAACATAAACTTGGCTCATGATGGTGAAGGATTTATAGGGACTATCCAAGCTTTGATATGATAACAACTATATAGGTAGTTACCTTACTGTGCAAGTAGTGGCAATTGAAGCTAACCATTGTATCATGAGTGTTAACTGAAAATCACATATAGCATGGGTGAAATTGATGCCAAGTATTATCTAAGATTGTGAAGAAGATAGATGAAAATATCAAAAGATACTTCTTCCTACTTGTACATACTTGTTAGCAATGCCCTTTAGACAATTGAAGTCAATATCCATTGGGCTGGAATAGTTCGCTATTTGTGGAAATCTTTGGGATCGAGGATGAATCTGTAGTGTAGTGTGGAATGCATTGAACCCCTTTTCAGATTGCTTAATGGTATAGTTGACCTTGTTGGGTTGACAAAAGACCCCTGGTGTAGTATGGGATGTACCAAATCTTCTTCACAAGTATTTATTGGTGCAAAAGACTAGGGAAAGGAGTGAGACTCATAGTGTAGTGCATAATGCAGTGACATTCTCTCTCTCTATGATGGACTATACAAGAGAAATTTAATCATTGTATATGAGCCAATCATTATTTTATTTATGGTTCATGTATGAGCCAACCACTATTATCTTTGTGATGCTTGTGTGAGCCATTCATTACATATTTGTGATATATCTTGGATCTACTCACTATGTACATGATGTATGACATAGCTATGCAACTTGTGTACCTATGATGTATATGAGCTAGTCCCTTGTGTATATATGATGTATGCTCAAGACAATCACTAGGTGTGTGATTTTTTATATGACCATTTTGTTTATGTGTATATTATACACTAATTATAGGTAATGTTAAGTATGAAACTAACACTTGATGGCTTTACTATTCTTTTATTGTAATGGAGCTAAGTCAATAGATTCGCTTAACTAATAGTCATGGTTTAAGGAGAGATCAAATTAATAAACCTCTTCTAAGTGTGAACTATGAAGCCTCTGGCATCCCATGAGATCAGGATACTTAGGCAAGGTCATCAAAAGTAAACCCTTGAGGCTTACTTGTCTAAGTCTACAGATAGCCTTAATTATGTAAGCTTAACACTTTCAAGTTAAGCATGTAAGTGGTTTCATTGAGTTGATACCACTAAAGTGAAGATAAAGATTATAAAATCAACACTTATAAGATAGATGGAAAATCTTTTGTTGATTAAATTGATAATCAATATGAAAAAAAATTGTATTCTCTAAAGTGCAGATTTCACATATATTTAGACAAATCTGGCTCACATCATTTCACTCCAAAATTTCCTGTTTTAGAATAACTATTGGCATTTTAAAAAATAAAAAATAAATTAAATCAAATACTCAAAAAAAAAAACTTGACTGTTGAATTCTTTGAGCATTGAAAACTATCCCTAGAAGCCAAATGGGCAGGGAATGGTACTATTAGAAACAGATCGAACTAGATTGAAGTCGAGAGTTAGCCATTATATTGTTTTCTTATACCAATTCTGACTCCTAGACTCAACGTTACATCACAAATGTGATCTCCTACACCCATTACTTTCCTAGGTTTACAAACTCTTAATAAAAAAAGTTACACATCATAGTTATCTAGAAAAGGATGAGAGAGGAGGGATTTTGTAGGAAAGGGTAAAAGCCAAATTTTTTTATTTTTTATTTTTTTATTTTTTATCGGTCTGTATAGGTTCACCACTTTCAGTTTCAATTGATGAATTTTTATCTGTATATTTCTCATCTTTGCACATGGTCAATGGCATGCTACTTAATTTTAGGCGTTATCAAGAACGTGATATATGAGACTCACAAGAGTTTTCTTTACGGTAGGCATAAAATGAAATGGTAGGCCCCAACCTTCTGGCTTCTGTGGAGTACTAAGTTTGACCTGCAAATTTCATGAATAAATCTGGAGAGTAACATTGAAGGGTAAAAAGAAAGATATCGTGGGTACTGACAGGGAACCAAAGGGGTCATCCCATATTTTAGAAATCATTTTCAAGATTTGTATCTTCCAGAATTGCAACATCTTCCAGAATTGACTATATCTAGCATTTGGTATTCCAGCACCCAAACGGGCCCTAAAAGCTTGAGACATTGTCATTGTCATGTCGCAATCAAGCCTTACACTTATGCTTCTCACATTTAGCGCTCCATAAAATGATTATTACCAGCTGCTCTCTGTCACATAAATTATCCTGATGGGTTTCATTGGGTAGAGTTGCACCATTTAAGTAAGCTCACCTCAACATTAACATTGTCAGTATCGGAGCGAGTCTTGAAAATATGTATAAAATTGATCTGTTAAAGAGGCTGAAAGGTAGTGAAAAACATGAACACAGACAAGGCTTATGGACTGGTTGATAAATGCTTCAAGGAAATGAGAATTCATAGATGAGGCAAGACAATATTTGTTCAGAGAAACGCTTCCAGTCAATGCAAAGATTAGGGTTTTGGAACTAAGTGCACATAAATTAAAATATAAGATAGATTGTGGCCATCCATCAAAGAACAAAGATCAAAGCACATACCTCCTTCGCTTATACCCTGTTCTAGCTTCTACCTCCTTCATGCGTACTAAAATGAAGTGCTGAAATGAAGTTTCAAACCTTTTTTTTTTACTTTAAGTTATGCCTGTGTTGGTCTCAATTTTGACCAACACAATGTTAGTTGAAATTGAGACCAACACGGGCATGTATTAAAAAAAAAAGTTTTCCTTCTATAATGCGACCAACCTAAACATTTTTATTTGATGGTTGAATTGTTTAGTCAAAATTTAAGGTCAAATGTACTAGTGTGTTATACACAAAAGAAAGAGATTTTGATCTTAACGTATATAATAATGTTGACTAGGCTAAAAACATTGATGACAGAAAAAGAACAAGTGGCAGAACTTTCTTTTTAGGAGAAAGATTAGTGACGTGGTTAAGCAAGAAATAAAGTTGTATTTCACAATCTACTGCTGAAGCTGAGTATGTTCTTGCATCTATGAATTGTTATAACATTGTGTGGATCAAGTAATTACTTGAAGGTATGAAAGAAGAGATTACTGATACGGTTACAATTTTTTATGATAAAACCAGTGCAATAAACATATCTAAGAATCTAATGATGCATTCAAAGAAAAATCATATATCTATTAAGTATGACTACTTGAGAGAGCAAGTACAAGATAAGCATATGACATTGGAGTATGTGAATTCTAAAGAACAGATAGTTGATATATTCTAAGGTAAGTTAGGGGTTCTTTCCCTATCAAATGTTCACTAAGGCATGATGCATGTTGCATCAATTCAAGCATTCAACACAATATCTATTTTGTGAGTTGATGCTAGTGTTCACTCTTTAGGTGAAGCCTGAAGTTGTGAAAATATATATGATTGCAATGAGAGATCAATACATTTGAGGTATGATTTGAGAAGTATATGTTTCTTTGGCATTGTTGTCAAAAAAGGAGAGAGTCAATTGATTAATAAAGGGAGAATAAAGAAAATCAGAAAAAGATGTTAAAGAGAGACAGTATAGAAGATCTATTGAAGAAGATAATTTTTACTGAAAGAGGGAGAATATGTACATAAGAAGATCAAGTAAAAAAAAGAAGAAGTTACAACTTGGAGGGTGTATAAGAATGACAGTGAAGTGTACCATCATCAATTGAACATTGAATATTGTTAGGGTTTCCATCAATGCCAAAGTGAGAGATTGTTACTATAACTAATAGTAATGATTGGAGATCGATCAACTGATTGTAATGATGATGAAGACCGACTAAGATCAAAGGAATACAAGATAGTAGAAATTTTAGATTAGTTATTGTTTTGTCATTGATGTCAAGAAATTGATTTCTGGTTTATATTATGTTGCCATATCATTCAGTATATGATATAAGTTGAATGAGTTAAGAAGAAGAAGAAGTGAAATGTTGTGAAGTTGAAGAACTTTAATGGGAAATTGATACAGATCGGACAATGATTATATTATGTTGATATAAATTTTTCTACCTAACATATGATTATGTTAAGTCGGTAAAGTGTGACAATGAAGATTTGTCAAGTCAGTAAGCAAAATAGTTTTGGCTACCGAGTAGGAAAAGTCAATCGGTAAAGAGGAAAGGTAAAAAAAAGTCACTCAGCAAAGGCAAAGGAACTAAAGGAACTGAACAGAAAATAAAGGTTTAAGCATCGAAAAAAGTTAACTGAAATTCAGAATTATCTACCGAGAAAGGAACAAAAATTAAATACAAGGATTGGAATGGCATTTAATGGTTAGCTATGATGAGCTGGAAGGTTATGATGACAAGGAAAGTTAGTTAGAGAGATCTATGATCAAGAAAATTCATGATGATGATCTACGTCTTAGATCTAAACAGTTAAAATAGAAGGAACAAGTTTCAAGAAAAGTTCAAGTTCCGAGGTGAAAAGAAAATGTATTACCAAGATCTAGATTCAAGGTATAATGAATTGTACAGCTGAGATTGATCAAAGGAAAATGTAATAGAGGAGATTAAGTCGCAAAAAATGTCTATATAAAGGATGAATTTGTATGAACAAATGGTTGGTGAATTGAAGAGTTGAAGAGTCATTGACTGATGCAGTGAAGAAGGAATAGAGAGATTCTAAGTCAGAAAGCAAGATCTGATGAAGTGTTGAAGCCAGTGGAAAGTGAAGAATTAAAGTGAAGATAGAAGAGAACACAAAGGATCTGGTTATGCAAAGATAGTTTCAAATTTATAGGTCAATGTATTTAATGTTTCTTATTAGAATTTGTAATAGAGAAGTCTCTTAACAAAGTGGACTTAATAGTCTTATTGTAAAATCCTTACAAAAGGTAACATTTCAAAGAGTTTTTGAAGCCCTCTAACCATGCCACTCCTAACAGGGTGAAGATCCTAACAGATCTAAGGTAAATCCCTTGATCGAGTCACACTTAACAGTGTGCATTGTAATCTTTAACCAAATTGGCTCTTAATCGAGCATGCTTCAGAAGAGTATTTTCTTAGTGGGTGAAAATTCTCACAGTGGTTTTTCCCAAAGCTAGGTTTCCACATTAAATAATGGTTTTAAATGTGTTGAATGGTTTATGTGATTAATTTATTTTTTGATAAAGTTTATTTACTTTTGTCGTTAAATAGTGAATTGTGTTTAACTGAGTTGTCACCGAGTTATTCAAAGAAAAGTTTTTTAGGTATTTGGAATCAAGGATTACTGATTCACCCCCCCTCTTCATAATCCAACAGTGTTGCCCATGATTTTCTTGTCTTTCCTTAGTTTCCTTTAATGTGTCATTCAGTCTATCAAAAATTTGAAATATGTTAGATTATATAAATATAAAGATTAATTAGTACATAATTACATTCTTAATAGTATCACATACCTTCTTCCAGCGTCTGGTGGTGTATTTCCTTTTTTCCTTTCAATTATCTCCTTTGCATACAAAATCAGGTCCTTCCACTCCTCTGAAATCACGGGGGGACGCTCATACTTTACATTCTTCTCTAAATGTGTCATGTATTGGTCCCTCACATACTTTAAATATGCGTCAGCTTTCTCAAGGAGCTTGGTTTTTTTGAATGTTTCAACTCTGAACAAACCAACCATATGGTTTGTGAGTTCATCTTTTAACTTTTTTGCTTGGTCATTCCACCTTTTAAGCAAAAATAAACCTGTTAGATTCAAAAATGAATTGGAGCTACCTTTAATATAGTTCAAGAAATGGATCAAAGGAAATTTATTCTAGCAATGATATGAAATCAAAATAGTGGATTAGGGTTAGTTCACATATAATGTTCCACCTTTTATGTATGGTGGGCCCGAATATCTGCAATGCAATGTCATTAACATTTTTATAAAAAAATATCATTTCTTGCAAAAAATCATGGGATCATTAGTCCAAAATGAGTGATCAATAAGTAAATTACAATTAGACTATATATAATAATAATTTTAAAGTAACTGGAACCTTTTGTATCTTTAAGGGAAACAATTCTTCGTCGCTCACCACCAGTGTGGCCTATAATGTTCATGTACTAGCAATACGGGAAGATCCAAGAAATGATGGTATGTTATCACCAATAGCTACCTTTGGTGCATCCTCATGTGCATCTCCTGCTATAGAAAATAAATCCACTATGAAATGCCCCCAAGAAAGAACACTTCAAGGGAAATAAACACATAACAAAAGAGAGATCAAAAGAGGGATCTACCAATATGAGGTGCAGTAGAGGATACTACATGTAGTGTGTTGCTGACATTGTAGTCAGCAATAAAGGTGGGGTTGACCTCATATGAGGAGGCATTTGCACATGATCATTTACATGACCTGAAGAAGAATACATTAAATATATTTAGACACTTAAATTCATCCTTTTAAGATTAATTTAATTTAATTTAATTAATGACCCCAAATAACATTATAGTTATTTTTTTAATTAATTATATTTGTTAATTTCATCTATTTATTTAATTAAATTTATTTAATTAAATACATTCATTAATTATAGTATTTGAATTAAATTTAAATACTACCTTTCATAATGTATTAAATTTAATTTAATACATGTTCCTCCATATTCTCCTTTTAAATAAATTTTTAATTTATTTAATTCCCTCACATTCTTTATTTCTACTAAACCATGATTAAATTAAATTAAATTAAATTTAATCATAAATCCAACCTAGATGCTATCCTACACACATCACTTTCTATTTAATAAGCCTACACACTAATTAACTAAGGTTAATTAGGCTAATTTTTGGATTCCTACATCCATTAGTCCTAATTATTTTCTCACAGATGTGTGAGCAAATTTCCAAAAATTGCTACAAGTTTCATAAACAAGGCTTGTTACATTTTTTATGACACTTCTTACACCTAAAATGGTGAAAATGGACTTTTTCACTTACACACACTTACACATGTACATGAAGTACACATTGACCTCTCACATCCTAAGTTTCTCACACATGTGTGAGCAAGTCTTGGAATTTTCATGGCTTATGTGTCTCCTTGGTGGCACCTATGTGGATTCCACATAGATTTCACCTCACCCCAGCCCTCCAAAATCCTATAAATAGGACCCTTGTCTCAAGTAAAATAGATTTCATTGTTGCATTAGAGTTATAATGCTAGTTTAGAGTTAGAATTATTTTCATATAGTTTTCACTAACCATTTGGTAGTTGCTAAATTTTCATTGTAGATTTAGTTTACTCCATGCTTTTAGCTTCATCTATGCATTTGTCACTTGCATGCCATTGAGCTTGAGGATTGCTTTCATAGCTCCTCCTTGAGCTTCTTTGGCCTCTTGCATTTGAGTGCTTGAGAGTTGCTTCTATAGCTTCTTCTTGAGCATCTCAATCTTCATTTTATCTTGTATTTACAGTGGTATCTTTACTTGTGTTGAGGGAGCACACCCACAACCTCTCTAAGAGCTTAAATCAAGCAAGTCTTGGGTGCACTTGCCTCATGCTCATCTGAGGTTATGGTGAAGACTAGTGTTTTTTACAAGTTTATGAACATGTTAGAATAGATTGAATATGCTCTTTATCATTAACATTTGTGTGTTTGAACTTGTTCTTACTATGTAGGTTTTCATCATATACATTTTGGCACGCCCTGTGGGACCCACAATCCCATTTTCTAACTACTTTTCTTTATCTTGTGAAAGTTTCCTATAAATTTTCTAGACAGGCATCTTTGCCCAACCAGAGGCATCTCCGCCTAGAAACAGACGTCTCTGCACATAGGTGTCTTTGCTTGTAGACAGGTGTCTCCGCATATAGACATGCATCTCTACTAGAAAAGAGTTTTTCTCTCATTTTAGTTTGTTTTAATCAGCAAAACTTGTATTTGGTAATCATATTAAGGCTAATGATCATTAGTAAAACACCTAACTGTATCTGCAAATGAATAAAAATAACATAAAACTAATCAAATCTTTGTTTTTGCACAGATAGGTGTCTCTACATACACACAGATGTCTCTGCTAGAAAAAGAAGTTTCCTTTGTGTTGCCTTTTTAAAGCTGATTAAGAAAAGTTTTCTGACATATTAAGGTTAAAAAATTACTATGTCTTTGTCATAAGAAACCTTTTTATGCATTTGAAACTTAATGAGAGCATAAAAATTTAAAACATTGGTGGTTAATCCTTGTTTTTGTGCAGACAGGTGTCTCTGCCTGGAAATAGGCATCTCTGCCTATACATAGGTGTCATTGCCCGATTACAACTTGTTTTTCGTAAAGAGGCAACTTCATGAAAATGCTTATAACTTCCACATACGAGCTCCATTTTGGAAGATTTGAAAAGCACCAGAAAGATGATTCAGCCCTCTATTCAGATATATAAACCATTTTATCAAATTCATCATCAAAAATTAGGTGCACATGTTCCAAGTTGAACTTCTTTGCAAACTTCAAACACTCATAACTTGGGCATAAAAAATCATCTTGCAGCAATGTTTTTTAAAACAGTCATCAAAAAAATCCAAGGAATCTGATTTTGTAATTATTTTTAGCCTTATACAATATGTTTGAAGTGTTTTCCACACATTTTCAAATTGGGCTTAAAATAAACCTTTCAAATTTGGATTTGGAATTAAAAAGAACAAGTGTCTTTTAAACCCCAAGGCCACGTGTGTATTCTCTCTTCTCGCACCTTCAGGTGATATTGAGTGCACAAGAAATACATGTTCTTATTTTATTGTTTGGAGGCCTTCTTGGGGATTTGATCACCTCAAGGGATGACCTCAACTCCCATGTTCTGGCAGGGTATAAATAGTAGGAGGTGAATCTAAAGACACCTCTCTTGGAAGTAGGATCTTGTCACTCTTGGATAAGCCCCAAAGAAATTTATACCTTTGGGAAGTGAAGGTGGAGATTTGGGTTACCATCTCCTCCTGGCTATGTGACATTATTCTCTTTCATCTATGGATTTGGGCCTCACGTACCTTGCGTATATTGAGGACATCCCCTAGTTGAGCTTGTATATCCTAGTTGAAGCCTCAATAGGATTGTTGGTGTGTTTGATGTGCTTGGATGTTTAAAACCTTCCCCATTTGCAGCCAAAAGGGGACACACCATCCAAATTAAGCCTTAGCAATTATTCTTGTCTATAATTTCATTTGTTTGCTTTGCATTTTAAAATAAAAAATCCAAAAAAAATCATAAAATTTCAAAAATCCAAAAAAACATAAACTTTCAAAAATCCAAAAACTTCAAAATCCAAAAAAAAATATAAAGTTTGAAAACCCAAAAACATTACAAAACTCAAAAACTCAAAAAAAATAAAATCAAAATCATTTAAAAAACAACAAAAACATTTTGTTAAGTTAGTTGTCTTTAGTCAAGCTTTCCACGACATTTCCACATCACTTCTTTCATTTATAAAATTCATCACCTTCTCCATACTTCTTATCCTAATCACCTTCTTAATCATTCCAAATCATTCCTCCAATTTCCCCTAATCATCCTATTCATTCCTCTCTTCTGATCTTCCTAGTCATCATCTCCTAATCATTCTTCTTCTTCATCTCTTAATCATCTTACACATCCTAATCAATTCTTCCATGTCACTCATATTCTATTCCTAATCATCCTAATCACTTCTTCCAAGTCACTCCTATTCTATTCCTAATCATCCTAATCAATTCTTCCAATTCATTCCTATTATATTCTAATCATTCTAATCACTTCTTTCAAGTCCTTGTTATTCTATTCTAATCCTCTTAATCATTCTTCTAAGGCATACGTATAATTCATCTTAAATCATTCTAATCTTTCTTCTAATCTAGTCATTCTTCTAAGTTATCTTTATCCTCTTCCTAATCATTCAATCAAGGTCCTAATCTTCATCCTAGTCATCCTTCTAATCTAATCACATCATTACCTTTCTAATCTAATCATCTTGTCAATCTTCTATCATTCCAATCTAATCATCATTCAATCCATTTAAATTCCTCCAAATATCCCTCATTTATCTTCTAAATTCCTTCATTCTAAATTTCAATCTATATCCATGTCATCTTCTAATCCAAATTCTCATCAAATATTCCACTTTAAACTTAGAAGCAAAATCATCATTTGGACTTTAATCAAATCTTGTCTTGATTGACCCATATCCAAGCTTAATCAAGACTAATCAAATCAAATCTCATCTTTCATTCCTTAATCAATTTTAGGTTGAATGATTTTAATCAAAAGTGTTACATAGACCCTCATCATTAGCGAACACATCTAATCAAATTATTTATTTGAGAACATTAGTCAGTCTCAATTAATTAATTATATTAATCCTATTATATTTTTCTTGGGATCACAAGTCCATCTCCAAGTAGAAGAAGATCATCATCCAAATCAATCCTTTGTTTGTACCATCATAGGGTCTTGTTCCACCTAGGTTTGTCTCAAACCTTCAAATCCAAAATCAAATCAAATCAAATCAATCAAATCCTTGAGGGCCTACCCTCACAATCAATCAAATCCTTAATCCAAATCAAATCAATCAAATCCTTGAGGCCCCACCCTCACAATCAATCAACCCAATCAAAATCAAATCAAAATATAATCCTTGAGGCCCCGTCATCTTAATCAAATCAATCCAATCAAATCAAATCAAAGTCATTGAGGCCTTGCCCTCTCAAATAAAAAACAAAGTCCAAACTTTCTCCTAGTCCTAAGTTCATATTTCATCCATCCTCAAACATCTCACTTCATCTGCTCCTAATTCAAATATTCATCCACATCTTCTTATAATCCAAATCCAAACCTTCATTCCAACATCATGGATAAAGATCGGATTCACACAAATCCAATCCCAAATTCATCCATCTCACACAATCCAACTCTCACTTATCGATACAATCTCATATCCCCATCTATTCCACCTCAACATGCCATATCCAATCTCAATACATGTCACATTTCTTCTCCTTCCTCTACCTTTTACAAGGTAAATCCATGTCATCCTCCCTCATTTACCCAAATCCATCATCCCCATCTCTCATCCAAAACCATGCTTTTCTTTGCATGGATCGACGAGATAATAGAGAAGTGTAGATCCCCACCTCTAAATCAAGCTACCCAATCTCCACAAGCCATGCACTCACCATCATTCCCTCCAAGTCACCACACACCTAAATCTTCTAAGTCTCATGATTCTTTCACCCCTCCATTCACTCAAGTTGAAGCCTCCACTTCCTCCATCCCATTACCCTCCCAAGGACAACATGTCAAGACCTTGTTCCAAAGCATGCTATGGATTCTTTGATTTCCTCCTCTAGATCTTAGCATCTCTCCATCCCATACTTCCATTCCATCTCAAGATCCATTTATCCCTCATAATCCACTTCATGATCCAATTCCTAATCAAGATCAAAACATCCTTATTATCCCATACATTAATGACTCCCCTCTGTCTCATGAACCCATCCCCTCTACCCCATCCCATGATCCCCTTCCATCTTGAGCCTTAACATCCACTTACCCTGCACTTCATTAAGATATTCCTTCTCTCCTGTATACTAATTCCCCTCCCTTTCAAGATCAAATTAGTCCATCTCATGATTCCCTCCCCTCCATTCCATTGTATGATCATCTTCCCTCGCAAGATCCCATCATCCTTTCTAATCCGCCATCAAAGTCAAGATCAAAGTACTCTGTCATCTCCATGTCATGATCCTCAGCCCTCTCAAGATTTTATTTTCCTTCCTAATCCATCCCAAGATCCTATCATCTCTCCTCATTCCCCTCATGAACCTAATCCTCCACAAAATTTTATCTCACATATCCAATCCATTCATCAACTCCCTACACCTGGACTAGTATATTGTGTTGCAAATACTAAGTATCCCATTGAAGAAAGAATGTCTCAAGATGTTGGTACCCCTCCTACTCCTTGCAAATCCCAAATTCCTCCATCCAAATCTAAACTTAAATATTCCCATCACACATATTCCAAATCTATTTTGGGCCCTTATGTCCAAACCTCCATCCCCCCACCCTCCAAATCCATTTTGGGCCCCTATGTCCCAAGTTCCCTCCCTTCCTAAAACACATCCATTCTGGGTCCTTATGTTCCCAAACCTAATCCTTCATCCCTGCCATCTATTTTAGGTCCTTACATAAATCCATCCTCCATATCCAAGTTCCCCTCACTCCCTAAGAAAGATCCACAAAGGCACACATCCTTGAATTCCTTCCAACATTCCTCCTCTATAATTCCATCCATACACTCTTTAAACCATTCATCCTCATGCCACCATATCATGGCTAATGGGAGAAAGTTGGATGCCAAAGAAAAAACATAAAAAAAAAAGATGCATCCGACCAAAAATCCACACAAAAATCAAAGGATCAACATGTCCCATCTAAAAGACGTGTTCAAGAAAAGAAAAATATGATCCACAAGGATGAAAAGTTCCAAATGCCACAAAGGCCTCAAAATGAAAATGAAAAATCATGTGGATTCCAAAGCTACTCAATGCCAAAATTAATCTCAATTAAAAATCCAAATTGGCATCCAACCTTGCTAATCCAAAATCTTTCTCCTAACTCATCCCTCTCAAAATCCTCTACTTTCCAACTCCATTACCTCCTTCATCTATTTTGGGTCCTTATATCCCAAATCCACCTTTTTCCTCTAAAATATCCT
Source organism: Chamaecyparis obtusa (assembly GCA_027943335.1). Classification (NCBI taxonomy): domain Eukaryota; kingdom Viridiplantae; phylum Streptophyta; class Pinopsida; order Cupressales; family Cupressaceae; genus Chamaecyparis; species Chamaecyparis obtusa. The sequence continues at coordinate 96,588 of BSBK01001125.1, forward strand.
CCTCCACCACTCCACCACCCTTCAAGATGTGTGGCAATGATGATATTTCCATCTCTTTCTTAGTATTCCAACTTCCCATCCCTTATTCCCCAATCCTTCCATACTCATCCAATCTTTTGCACAAGTCCCCATTCTCCTTCCCCTAGTCCATTTCCTCTACCATCTAATCATGCTACCAACATCTATGAGAACATCTCCACAATGCCTTGATCCAAAACACACATCACAATATCATGACACTCAATGCTTGAGTCCTTCCCTCTATCTCCCTATCACATATCTATTGTCTTCTAAATTTCACCTCTTCCATCCATTCACTTATCCTCATCCCCTTGTACCCTACACTTGGGGGCAAGCTCCATCCATCTTATGCTATCATATAAGTCTTACATCTTTCATATCCACCATCCATCCTCCTATCTAAGTCCATCAACATCTTTTCTTATTTTTGATCTTGACTATCCTATTTATTCCATCCATCCATATGCACCATCCATGTTCCTTCCTCGTTATCCTTCTCCTCTTCATTATCCTACATAAGTCCATCCACTTGTTTCTATTTGATCTTGACATCCTATCCATATCCTACATCTCATAATCCTTGTCATATTCACTTCCTCCATCCTTCATCCATAATCCTATAAAGCTCCATCCTCCTTTCCATGCCTTTGATCTTGATCATCCCATGTATTCCATCAATCCCATGGTATGCTTCTATCCACATCCTCCCTACATCATACATTGTCAGTTTACATCTATATCCTCCTTATCATTATCTTCTCTCTTATTCATATCCCTCATCCTATCCATCCACCTCCCACTTTCATTCCTTTTCCTTCATAAACCTAGACGCACTAAATCACACACAAACCAAAATGATATCCATGCATTCTTTGGCATATACCTTCCTTCATTCCCTCCATGCATACTCGTACACATCCCTTTCATCTCATATATCCTTTACCCACCATCTCTTCATTCCTTCTCCTACCTCTCATGTGGGGCATTTCACTCCTTTTCCATATCATCCTCGAATCCTCATCTCCCTTTTCTCCACCTTTCCATCCCCCATATCCTATCACTATCCATTCCCTCCATCTGCCTTCCATCTATAAACTATATTCATCCCCCTTTACTCTACCATTCCTTGGTTCTCCCTTGTCATTGGTCTTGATCCATTCAATCCTCTTATCCATCTTCCAAATTCCCCCCATAACATCCATGTGTCCTTTCTCTCTCATGTCTAATCCATTTCTCTTTCTTCTATAACACCCAGTTCCTTTATCTTATAATTCTTCCTATCCAATTCTTTTATCTTCTCATTCCACTAAATCAAATTCCTCTATCTTCTAATTTCAGTTTCCCTTCTTCATATCCTCTTCAATCCAATTCCTTTCCACTCCTATTATCTTATCCATGTCTTCCAATCCAATCCAAATCATCTTTCCCTTCACTTCTCTTCTATTCAATCCACTTTATCTTCTCATCTTCCTCTATCCCCTCCACTTCTCTTCTAATCTACCCCATTTATTCCCCTTATATTCCTTATCCATCTTTCAATCCAATCTCTCTATCCAATCCTTTTATTTCCAATTCATTTCCCTTCTTCCTATATTCTTCAATCACATTCCTTTATCTTCTAATTCCACTAAATCACATTCATCTATCTTCTAATCTAATCAATTTCCCTTCTTCCCATCCATTCACTCAAATTCCTCTACTCTCGTCTTCTCCTCTCATTTTCCCTTCTTCCTATATTCTTCTATCTAATTCATTTCTCCTCCAATCCAATCCTTTCTAATCTATTTTCTAATCATCTCAATTTCCTTCCTTCCTATCATATTCAATCCAATTCATTTCTACTCCTATTATCTTACCCAAATCTTCCAATCCATTCCAAATCATCTTTCCCTTCACTTCCATTCTATCCAATCCACTCATCAATAAATAAATAAAATCCATAAAATAAAATAAAAAATCCCAAACTTGTCGAATCAAGTGCCATCAATACTAATCCAATCAATCCAATCTTGTACATCAATCCTTAATCAACCGATCATCTTGACCCAAATCAGTTGATAATCTATTGAACTCTTTCAATCAAATCATCATCATGGGATGTATCCTTCCCAAATCCTTTGGATGTGCATTGTTCTTATCGTTAACTTTGCTGACGCAAGGGAGGATGGCAGAGGCTAGGGAATGGCACACCCTAACCAGATCCACCTTTCTCAACCACATGTGGAAGCAACAACTACATAGTGGGAGAGAGAAAATGCACGGATCATTCATATATTAACTCAAATTGATTCATACATGCCGGGCTGTAAGGCCTTCTCAGTTATGGCCAGATATTACAATGAATTAGAAAAGTCCTAAAACATGTGAGGATCTGTCAAAACTCTAATCTTCTCTCTTCTATCAAAAACTGACTCCTAAAATCTAACCAAACAACTGCATTTATACAAGAGTCTACTGAACTAAGTCAACCTTTAGATCCATAATCAACAAAAGGAATGGTTAGAATTGGTAATACACGCTTCCCAATGATGTATACCAGCATTAAATCTATGACCCATAATAAATGCACAAGTCAGCCTCAATAGAAACTCAAAATAAACTACTCGGTAAGCAAGGGTGACCAAGTAATAGACAAGCATCGTTGAGCACTAGTGAAACAACCGACCTCCCAGGAGATAACCAACCAAACTCAGTAACCAAAGGAAACCGACCAACTACCGAGCCAACTTGGTCAAAGAAGGAACCGAGCAACATAGACAAACTCAAATGTGTTTTTGGTGACATACGATTGCCAAGGACCCGAGATGCTCCTGCATCAGACACCTGGGGTTATTTTAAAATGATTCTCTGAATCATTTAGCAGGTATGATCCGAGCTACATCCAACTTAGATTGTGAAATCCAAGAACTGTCTTCAATCGGTCTATTCTTCCACTTTACCAGATATTCCATATACTATTTTCCTCTTGTGCTTTTGCCAACTCTTTGCTCCAAAATCTGCTCAACTTCTTCATTTTGCTTCTTAGGATACTCTGTTAGTATTGTCATTTCTTCATTAGGTTCATGATGCTCATACAAATAAAAAATGTTGAATATAGGTGATATATCCATGTCATTAGGTAACTCCATCTCATATGCATTTCCATTGTCAAATTTCTTCAAAATTTTGCAAGGTCCAAACTTCTTCATCTTCAGCTTTCCATATGTTCCAACAGGAAATTGACCTTTCTTCAAATGAACCATCACTTCATCACCAACATCAAAAGTCTTATGTCTCCTTGATTTATTAGCTCTTTCTTTGAATTTCTGATTACTCTTTTCTAGCTTGTATTTCACATCTTCATGCAATGTCTTCATATACTCAACAAATTTCACTCCTTTAGCACTTCTCTAAATTTCATCATCAATGTCTCTCAAATCATATATACCTCTCGGTTGTAAGTTGTTTACAATCTCAAAAGGTGTTTTCCCAGTACTCCTATTCACTGAATTATTGTATGCAAACTCTGCTTGTGCTAATATAGAATCCCAATTACTCGGTGTGTCTCCAACTAAACATCTTAGAAGATTACCCAAACTTTTGTTCACAACCTTTGTCTGTCCATCAATTTGTGGGTGAAATGTAGAACTATATTTCAACTCAGTGCCAAATTTTCTCCAAAGAGTCTTCCAAAAGTATCCAACAAATTTACTGTCTCCGTCAGAGATAATACTCCTCAGAAATCCATGCAGTCTAACAATTTCCTTAAAGAAAAGATCTGCTACATGTATTACATCTGATGTCTGTCTACAAGGTATAAAATGTGTCATCTTAGAAAATCTATCCATGACAAAAAATATAGAATCATTACCTCTCACCGTCTTCGGTAATCCAAGAACAAAATCCATACTGATGTCAATCTAAGGTTTCTCAGGAACAGCAATTGGTACATACAATCCAATATTTTGACTTACTCCTTTTGCAACTTGACAAATTCCATAACTTTTCACAAATTTCCCAACATCTTTATACAACAGTTGCCAAAAGTATTTCTTCTTAAGCAAATTCAATGTCTTATCAATTCCAAAATGTCCAGCCAAACCACTACTATGTTTCTCCTTTATCAAATCATTTCTCATTGGTCCTCTTGGTATACACAACTGAATACCTTTAAACAACATACCTTCCTAAATAAAATATTCTTCCCATTTAGTACTCGGTTGATCTTGGATAGGTGCTCTGCACTTTCTCCATGGCTCAAAAAAATCAGGATCAACTTCATAAGAATCTCTCATCTCATCAGAACCAAGAACTTGAATTTTCATCTCAGTCATCAAAGATCTTCTTCTACTTAATGCATCAACAACTCAGTTAGTGACTCCACTCTTATGCTTTATCACAAATGTATAACTCTATAAGTACTCAACCATTTCATATGTCTCTGATTCAACTTATTCTGACTACCCAAATACTGTAAAGCCTTATGATCAGTATATAACACAAATTCACTCGGTATCAAATAATGTCTCCATTTCTTCAAAGCTTGAACAATAGCATAGAATTCTTGATCATACAAAAAATATTTTCTTCTTGCATCATTCAACTTTTCACTAAAGAAAGCAACAGTTTTACCTTCTTGACTCAACACAGCTCCAATTGCACTACCACTTGCATCACATTCTACTTGAAATACCTTATTGAAATCATGTAATGCCAAAATAGGCAATTCAACAACCTTCTGCTTCAGAGTCTCAAAACTTTTATCAGCTCCATGTGTCCACTTGAATTCTCTTTTGTCTCCTCTCATAGTCTCAATCATAGCATTACAAATTGCACTAAAATTTTTAATGAATTTTTGGTAAAAACTTACCAATCCATGAAATAATCTTACCTCACTAGCATTCATAGGTGTAGGCCAATTCAAAATAGCTTCAACCTTTTCAAGATCCATCTTCAAACCATCAGCTGAAATAACAAATCCCAAATACACAATCTCATCTTTCATGAATGAACACTTTTTCAGATTTATCAGCAACTTTTCCTCTTTCAATCTCTGCAAAACTTGTCTAACATGCAAAAAATGTTCTTCTCTTGTCTTACTGAATATCAGAATATCATCAAGAGATATAATCACAAACTTACCCAAAAATTTCTTCAGAACTTCATTCATCAATCTCATAAAAGTACTCGGTGCATTAGTTAAACCAAAAGGCATAACCAACCACTCATGAAAACCTTCTTTTGTCTTGAAAGAAATCTTCCATTCATCACCTTCTCTGATTCTGATATGATGATATCCACTTTTCAAATCAATTTTGGTAAAATATTTTTCTCTAGTCAAACTATCCATTATGTCTTCCATTCTTGGTATAGGAAACTTATACTTCACTGTTATCTTGTTGATTGCTCTGGAATCCGTACACATTCACCATTCTCCATTCTTCTTGGGTGCCAATAACATAGGTACTGCACAAGGAGTCAAAATTTCTCTGATCAAACCTTTCTCCAGCAACTCTTGAATCTATCAGTTCAATTCCTAATTCTCGGTAGGTGTTAACCAATGAGGTTCCTTATTTAGTAAACTAGCTCCAGGGATAATATCCATACAATGATCAATGCTTCTCTTCAGTGGAAAACCATCAGGCACATTATCAGAAATGATATCTTTGTACTCAGTGAGTAACTTATCAATCTGCTCAGGAACACTATCCTCTATTTTCTTACTCGGTTTGTTAGGGATCACAACAAAACATACATCATTCTTTTTCAAATCCTTAACAAACTTTCTTCCTTCCATCAAGAAAATTTTAATAGATGTGCAAACATTACTAACAGGTCCTTCCATCAAAGGTAACAAGATTTGTTTTCTTCCATCAACTACAATAGTATACTTATGCAATCTCCCATCATATATATCATGTTTATCATATTGCCAAGGTCTACCCAACAAAATATGACAACAATTCATAGGGATGATATCACACAACACCTTATCATAGTACTTTCCAATTTTCAAATTTACATAACATTGTTCACTTACCAAGAGTGTATGCTCATCTTTAATCCATGAAATTTGATAGGGTTTTTGATGTTCCAACCTTTCCAATTGTAATTTTGTGACCATCTCCTCAGATACTAGATTCTCTAATCCACCACTGTCAATGATTACCTTCCAAACTTTGTCATAAACTCTACATCTAGTCTTAAATAAACTTTTCCTTACCAGATCTTCCTTTTTACTTTCATTCCATAGTGCCCTTCTTACCATCAAGTTACTTTCCTTCTCAAGTTCATTTGGTGACTCTTCTTGCACCAAAGCATTTTGACTATTGTCAATCTTCTTACTTACATGTGTACATTCAAATGATCTATGTCCTTCTCCACAATTATAACAAGTTCCTCAGAAACTTCCTCTGCTATAACTACCTTGGTAGTTATTGCCTCTTCCTGTAGATGAACTTTCAACTTTCCACTCGATCTTGCCTTTGTCTAGATTTATCTTTTCTAGTTCAGATCTATTTTCACCATAGGATCTATCTCTTCCTCTAGGGAATCTACCACCTCTTCCTCTTTGTCTTTGTTCATGTCTCTTGTTCAATTTCTCCTCAGCTTTCAAAGCAAATTGATAAGCCTCTTCAATGCTTTCCAACTTAACCAGGCTGGTCTCTTCTTGGATGGAAACTCTCAAACCATTCTGATATCTAGCAATTTTTTCCACATCATCTTCATCATGTCCAAATCTGATATCTAACCTATAGAATTCCTTAGTATATTCTTTTACTGAGATATCTTTCTTCTTCAAACTTTGCATTCACCTAACTAGGTTAATCTAACAGTCACAAGGTAAAAACTTTCCTTTCAATCTATTCACCATTTTATTCCATACCTTGATTTTGTCTTTGTCTTTCCTTTTTTTGTCTAGCTGTAGATGTTCCCACCATAAGGATGCATGACTTTTTAGCTTTGTGCTTGCAATCTTTACTTTCTTGTCTTCAGGTACATTCTCATATTCAAAATACTTTTCCATCTCAGTGATCCAATCTACCAATTTGTCAGAATCCAACTTTCCACCATACTCAAGAGGATTGAAGTGTGGTGTAGACTTCAGACTTGTCAAAGCCTTCAAAAATCTTTCTTCACCCTGATCCATCATAGGTGAAAGTTCTACATTACCTTGTTCTTCCTCAACTTCATCATGACTAACATCTTCAAGATGTTTGCCTCTTCTCTAGGTTGTTTCAATAGCTTCCAATATAACAACAATTTGTGTTAGCATGTATGCCAATCTTGGATCCTCATCTCACCTCCCATGAACCATCTTGAAAACCCTCTGCAATTGCAGGTCAAATCGCAAACTACCACCCAGAAACAAATCAACTAGGGATTCACAAGAAGGAACCTAAAAACCTAGATCCGCAGACCTAGATCCAGATCTCAACCTTTCTCTAATACCACCTGGTGCAAGGGAGGATGGCAGAGGCCAGGGAATGGCACACCCTAACCAGATCCACCTTGCTCAACCACATGTGGAAGAAAAAACTACATAGTGGGAGAGAGAATATGCACGGAGCATTCATATATTAACTCAAATAGATTCATACATGTCGGGCTGCAAGGCCTTCCTGGTTACGGCCAAATATTACAATGAATTACAAAAGTCCTCAAACATGCAAGGATCTGTCAAAACTCTAATCTTCTCTCTTCTATCAAAAATTGACTCCTAAACTCTAAACAAACAACTACATTTATACAAGAGTCTACCGAACTGAGTCGAACTTTAGATCCATAATCAATGGAAGGAATGGTCAGATCTGGGACCACACGCTTCCTAATGATGGATACCAGCATTAAATCTATGACCCATAATAAATGCACAAGTCAGCCTCAACAGAAACTCAAAATAAACTACTCGGCAAGCAAGAGTGACTGAGCAATAGATAAGCATCACTGAGAGCCAATGAAACAACTGACCGCCTAGGAGATAACCGACCAAACTTGGTAACCAAAGGAAACTGACCAACTACCAAGCCAACTCGGTCAAAGAAGGAACCAAGAAACATAGACAAACTCAAATGTGTTTTTGGTGACATAGGATTGCCAAGGACCCAAGATGCTCCTGCGTCATTTACCATCCTCAATCAATCATCATCAATCAATCCATCAATTAGTTTTCAACTTGACTAGGGGCAAACTATTGGTTTACATTCAGTTTGTTGTGCATGCTTACTTGTTGCTTGTCTGTATTATTATTTGTTGCATTTATCATGGTCTTTGCATCCTATTATTACAAGGGCATCATGATCTTCCATATCCTAGTGTCATAGGCATATGGTTGCCTTTGACCTTTTTTATCACATACTAGACACCTTGTCATCTCAGTTCCCCATACCTTGGTGCATAGTGTTAAGTACAATATCAAACTAGGGTGTGCTCTCCAACATGAACACAAGTGATCCCACTAAATCATGTAGTTAGGTTGCATTATAGTTTAAGTTGTATATTAGTTAGTTCATTTTTCTGCATTTTTGTTTGAGACAAGGATTCTACTTATTCACCCTTCCCTCCCCCTTTTTTCCAATGAAAACCTCCCATCTCCCTCCTTGCCTTCATCCCTGCAAATCCTATTCCTAGACAGCTCCCCCTTGGCAAGTGGATCACTTATCCTCACTGTTAGGCCCATTTTCTGTCATTGTAAAATCCTTTGAAAATGGCCTATTTTCCTTGCAAGTGTTCTTCATTGCTTCCTACCTTGTGTTCTCCTTATTGTCACCTTGCTCTAGTCCAATTCACATGTGTTGAATCACCAAAGTCCAGAAAGTTATTCAAAGTTTAAGTTCCGCGGGAAGCAGTATTGTCAAAATCTGCCTCAGTGTCAAAAACCCACAATATTTTCAAAATTCCATGATATTTTTGATCTTTTACTGATAACCTGTGTTGTTTTCAACCCCCTGTGCTTCCTGCTTTTGTGTGCTTATCCTTCGGTCTATCGGAAGCCTTGTGTGTTTTCGGTCTTTTCCATTGAAAATATTGTGTGTTTCTGACCTCGCTAGTTCCCTGTTTGATGGTTTTTTCTCTAAGTGCACAAGTGCGATGTTCGGTGGGCCTAGGTTTTCATGGCTCTTCTCTGATTGGCTATCGCATGGCCACATGTTAGACTTTTCTGACATGCGATCATGCGACTGCCTACCACCTATCCACGTGATCCCAGCTTTTCATTATGTTCGGCTGTTTGGCGGTTATGTCTTCATTCTGCAACTTGGTGACTTGTGGTTGTCTCCTATTCACTGGTTTCTGGTGGTTATTCCCTTAGCATTCAGCGACCTAGCGGGTGGTCCTTTCTCTTCAGTAGCGCAATCTCCTCATTCTTGGCGATTATCGGCTAACATCTCACGACTTGGTGAATGATTAGTCACGTAGTCGCTGAGTTCTTGGTAGTTTATTGGTGGGCCCGGTACTTCTCAGAGCAGAGTAACAATGCAAATGAGATCTACAGTTGCCCCATGATCATGAGGAATATTCCTCCCTCTTATGATCATGCGACCACCGTCTGATCTTCCCAAAAGGAAAGGCTTTTCTCAGTAGTGGGTCCTGTGTCTGGTGGCTCGACGGTTTCAGTGAATGGTGGTGTGACATGTGGCATCAAGTGAACCCAAGTATGATCTAGTGGTTTGGTGGAGTGGATAAAGATCTGGCAGTGCTGACAAATTTTTTGTGTTTGCTGGTTCACGTAATATAAGGGTGATTCACTAGTTCATTTGGTGATTCAGCGAACAATGGTTGCATGGTTGCTAAGTCTTTTGGGCAATGGTGGAAAACATTTCACGAACTGGCGGAAGTTCTTCGGTTGCCAATTCACCAGATAAGGTAGGGCCCGGTGTGAGGTGGTAAGGTGGCATCCGCGACGGTGACGTGTTGAGTTCTAGTTGGTTGCTGGTGTTCCTGGTGGCAAGGGGTTTGTGGTGGGACCCATGTTTGTAGTGCCTAGGCATGTTTGACTTCGGCGGTGAGTGCTAACGATTAGTCACATGTTTGCATAGCCTTTTTTCAAGGCTATGCGATCATGCGACTGACGGTTTGCGTTAGAGCTTAGCGGTGGCGGTTGCGGTGAGGTCAAGGTTTGCAGGTTGTCGTGGTTGCAGAGTTGTGGTGGTAACATTGCCAGGGACTTCTTCTGCAGTGTTTGTTGCCCGTTTCCTATGGCGGTAAGGTTATTGACCGCGCGGTTGCGCCACTAAGGTTGAAGGTTAAGTTATCAAGCCCACGAAGGGAGATTGATCGGACGGCGGGGATATAAAGTTAATAAAGGTTTGAATGTGGGCCGTTGTTCTTTGCTGGCGCTAGGGTAGTGACCGTTGGATTTCAAATTTCAAATTTTGCAGAGGGTTTCCTGCAACCAAAAGGACTGGTTTTCAATGCTCTACAGCTAAATTTGATCTGGTTTGGTGGCGATAGTTGTTGCGAGGTGGTCCAGAGGCCTGTTTCTTGATGGCATGATGTTTTTTGTACCTGGTGTCATGTGGTTTTAAGCTCAAGGAGTTGTTTGCAGGTGGCTGTTTGTACTGATTTTCATGGCATTCCCTGGTGTTCTGTACTAGGCTCGTAGATTTTCATGATTGGTGATCTGTTTGAGATTTTTTTTCTCTAGGCTGCTTGTATTTCTTGCCCTTGTAGTAAATTTTGTGACTATTTGAGTTGTTTTGGTAGTTGAAACCCTAGCCCTAGCTATCCGTAGCTTGTTGCATTCTCTCTGAGAATTCCAAGGCAGCTAGGGGTATATGTAGTCAATTTTTTTGACTTAGAGAGGGTTTTGGATTTTTTCAGTTCCAGTGGGAAATAGGGAACTTTGTCACATTGCAGGAGGCTAAATAGAATTTCCTTGCATCTTTTGTAGGTTATTGAAGTGGTAGTTTCATTTTCTGGTGTGGGCATGTACATGATTCATCAAACTTAATACAATTCTTCTCATGCTTTCAAGACTCTCCTTGGTGTCAGTTTATTGAGTTTTGGATTTTCTGGTCCATTGCATAGGGTTACCTTTGCATATGTTCTAGTCTTTAGTTCTTGATCTAGGATCAAGTGAAAAATACTTTGGATAGGGCATAGATTCATTAGATTTGTCTACAGAAGGATTTTATAAGCAGTGGATGGGCTGGAATAGTTGTATTTATGGCTTTGAGTCTTTGACAGTAGTTGGTTCATGTTTCCATACTTTGCATTTGATAATTTGCCCAATGGATAATGACACTGATCAAGGAATAGTATGTTCAGTTGAGTTCAGTGTTTGATGGGTTTGGTCTATTTTCTACATCTTTACATAATTACCATCACCAGTAATGCCCTTCACAAGACCATTTTATCTTGCATAGTAGAGTTGATTCAATGAATGTCTGGTTAGCATTTAGTAATCCTCTGCTATGATCTGCTTTATGAATCCAAAAGTATAAGGTGTGTAGTGATTTGAATCTTGTCTGGATTAGGTGCACCTACCTTGGTTTTGCAGAGCCAGAAGCAGAAGAGGGCATATTAAGTCCCTATAGTTGGTCCAGTTGCCTTGCAGAGCTCCCATACTTGGAACTAACCACTCCTAACATCAGTCTCAAGGCATATTGGCAGCCCTAAGTGGTGTAAGCATTTTCAAACACCAACACTCACCCTCATTCTTCTACCAGCTGGTGACACCAATCTGGCAATGGGAGGATCTATCATGATTTTCTTCTCTCCCTCTCTCTCTCTCTTCCTTTCATCTTTCTCTCTCTCCTCCTCCCTCGCTCTCCCCAGGAAAAGATGCCTATCTGGGGATGGGTGGCTCTGCCTTGGTGGAGATGCAAATTAGGGGATGGGTGCTCTACCCAGGCGGAGACACCTATCCATTAGTGGCTTCACTCATAGATAGGCGGCTCCACCATGAGCTAATGCACTTGTCGATAGATAGGCGGCTCTGCTTGTAGATAGGAAGCTTTGCCACTAGCGGAGATGCATGTCAGTAGATGGGCAGCTCCACCTGTAGACAAGTAGCTCCACCACGAGTAGAGATGCCTATCCATAGGCGGAGACATCTGTCGATAGATGGGTGGCTCCACCCATAGACAGGCGGCTCTACCACGATGGAGGCACCTATCCATAGGTGGAGATGCCCATTGGTCGATGGGTGGCTCTGCCTATACATAGGCAGCTCCATCCCAGGAGGAGACACCTATTTGTTGACTCCACCCATTGATGGGTGGCTTCGCCCCAAGCGGGGACCCCGTCTATGAATGGGTGACTCTCCCCTTCTTCATCGTGCATCTATTCTTGTCTATCATCAATGGCTTCACTACCATTGGACGCTTCAGTTCACCAAGTGGCGATGTCCATTCTATCATATTCCCCCCTTCTCCCTTTTCTCTTGCCATCACCCCCTGAAACAACCAACTGGAGGTAAAACGGTGATGATTTTTGACCTCACTAGATCACTCATATCTGTTGCCCATTAGTCGACCCTTCCTTTCTGTCAAAATCATGCAAAGTCTTTTTCCCTCCTTTTTTCATGAAAATTGGCCAATATTTTTATTTTGACCTATTTTCCCGAGGGGGTCCTCCTACTGACTTTTCCTCTGTGCACCTTTTAGGTCTGTCTTTTCTTCTGGGGCATCTATATTTTTTTTTTCTTTGACGCAATGCCATTTTTGTCACCGCATCAAAGAGGGGCAAAATGTAGACACCTAAATTTGTTCTTTTAACATTAATTTAATTTAATTTAATTAATGACCCCAAATAACGTTATAGTTAATTTTTTAATTAATTACATTTATTAAATTCATCTATTTATTTAATTAAATAAATTTATTAATTATAGCATTTGAATTAAATTTAAATACTACCTTTCATAATGTATTAAATTTAATTTAATACATGTTCCTCCATATTTCCCTTTTAAATAAATTTTTAATTTATTTAATTCCCTCACATTCTTTATTTCTACTAAACCATGATTAAATTAAATTTTATTTTATTTAATCCTAAATCCAACCTAGATGCTATCCTACACACATCACTTTCTATTTAATAAGCCTACTCACTAATTAACTAAGGTTAATTAGGCTAATTTTTGGATTCCTACATCCATTAGTCCTAATTATTTTCTCACACATGTGTGAGCAAATTTCCAAAAATTGTCTTTTCAAAAATTGCTAAAAGTTGCATAAACAAGGCTTCTTATAGTTTTTTTGACACTTCTTACACCTTCTGAAATGGTGAAAATGGACTTTTTCACTTACACACACTTACACATGTACTTGAAGTACACATTGACCTCTCACATCCTAAGTTTCTCACACATGTGTGAGCAAGTCTTGTACTTTGCATGGCTTATGTGTCTCCTTGGTGGCACCTAAGTGGATTCCACATAGATGCTACCTCACCCCAGCCCTCCAAAATCCTATAAATAGGACCCTTGTCTCAAGCAAAATAGATTTCATTATTGCATTAGAGTTATAATGCTAGTTTAGACTTAAAATTATTTTCATATAGTTTTCACTAACCATTTGTTAGTTGCTAAATTTTCATTGTAGATTTAGTTTACTCCATGATTTTAGCTTCATCTATGCATTTGTCACTTGCATGCCATTGAGCTTGAGGATTTCTTTCATAGATCCTCCTTGAGCTTCTTTGGCCTCTTGCATTTGAGTGCTTGAGAGTTGCTTCTATAGCTTCTTCTTGAGCATCTCAATCTTCATTTTATCTTGCATTTATAGTGGGATCTATATTTGTGTTGGGGGAGCACACCCACAACCTCTCTAAGAGCTTAAATCAAGCAAGTCTTGGGTGGAGTTGCTTCATGCTCATTTGAGGTTATGGTGAAGACTAGTATTTTTTACAAGTTTATGAACATGTTATAATAGATTGGATATGCTCTTTATCATTAACTTTTGCATGTTTTAACTTGTTCTTAATAGGTAGGTTTTCATCATATACAATATTAACAATAATGGTGCACGAGCAATGATACATTAAACAACGGTAAGCTTGCAATTTCTAAGAGTAAAGACCATACTAAAGCATTGGAAGGTGTGCCAAGGGCATGGACAAGTGTATGGAAAATTGGTCCATCCATTCCAAGTGCAGTTGAGTCCAAGTGATTAGAGGAAGGTCTTTAAAAATTGACTATCTCATAGGTATGGCAAAATGTCCTAAATTGATAGTGGTAACAGTGGGTATATGTTATTAGTTTGGTTCAAAGTTTGCGTTGTGTGTGGTTAGGGACCAAGTGAATGGTTGTGACAAGAGTATCCAAGAGTGTAAACAAGTTGGTTTCCTTTTTTGTGTACAAGGTTTTCCAAGGTATGGTGATTGGATACATGGTAGTTGTGTGAGGCTAATATTGAGCAGTCATTGTTGTCTTGATTTCTATAATAGATCAGTGTTAAAAAAAATATTGTCAAGTGATTGAAAGAATGTTAGAAGGGTCTAATAATGTCTCTAGGTTGATGAGTGGGTGATTGAATTATTTGGTTATGGTTGAAAGCGTTATGAAGACATGGACTGGTGAAGGTAATTTTTTGTGGACAATCAAGTCAAGTTTATGTGGGTCAGTGGATCTTGGGAAGATAATGGACATGTAATGAGTCTACTAGAGTCTTGTAATAGTGTGAAAAGAGTCTAAGAAGTATTTTTGGGTAAGGAATTGATACAATGGTGATTGCTAGTGAAGGGATTGAGTGAACCTTTTATAAGGAAAGGTGTTGATGAATTTGTAAACGAGAGAGATCTAGTTGTCAAGTTAGGACAGTAAGTATATTCTGATAATAAGACAGTGATAATATATTCTGATGAATACTTTTCTCATACACACAAATGGAAGGATTGGTGAGTGTTGCTCATATTTTGAGGCTAAATTTTGTATATAAGTGGTAATGAGTTGTCATGTGTATATTTAAATGCCAATTATATATATATATATATATATATATATATATATATATATATATATATATATATATATATATATATATATATATATATATATATATATATATATATATATATATATATATATATAAGTGGCCATGAGCTGATTTGTCATGTGCATATTTAGATGCCAATTTTTGTATATATATTTTCCATAATGTCTCTATTATGTTCTTTTCAATATGCATAGTATCAAACAAATGCACAATTTGTAGCTGCTCGTAGTAGGGAAACCTACTAAATTATCTAGGATAACTTTTTAGTCTCAATGGAAGGTGGTCATTAATACCTTGATGACCTTCATGATCATCAATTACATCATCAGTAATAAAAACACAATAGAAAAAAAGAATTCCAAACATAAACCATTACATGGAAAGACATTACCTTGATGATTAATTCTATTATATTCCAACTTTCATAGGCAAGGTGTCATTCTTCATGGCTTTGATGTAGTCTCTTCTTTCCCATTGAAATTTTTTTTTTTTGTATTTTGATACTTATTATTTTTGTGGAGGAAGTGCCTATACTCATCAAACACATGTTTTCCTAAATTTCTTGAATGATGAGATTTCATCTTTGGACCACAAATTAGACATGCAAATTTTCCCTTTGTTTGAAGACCTACAAGATAATGTATAATTTGATTAAATATGTTAATTTTTATAATTATAATTATTATGTCCAAATTGAACACTATAAGATAGATAAGATAAGATAAATTTATTAATGTCCAATGGAAGACCAACAAGGGTCTATGGGACAAGAATCATACAACCAAAATAGCAAGAAACCAACGGACCACCAAATAGTGGTCGGGGGAACATGCTAAAAGAACAAGGAACCAAACAAGAAGAAGCAGAGAATAAAGAACCACCAAGGCAAGGACTAGGGGTCCTTCCCTTGTAGAAATAAATCCAACACAGAAGGATAGAGACCCAAAAGAATATGGGTATGGTGTCGTCACCTTGATCTGTTGGTGGTCTTTCATTGATGGGTAGAAGCACTGGGAGGTCTCATCGATCTGGAGTGACCGACGGTGGAGGCACATGAGGGTCACTTCACACCCCTAGCCAGGGTAAGGGAAAGAAGAAATCTATAATGAGCTACTTGGTGACCTGCTTCTGGGGAAATAGAAGTTGCAGGGTATGGTCACGGAGTCGTACCATCTCCCATAAATAGACATCTTTGGTCAGAGTAACAAAAGAAGGAAGTTAAGGAGTTGTAATCTTTGAATAAGAAATAGAATCTCCCTCTGATCTCATAGTACATAGGGAAGTAGAAAATGAAATGTGCCTCAGTCTCAATCTTAGACAATGTGCATAAACTACGAATGTGATCCTCTCTGTCAATGTGTTGATCAGTCTGTGCTTGCAGGTGATGAGAGCTGACTCTGAAAGATCCCAGCGTGATCCAAAGAGCATGGCACCAAAAGTGTGATAAATATCTAGGTCGAACAATGATCCCATCCTAGATGTGTAAGAAGTTCTCAACATAAAAAGCCATCCTCGGACATAAGCCCCCACTAGGGTTGGTCCAAGTTGAGATGATGTACTGCCAATAGATGTCAAGTTTGACATGCTCATTCAAATCCTATTTGGAGGGGAGAAGATTAGTTGGAGCATCCAAAGAAATCTGAAAGGGGGGTAGGTGATCAATATCAATCCTGATGGAACCCAAAAGGGAAGTGGCCTAAGCATACCAGCAATGAGTTGTAGAGGAGGTGTCAGATCTAGCTAGCTCAATAGAAGAGCAATAGGCGAGGTAAGAGTATCTACTCTAGCCATCTGAAGAGTCTGTGAAGCAACGTAGGCAATGAAGAAACCAAACTAGGTCGAAGATGGCTCCCAACCTAAAGGGATGGGCCCCAAACTCAGCTAGGAAGATGTTGTGGAAGGTGGTATGATGTCATATGATGATACGCTGAAGGAGGAGTCTATATACGCTCAATAGAGGCCTAGTCAGAATCAAGAAGAGATAGTCCCAAAAATAATAGAGCCATAGAGTATAGTAGGTCTAACTAGAGAATCCAGGAGGGATAACTTGGATGAGGTGTCCTGAAAGTGGTGTCTAAAGCACTGTCTCTCAATCAAGGCAAGGGAACCCATCCCTTTGTTGATTTTGGGTTGAATAGCAAGTCTCAAACTAAAGTGAGGACCGAAAAACTTAACCCTAAGGTAAGTGTATGTGGAGGAAATCTTGATCTCCTATCCCTGGAAGTAGAAGTGTAAATGTCAGGTCTTCAAGTAGTTGAATACCATGACCCGTGTCTTCCCTAGAATAACCACAAGCTATCTCAAATCAAAAAAGGAGGCCAATATATCAAGAATTCTCTGGAGACCCTCAGGTGAGGAGGCTAAGAGAATCACATTATTAGCAAAAAGAAGAATGGAAACTAAAACCTGGTGTAAATAGAAACCATCACCTGGGAGAGATGAGTCTCTAATGAAACCCTCGAGCTCATCAATGTAGATGTGAAATAAGGTGGGGGAAAGAGGGCATCACTGTTTCACCCCAATAGTGCTCTGAATAGGACCTGAGAATCCTCTGGGGTCCTGAATCTACCCTCAACATGCTCGTAAAGTCTCATAATGGCAATCAAAAGAATCTTAGATATCCCAATGTCTCTTAGTCTCTAAAAAAGGGCCACCTAGGGGACTAAATCAAACACCTTACGAAAGTCAATGAAGCAGCAATAGACTTTTGCAGAGTGATAAAGAGCCTCCTTAATGATCACCCATAGTGTCAAAATGTGGTCCATGGTCTGGTAATCTAGCCCTACAGTCCAACCTATCAACCTATGAAGAGAGGATAGTGTTCAATGTTGTGGCATAAAGTTTGGCAAAGGTATGCCCAATCATGATGATTCTATAGTTGTCGAGGTCTGAGACTGATCCAGTCTTGTGGATCAAATGAATCACATGTCTTGACCAAGCCTTGGGGAAGCCAATGAAAAACACTCTATTAAAGAGTGTGGGAAGATAAGAGCCATGCACTGTGATACCAAGCTTGAGGAGCTCCACTTGGAAACCATCCTCGTCGGCTGCTCTACTGCATCTCATAGATCTGATGGCCTTGTGAATGATGGATGCAGTGAAGATATGGTAGTGAGGGCGTGGGGTGAGGTTGAGAGATGGCTAGCCCAGGATGTCATAGAGAGTGGAGGTGTGGGAGATGAGGGAGGTAAGTTTGATGGTGGAGGGTGGAGGGGGGTACCGCAGGAATAAGGTATGCCAAAAGAGCTTAGGATCCTCAATAAGTGTGTTACACAAGGCACTACACTACGAAGCAATGAAAGAACACTTATTCACCTGAAGAAACCAGCGGTAGGAGTAACAAAGATCAATAGAATTAGAAGGGAGGGACTCAAAGGCCAAACATAATCTATGGTGGAAAGCTTTATAGTCATCATTGAACCAATGGTTCATGGGGTAAGTGTTTCAATGTTTAGATCTGAAGATAGGGCGATGGGGGATGGAAAGGAAAGCTAACTCCCAAATGACCTTGGTTAGTAGATCAAACATGGAGGTAACATGTCTACACTAAAAAAAGGACATGGGGGAGAGGAGTCGACGCAGGTGGAGGGTGAAAAGGTCACAATCCCCCTTAGCATAGTGGAAGCAGACATGGTTATGGGCATGTCCCAAAATAGTTGGGAGGTTGGGAGGGTGGGGAAGGCATAGGGGGGAGAAATGAAGCATGAGGCTCAAAAGAGCATGATCAGCCAAAGGAAGGTGAGAGATGGTGAAGTGGTGGATGGAGGGGATAAAGGAGGTAGCAGTGAACACATAATCAACCACACTAGCTCCACCGCAGTGAGGCCAGCATGTGAAAAGCTCAAAACTAGGAAAGCAAGAAAGGTCATTCAGAATGATCAAATCGGAAGACTCACAAAGCTGGAGGAGGTGGTGACCATAAGTGGATAACATACCACAAAAATGTGTTGGCCATGGGGCATCATGTATTGTCCATACAAGCATTACATGGAATTGAAATTGTCTTTGTCCTATTGGTCTAGAGATGTCATACATAGAGACACCATTCCATAACTCTATCAACTCATCGATAAGAGGCTCAATATATACATTAATATCTTTAACTTGGTACTTACCTACTTGAATGAACAAAAACATTACATTTTAATTATGACTATTTTACTACAATATTTATAATTAAATGTAAATGACTATTAAATGATAAAATACCTGGAGCAATCATTTCCAACATTATGTTCTCCCTCTTTATTGACATCCATGGAGGAATGTTTTTTTTATAGCAAAAATAGGCCACACTGAGTAAACAGATCTGATCTCTCCAAATGGATTGACACCATATGCTGCCAATGAAAGCCTAAGATTATGAGGTTCTTCTTTAAAGTTTGGCCACTTTTCATCTATGTCCATCAATGTTGAACCATCCACAAGCATTCGAATAATGGCATCTCAACTTCTATTATGTGCATGGTAATCCATAAATTATGCCAAGCTAGTGCACCTAAATAATTGTTGCATATATGGAATAATGGGAATATAATGAAGAACCTTGTGAGGCACCTTTTTTGTTATTTGATTTATTTGATGTCTACTCATATGACATGTAAGGCATTCTATTGCAAATTTATATTGTTTATGATATATAATATGATCATTGGGACAAACATCTATTGCTTGATACTCCATTCCAATATCTTTCATAATTGTAGAAAAATCTCGGTATGAGCAAGGTAGAATATTTGATGGTGGTAACAAAAACTCACATATCAATCTATAGCAAAAAAATATAATTTGTTAATATAAAGAATATTAATGGTACATGATTTACCCTTTATTAACTATAATGACATATATGACATACCTTAACATATGTGAGATTGTTATGTTGGATAAACCATTCATAACCTTCAAGTTCACTAATAACAATATAGGAGAGAGAGGAGTTATTTGGGAGCCTTTGTAAAGGGCCTCGTATGCCTTCTCTAGTAGAGGTAAATCATGAACAACATCAAGGTCATCTTTATCAACATGATCAGCTGCACCAATACTAAATGTGTCATGGATCAATGTATTTGTACCATCATCTTCAATTGTGTTTTCTGGCACATGATCATCATCTTCCATGGGATCATTATCTTTAGCTTCGATATTCACACCTCCATATTCCTTGACTTTGAAAACCATATTCTTCGGGTTGTGGTGATCCATATCATTTGCCCTAGGGAGCTCGACCTATTAAAAAATTATCAACATAAATAAACCATGATCATGATCTCATCAAGTGATTTCTTATGTATATAAATTATTAAAATGATATAATGAATAACTTACCAATGGATGATAATCATGTCCCCCTTCAATGTGACCATGCTCCCTACAATGTTTCTTATCTGTTTTGATAAGAAGTATTCTAGTCTTTAATCCCTTACAGGTTTTGTAGGGACACTAACATTTTTCATCACCTTTTATTTTCAAGTTAGACCACAACCTAGCAATTGTCTCCTTATGTTATTCTTCATTGATATTATCTGACGTGGTTGTTCTTCATAGGAAAAAAAAGTGGGCTATGGAAACTTTGGTCTATAACCTTCACAAACTACGCAAAATGATATCGCACATACGAAAGTCTTCTTAGAACTAGTTATATAGAAGTTGAAATGTTAGTTATCAAATGATGTTTCAGTACAATATACCAAATTAAATTACTTAAACATAGAAAAATTGCAAATCGAACCAAAACCATTTAACATCCAACATACTAACATAGTACTCAGGTACTCCAACTACCCGGTGCAGGGACGTCCTAGGGACAGGTACTTTGAGGTTTCATGGAGATCAACATAATGTCAATTTCAAAGTCTAACTTAGTAGTAACAATTATTTAGAGTAAGTCTGCAACATTTGGATCCCATTCACATTTTAAACTAGTTTCATCATTAAAATCCTGATACTTGTGAAAGAGTTCAATCCACCAGAGTAAAATCAACATTACTCCTCTCATCAATAAGAGTAATGAGATTAAGGACATCATTTGAAAAGAATATTAGAAATGAATAAGAGCTAGGTTGAGAAAGACACCATAAAGAAAAGTATAGCTTTACAAAGAAAAGCCTCTTAAGCTCATCAATTAATAGGTAGGATATATTTTCCATAACAAGTCAAAGTGTAATATTTCTAGAAGGATTCAACTATGTAGTTTTTTTAGTTAAAATCATTGACCCATGTTTCATGAGTAGTGGTTCACTCATCATGCTTACGGGTCTATAGTGGCTCGAGGATTTATTGAAAGGGTTCAAGATAGGTTACAACCAAAATAATCCTTCAAGAAAAAAATTCCTTATGCCCTCTTTTCTTACTTCTATGATAGATTTCATGGTACAAAGTATGAACCTATATGTATTTTGGTGTGGACCATGTAATGAAGGATCTTGGTTGTGCTTGAGTAGCTAAGAGTGATTATTTGGAAGTAGCAATCTCCACTGTGGGATTTGAGACCCCTATGAGGTCACCATTAGGTATCTAAGGTGATGATCCCATGGAGGGACCTAAGACACTAGCAGTGAAATGGTCCCATGAAACATAAGTACATTTTACTAGTTAATTCCACATTTAAAAATATCACAATACAAGCCATAAAACATAAGGAAATTTTACTAGTACTATGGTTCCGAATGAGAAAATACTAGGAAGTTTTACAACCATATAGGGATAGGAGAGTCCACTATTCAATTCACCAAACAAATAAATTATTCTATTATAGGAGATGATGCTAACAATGTTGGGTCAATAATGAATACCTTTGATATGTTAATTTTGTTATGATAAGTTGGATTAATTCCTAGACATAATCAATCTTGGTTTTTATTGCTTTTTCAGATGTACATATTGTGAAATATGCTATCTGTACACTCAAATTGTGCACTTCTCTAAGTCATTACTTCCAAGAGAATCCATGAATGGGAAATCTTGAGAAAGTGACCTAGAGATCCCTAAGCATGGAGTTGCAAGGATATTTGCATTGCTCTCAGCTAGAGCTATGAAACATATGACCTTTCTAGTAAACCACACAATGGGAGATTCAATGAGACAAGGGCAAGAATGCCAATATCTTCAAGAATCTTGAATGAAAATGCAATGCAACTATGCTAAGAATGAAGAATGCAAATAAGCTATGAAAGGAAAATGAAATTAATACAAATCCTTACTAATTAAGCTATGTGAGCTAAACTAGAGCATAGAAGGAAAGTAAGCTAGAAATGCCATGGAAACTAAGCTAAAATGTAATAATGAAAGCTAAGATGCAAGAAGATCTCCAAAGCTCCAAAATCTCAAAGAAAACTTGCAACATAAGATTAGTATTCAAAAGTAGGATCCTAAAATGAGAAGAGAGGTCTCCTTTTAAAGGAATTGAAAAGGAATGGACCATGGAGATTAAGAGGCCAAAGAGTTGATCAAGGGGGGAGTTTGAAAGTGGGATCAATCCATGTGCATAAGTCTCCTCCAATGAGAAAGAAGTGTTGACTTTTGTGCCCCATGTGAGACAAAAAGGCCTTTTCTTCTTTTTATAAAATAAGAATAATGCTTTATTTGTGCAACTTAGGAAAAAAGGTAAGTGGGGGCTTTTTTTATTTAATAAAAGGGGAGGGAATTCCTTTTAATTAAATAGAGACTTAGGATAAAATGGTTAATCCATAGAATATAATCGAATAAATGATATAATTAGGATTTGATCAAGGAAAATTGATTTGAAAATTGCCAAGTGTTGATTCAAGAAATTGATAAATTGAAGAATGGGGCCCAAAGTCTAGGCGACCATTTTAGAGTGCATACATTTGCCCCTCTTTGACTAATGTGAGATCAATTTGGGATCACATGCAGTCAAAGAATGGAATTGAAGTGTGAGATCAATTTGGGATCACAAAACAACCCAGACGTGTGTTCGACGGATGGGAACACATAAGGACAAAGATAGGCTAATTGAAAAAGACAAGGCCAACACCCTTGTAAATAGGTGATTGTCAAGTCTCAAATAAGAGATAAGAATCGCAAGGTTTGATTGATAAAGTTGAATCAAGGTTTGAAGTTTGATAGGTACTACCCCCTCGGTATCGAAATCAAAATCAGGTAGAGGGAAACAACAAATTGATAAAGTTGATCAAATCACTAGAAATCGTAATCGAAGATGAAAGATGATAGAATAACCTTCAAACAGTGAAGGTATGCCCCAGTTTGACTAGGTTTGATTGAGAAAGATATAGGATAAAGATGAAGTCAAAACCTCAAAGAGATGAAGTGAAGGAGATGAATGGAAGACTAGGGGAATGAGAGAGATGGAGATGAAGATACCCCAACAAATATCGAAGGATCGGGCCTCAAAAGATCAACCAACTACGTAGAAGAAGGGGAAATTTTGAAATATGATTTTGACTATCAAGATGAACTTGGATTTCAATTTTGATCCTGAAAATGGATCCAAGACGTCGATATTAGCCAGGGGTGCAAGTTTCATGAAATTTTGAGATGTTTTGAAATTTTGGTCAAAAAGTCAAAAGGCTATATAAGGGGTAAAAAGTTCATTTTTAAATTCATTTGTCTTTTGTGATATTGAGAACTTTGAGAGATTAGAGAAAGAATATGGCTCAGCAAGCAGTGATCTCAATTCACACACATCACTTCGAGCGTGGGCGGTTGCACAACCGGCCTCCTCACTATGGTGCCCTGGTAAGTTTTCAGAAAAACTAGCTTTGTGAGTCATTAAGTGTATTTAAAACATGTTTTTGTATTGTTTTTTAATAGTTCAAATTATATTGATGTGAAATATCGTATGACACTTAAAAAGTATCACACACACATTACACATTGTATTGTACGATAGTTCGTGAGCCAATAAAATATCACACGACCGTTTGAGAAAGCATCGCGCGATACTGGATGAAATGTCATGCAATATAGTGCGAACTATCGCACCAAGGGAAAGTGTCACACCACTATGTAGCAAACTATCATATGATACAATATTAACAAATAGCATCGCAAGAGTATAATAAGAAGTATCACATGCTTTAAATTGGAACAATATAACATGTGTTTAGATAATTTTTGTGTTTAATATTCCTTGCACTGATTTGAGTCATCCATCATGATATGTTCCGACATCTGGTTTGGGGTTATGGCTTGCAGGAGGGTTTTTTGGCACTGATTATCAGAGCACCGAGAGTGACCAGGCTACGTTGCATCAGGGATCTAGATGATCCTGGGAGAGATGAGCTAATTAGCATGGGATTCAAGCACCTAATGGACATGCCCCATAGACGGGCAGATCACAGTTTGCTAACTGCGTTGGCAGAGCAGAGGCACAGTGAGCACAATACCTTTCACTTTCTGACTGGAGAAGAAATCATCTCATTAGAGGATGTTTATCAGATCCTTCGGATACCGAGCCATGGTGATCCAGTGAGCATAATCATGTTTATAAATGTTCATAAATGTAATGTTTCCATATGATGAAAACTGACATGATTTTTCTATTGTTGGCATAGGTATACTATGATTAGGATCTGACAGAGGGGCGATAGGCCATCCAGGACATGTTCCAGGATGTGACCATCATTGACAAACATCTCAGCTAGGGCCGGTTGATGGAGGAGTATGGTCTTGATTATCCGGTTCCATGTATCATGTGCTCGATAGTAGCACAAGCCTTGGTGACTGACAAGAGTTAGAGAGGATTCCTACTAGGTTGGGGTAGGTTGGTTGCAGATTTGATAGCACATCTGAGATGGATGGCATGGCACCCAGCTATCTTGGTAGACATGTACCATGAGCTACATGAGATAGTGTACAGGGGTAGCAGGACTTGGGCATGCGGGGCCGTTCTCATGCAGATATGGGTGTGGGAGCACATAGTCATCATGTGACCACGAGTATAGCCTCGGGAGCAGAGACGCCCCTATATCTATAGGTATACAATTTTTATCAACTAGCCCCATAGCAGAGACGTTACATACTATAGGAGACTATTGGATGAGCTCATAGCCTTTGAGTGGAGGCCATATCGATAGGTTGAGCAGTGGAGTGACAGGGATCAGGATTTGGGATATATGTTGTACAGCTAGCCACTACTTGGTTGACATGTTGAGATTGTTGAGTGGTTCATTATCACTCAGGTATGGAGGTAGTTTGGTCACCAATAGAGGGTAGCAATGGAGACCACCACATATGCTAGGTGCAGGGAGGATGAGGGATAGGGATGGCTGCTGATGTTGGACTAACAGCAGGTAGCAGAGGAGACTGCAGGTCTACGCAAGGAGTTGTGGGACTACCTACCTGATATGGCAGATGTGGGGATGGATGTAGCATATAGAGAAGAGCATCTAAGGTGTCCCTTCCCTAGGTTTATAGTACTAGATGCATAGCCACCGGTACAAGGCAGTGATGGGGAATATGATGATGGGGGAGATGGAGGAGGGGGAGGAGGGAGGAGAGAGGAGAGAGGGTAGGGATCCTACTCAGGTAGCCGCAGACGGTCATGGAGATAGGTTTTAGATGATGAGTAGGGGGATGAGGATGTAGTGAGATTAGTTCATCGATGGGTGGATGTAGTGGAGCATCTTGCGGATAGGGGAGGAGAGGATCTTTGCGCTAGGATCTAGGTCTTAGAGATTGAGATACAACAGCTGAGGATGACTATTGCTATATAGGATCAGCAGTTGATGGATTTGCAGGTCGAGATAGATCGATGGGAGAGGGCGGCATGAGATGATGCTATAGAGATACAGAGGGAGGCAGCACGGGCGACATATTATCATGGGTTATACATAGCAGATGTGCCAGAGGCTCAGCGGGCACCACTCTACTCAGAGAGGGCTGGGAGATCAGATATGGTAGGGGAGAGGATGGGACTGCCACCTCCACTACCACCACCTCCACATGATTGGGAGAGTTAGTCCTAGGTCTAGGGCTTTAGATGTATAGACATATCTTGAGACTTGATCTAGATTTTGGGATCTCACATTGTACTTGTATCATGGTTTTTATATGAGATTACTGGATTTATGATTTGTCTTGTGTACTTGTCTCACTTGTGATGGATGATTCAATTTTATTATCTTGTTATATTGCTCAAATGTATGATGTATGTGTTATAAATGCTCATGTATAATCTCTCTCATAGATGTATGTTTAGTGCTCATGTGTATGATATAGACTCATTTTCTGAAAATGATCTTTTTAGGATATAGATATGATGATAAGATTAACCCCTTGTGATGACAAGAAAAGGATGTGATGTGACAGATGAGGAGTGAAAGACATGATCGAAAAGAAGTGAAAGGTTAGCACAATTGACCGACAAGTTTGTGAAAGATGAAAGGAGAGCTCTCTCCATATGCAAGATGCAAGACTAAACTAACATGAACTTAAGAATGCAAGCTACTATGAAAAGTGGTTTACTTGCAAGGTCACAACACTATTAGTCTCTAATAATCATCATCGAGCTTTATTGGTAGCATCGCAAGATCATACAATACACACTAGTATAACTATGGGTATATGAATATGATCTTTATCAGATAGATATGTGGGAATCCCACCTAAGCATCAAAGACATGTAGGTCAAGATGACTAGTGCAGTGAGGTTCTCTAAGTTTGGTATAGCAAGATTATGCTCGCATCGAGACACAAGAAGGTCAAGATGACTATAAGCACGCACTTGTGGAAAATAGTCAAGGATAATACCTTGTAGATCCTATTTTCAAGTGGAACAAGCATGAATGCTCATGACAGTTAGGATCAACAAAATATACCCACAGGTAGAAAATAGATAAAACATGTCCTTACGCCCCTAGTCTTCTAGCTTAGCATCATCAAAAACTATTAGGGAGAGAACACTCATCAAATAAATCATCATAGATAGCACACAAAGAAATAAAGTCAAAACAAGTCTCAGTGAGTCAAATGTTTAAGTGTGTGTGTGTAGGTCATAGAGTCAAACTTTGAGTATAACATCTACCAATGAGAAATATCACATCATTCTAGACTGCGGGTAGGATATCTGATAAGTGTTGAGAAACACTTGATGCTAGGGAAGTGTTGAAAAACACAATTGGGGTGGTGTTGAAAAACACCATTTGCGAGGTGTCCTAAAGACTGACGCATCCAAAAGACCAATGCTGACACAGTTATGCCCCCTAAACAAAGACAAAGACCAATTCCAAACCAAGGCAATAAGGACAAGCCATGATGGAGAAAGGCTAAGTGTTGAGGACGCGTGCTAAGAAACAAGGGTGCAAAGGCCTCAAGTAGCACTTGTTTCCAGGTTTTCACCACTTGATAGATTTTTGGATTTTTTCAATTTTTTGTGGATTTTTTCTACCAAGGTGCCTGTTTCCAGGTTTTCACCAAGGCACTTTTTCTATTTTTTTGAATTTTTTGCTATTTTTTATTTTTTAATATTTTTTCAGGACTTTATATGCTTTTTTGGATTTTTTTAGTATCATATATGGATTTTTTTTGGAATTTTTTCAGGATCAATAAATATATACAAAGGATTCCCCTAGACAGAATAGGCATCATGGATAGAACTTCTTTAGGTGCAAGACATTGATAGGATCAAGGAGCTACTCTCCCTCTTCATCAGATAATAAATAAGCACTTGTCCCAAAAGTTGCAGTAATGATGTATGGTCCAAGCCGTTCAAATTTTCCCTTTTGTTCTCTATGTTGTTGATTTTTAGGATTATCACGTAAGACAAGATCTCCCACTTGGAATTCTCTAGGGTGAACTTTTTTGTTGAATGCTTTGGACATACGCTTTTGGTAAACTCTCATATGGTCAAATGACGCTTGACGCTTCTCATCCAGAAGTTCTAACTCTTGGAGTCTCATGGCACGATAGTCTTCATTTGTAACTAGACCTTTGAGGGAAACTCTAAGTGAAGGAATCTCAACCTCTAAAGGTAACACTGCTTCAGCACCATAAGTAAGGGAAAAAGGAGTAGCCCCAGCTGGAGTATGAATACTCATTCTATAAGCCCATAAGGCTAGATTTATCTGTAAATGCCAATCTCTACCATTCTTATGAACTGTTCTATGGAGAATTTTAAGAATGGTTTTATTTGAAGCCTCTGCTTGTCCATTTCCTTGCGGGAAGTAAATGGAGGACCAATGTTGTTTTATCTTGAACTTTTTGTAGAGTTGCTTAAGGTCTTTATTTTTAAACTAGCCTCCATTGTCAGTGATTATCTCTAAAGGAACTCCATAGCGAAAGATGATATGGTTCAAAATGAATAGGGAAACTATCTTGCATGAAGCAATAGAAAGTGGGACAGCTTCAACCCATTTGGTAAAGTAGTCAGTAGAAGTGATGATAAATTTGTGTCCACCTGATGAGTTGGGATGAATCTACCCAACAAGATCAAAGGCCCAGTGCTGAAATGGCCAATGAGATATAGAAGGAATAACCTCCTTGCCTGGAGCATGTATCAGGTTACCATGTTTTTGACACTTTTCGCATGATTTGGCAAAAGCTATTGTATCAATTTGCATTGTAGGCCAATAGTACCCCACCCTAAGCAACATTCGAGCCATGGCAAGACCATTAGAATGTCCCCCACAAATGCCCTCATGGATGTCAACTAACACTTGATCGAATTCCTCCTTTTCCAAGCACCTAAGAAGTGTCCCATCTAAACCCCTCCTATACAAATCACTAGAGATAAGGGTATGGTGAGAAGCATTTCAGGTAAGGTTTCTTCATTCAGACCGGTTAAAGGTTTTAGGGATGATGCCATCACGAAGGTATGAGTAAATGGCACCATAATAGGATGAATCATGACCAACAAGAGTACAGATAACATGGCTTTCTTGGGAGTCATAGATAGGATAATGTAACTCTTCCACCAAGAATTCAAATTTGGACTCATGCTTCTCTAGTTGGAGAAGTGAAGTAAGTGTTTCCATAGCATCAGCAATTTTATTTTCTACTCTAGGGATTTGCTAAAATGTGACAAATGTGAAATATCATCTCAAAGAATCAACCATTTTCTTGTAGGGTACTAGTTTCTCATCTTTTGTTTGATAGTCTTCATTAACTTGGTTGATTATCAGCTATGAATCCCCATAAATATGCAGCTCTGTGATTCTCTATTCTATGGCCATTTTGAGCCCATTTGTCAAAGCTTCATACTCGACAATTTTGTTTGTACATGGAAACAATAGTTTGTAGGACTTAGGAATTGTGTACCCATGAGGAGAAACAAACAACACACCAACTCCTGAACCATTTTTCATAAAAGAGCCATCAAAGAACATCTTCCATGTTCTTGCAGTCATTTACATGAGATGCTCATCTAGAAAATTAACTTGAATAGGAACACTATCTTGAATTGGGAAATCAGCTAATTGATTAGTGATAGCTTGTCCTTTGATAGCTTTGCGCTCAACATACTCTATGTCAAATTCTGAAAGAATCATCATCCATTTAGCAAGTCTACCTATGAGAGCAGCCTTACCAAGTAAATATTTTAGAGGATCAATTTTTGCTATGAGGTGTATTGTATGCACAAGCATGTAATGTCACAACTTTTGGGAAGCAAACACCACTGTAAGGCAAGCTTTTTCAATAGTGGTGTAATTGACCTCATACGAAATAAGCGTATGACTGATGTTATATATATATATATATATATATATATATATATATATATATATATATATATATATATATATATATATATATATATATATATATATATATATATATATATATATATATATATATATATATATATATATATATATCTTTCTTTTCCAATGTCATCAAGTTGAGCTAATAATGCCCCCAAGGAAGATTATGTTGCTGAAACATATAAAATGAGTGGTTTCCCTGGGATAGAAGGCATTAAGATCGGAGGATTTTCCAAGTATTTCTTGATTTGGTCCATGCTTTGTTGACAATCCTCATTCCAGACACATTTGACTCCCTTATGCAATGTCTTATTGAAGGGTTGAGCTCTATCTGCCAATTATGAAATGAACCTCCTTATAGATTGAAGACGTCCTTGCAGACTCCTTATTTGACTAATGTTTTTAGGAGGTGGCATATCCAAAATTGCTTGAACTTTTTCTGGGTCTACCTCTATTCCTTTGGATGAAATAATAAATCCTAGAAGTTTTCTAGAGGTGACTCCAAATGCACACTTTTTAGGATTTAATCTCAATTGAAACTGCTCCATATGATCTAGAATGACTTCTAAATCACCTAAGTGTGTATCTCTTTTTTTGGATTTAGCCAAGGTGTCATCCACATAATCTTCCATATTCTTATGCATCATGTCATGAAAGATTGTAGTCATAGCTCTTTGGTAGGTAGCTCCTGCATTTTTTAACCCAAAGGGCATGATGTTCCAACAATAGGTACCCCATGCACAAGTGAAAGAAATCTTTTCTTGGTGCTCAGGAGCTATCTTGATTTGATTGTACCCTGAAAAACCATCCATCAATGAATAGATCTCGTAACCCGCTGTCATGTCCACTATCATGTCTATATTGGGGAGTGGAAAATCATCCTTTGGGCATGCTCTATTGAGATCTCTAAAGTCTGTGCAAACGCAAATGGACTTGTCATGTTTAGAAACTGGGACAATATTGGATACCCATTCGGCATAGTCAATAGCTCTTATGAAGCCTGTACTAAGGAATTTTTCTAATTCTGCCTTGACAAGAAGAGCTATGTGAGGATGCATTTTCCTCAACTTTTTCTTGACTGGTTTATACCTGGAGCTATGGACAAATGATGCATAATGAGATTAGTGTCCAATCCTGGCATGTCTGAATAAGTCCAAGAAAAATTAATCTTCTTGCTCTGTAAGAACTTGGTGTATGTTTCTTTTTCTTGTATTGACAATGACTGAGCCAAATGTACTACCTGTGGAGACTCAGTTGTACCCAAATTGACTAGTTATGTAGGCTCAACAAGCACTGAAGATCTATCCTAAAAGTAACTTGGGAGACGATCAAGTACCTCATCCTTAGGCACCTCAAAGAGGTTTTCACCCTTGGATATGTCATTTATTTTTACTTTTTTTGGTTTTGACACCGCCACACAATGGTTTTCGCCATCAAAACTCTTATTCTTTTTTTCTTTTGACTGAGGTACTTGATGTCTGGCTCTATCATGCTTGTAGTTGGTTCTTTGGTGGAAGAGACTACGGGTTCAATGGTGTTTAAGTAACAGGCTACCTCATAGTCATTTTGAAAAGTTAAGAGCATAGGCTCTTGATAACATTGAGACCAATCAATGAGGTCAGGATAGGCAAGGGGTAAATCAATGACTGGTTCAAGATTGTGGATACAGATGGGATCATCTTTGGTGATTGAAAAGTCAGGGTCTGTCAAGTATCCTTCTAAGTGACCCAAATCAGGATTAGTCCTACCAAACGAAGAATCATCCACTAAAGCAACCTATGGATTCAAATCTTCTAATCCTACGCATGACTCGTTAGCTACCTCAGGTTGAGAACTATAGGTATGGATGATATCAACATCCCTGTCAACTATAGAAGAATCTAAGAGAGACTCCCATTCATATTCGTGTGAATTTGTATCTAAATCCTGACTAGGATGTTTACACCATGCATGTTTACAATTCCTTGAGGTAGAGGCTCTAATGTCACCAAGGGTAACATGTTCTTTGACAGGATCTTCTATGTTTGATTCTTCTTGTTCTATGTGTGAAACTATTGTATGAGAGGATTGTCTGAATCTCCCCAAAGGAGATTGGTGGAAGGGACCCAATCTTCACACATATCCTATTGGTTTGTCAAATTGGGCATGTACTTGGATTCATCTTCACTATCCCTCTCATTAGGGATAGGAGTAGTGTGCTTTTGAGGATTCTCAAATCCTAGGCCAACCATCTTTTTAGACCTGCATCCAAAAAGGGCATGATTGAGGGGTTCAACTCTAGCGTCTAACCTGTGACTGAGAGGACCATGTCCTAGATAACCCATATTTTTGGCAAAAGTGTACCCTCTTCCATAGGCTTTAGGAGAGGGAGAGAAGTTCTCATTATGCATGTATTTATCTTCTCTATAGATCCAATCTCTTACAGCCACTTCTTCTTTCTCATCCTGTATAGGTACTGAAGATTCTACAAATGTGCCAAATAAGGACATGGCTGAAGAGGAAGGTCTCTTTTCTTGTGAGGGTTTGCCATAAGACCTAGGTGAGATTGGAAGTTGTGTGAAGGAGTCGAGTTGATACCCCCCCATACCAAGGTCTATTGACCTAAGCCTATCTTTTCATTGTGCTAGGGTCGTATTGAAATCATCTGCTTCCCTGTTGAGAGGAACATGAGTCCCTGCGGAAATTGAATTGACAGATAAGGTGCTATCCCTAGGTATACAGATTTCTACTCCATTATAGGGGAACTTAACACACTAATGGTAGGTGGATGGCAATACTTGCATCTCATGGATCCATGGCCTACCAAGTAAGATATTGTATGCCAGAGGACCAGCATCAACAATTTGAAACAAAATGTCTTTCTCAACAAGGCCAATCCTGACAGGAAGAATAGCCAACCCCTTGGAACTTCTTTCTACCTCATTGTAGGCTTTTACAGTGATCCTCTTTCTAGTGTCAATCACTTGCTCAGAATAGCCCAATGTTTTTAAAAGACTTAAAGTACAAATATTGAGCCCAGCACCCCCATCTATCAACACACACCTAACACGGGTCTTATGAATTATGACTTCAATGTGAGGGGCTAGATTATGTGGGAGGCTCAAAGCTTTGTCATCTTCCTTCGAAAAGGTTAGGTAATGAGGGCTGGCAAGATGGTTGATCATGTTTTGGAATTGATCAACATCTAAGTCGTTAGGAACATTGGCTGTGCGTAAAGCATCCTCAAGGACTTTTTTGTGTCTTGGGGACAACTCTAAGAGCTCGAAGATCAAAATATGAGCTATGGTTCACTGCAATTGATCAAAAAGATTGTAGTTCAACTTTGGATTAACTACTGATTTTGAGGTCACGGTTTTGGAAGCCACTAGTTTTGGTTTATTGGCCTAACCTGAGTTGGGTCCTCTAATGACAATAGGACCTTGACTTTGAGTGATGCCATTAAGAGCTTGGGAAGACATCCTAGAGTTGGGACCCCTTAGCACCACAATGGGTCCTTCATCAAAGATAGGAGGAGAGTCATAACCATAGGGATATTTTCCTCTCATCATATTGACACTTTCCTCGACAACTTCCAACATGTTAACCACATTCTCCGCAGTTGTGTATGTGTAGTTGATCGCAACCTTTCCATCCTTAGGTTTAGAGGTTTCCCCCTTCTCATATTTAAGCAAAGGCTCTTTGAATGCTTTGTGATCAGCATTGGTGTTCAACCCATCTATCTAAAGCTTTCCACTCTCAATTAGATCCTGGATGATATGCTTAAGCTTCCACAATGTTCAATATCATGTCCAATACCATTGTGAAATTTGCAGAAAGCTTTTTCATCCCACCAATATGGTTTTACATCAGGAATATGGTGCTTTGCAGTATCTTGAGGATGTGCGAGATTTTTGGCAATAAGCATTTTGAAAACATCCTCATAGGAATCACCAAGCTTTGAAAATTGGCACCGCTCTTTCTTGGGCTTTTCTTGGCATCTAGTTTGATGCTCTTGTTGGTTGGATGTATTGAGCTTCATTTCTAGGACAACACTAGACAAATGAAGAACACCTTGGACCTTAGGCTGAGAAGAATCCACCACTCTGTCATTAACCACTTTCTTGTTCTTATTCCAGTGCAAGTTTTTCCCTTTATCCTTATTAGCATTGTGGTTATTTTGACCATTGTTGTTGTTTTTGTTGTGTTGGAAAAATGGTCAGTGCTCCCCTCAGGATTCATGGCATGGCTTAACCACCTCCTTTGTCTTCTATAAGTCTAGAGGTTGTATCAAACATTAACAGGTCGATCTTTTGGTGCAACGACAACCACTACTTGTAACAAGTGGTATCAGAGCTTGGTCATAGGTTTGAATCCCCTCGGGTAACGCTGAGGGGGAGATTATTGGAAAAATAGTCAATGCTCCCCTCGAGATTCATGACATGGCTTAACCACCTCTTGTGTCTTCTATAAGTCTAGTGGTTGTATCGGGCATTAATAGGTCAATCTTTTGGTGCAACGACAACCACTACTTGTAACATGTTGTTGGTCAAAATTCCTTGCTCTTTCAAAACATCATCAATTCTGCATGCGGTTTCAACCATGGTGTCAAAGGACTTAAAGACCATTTTCTAAACTTTGTACCACATCTCAGGCACCAAGTTGCTAATAAGAATGTCAATCTTCTCCTTTTCAGGAATAGTCCTGGAGTAGCGAGCACACTGACATCTCCACCTTTGCAAGAAAGCAACAAAGGACTCCCCTTGATTTTATTTCAAGTTACATAGGTCCAACATGGTGACAAATCTTGAAAGATTGTAGGTGAAGTGTTGGACAAATCTATGTACTAGTTCTTTGAAAGTCCTGACAGGGGGAGTTATGTTGGTAAACCACTCCATTGCTTGACCTTTGAGACTCCTTGGAAACAACCTCATGAGATAGGAGCTGTCTTGATTAAATTCAAATCTCATGATGTAGAATTGGCGCACATGGTCATGTGGATCCCCATTACCATCATACATATTGGGGGATCTCCACTTTCCTAGGAAAATCCTTCATGCTCACGCTCTTATCAAAAGGATTGGGACATATTGAGTCAAGATTGAATGAGCTCTTAGGTGCCAATAGCTTTTCCATCACACTCTTCATTTGTCTAATCTCTTCTTCTTGAGATGGATTTTTATTCTTGATCTTTCTATCCACATCAAAGTTGTAAGGAACTCTGGCACCCTTGTTGATTAAGCTCTCTAGGAACTTGTCTTTGTTTTGCTCTAGATACCTCTCCACATATTGTTGGAAGAGTGGTTCTTGTTGCATCCTCATGAAGTCTTGAGCATCAAAACTTGAGTTACTACTTCCATGTTGTGAACCATGATGAGATCTTTGTGAGGGTTGTTTCGAGTTCCTAGGAGGTGTTTGTCTCCTATAGTGAGCATGTTGTGAAGTCATTCTTCCTCTAGAACTAGGGGATCTTGAAGGGTTTCTTGAGCACCTTCTTCTTCATGGGGTCCCTGAAGGTGTAGATGGTGGGGAGTTGTTTCCGCTATTGATACCCCTGTTGTTGAATTGGGCATTAAGTTGTTGGGCTAAAAGTCTATCTTGTTCCTCTTGAGAGGTTTTCTTTTCCAATTCTAACAAGGCTTGTCTCTCTGCCTCTAGGAGTCTAAATATTTCCTCTTTTGCAGCTTGTTCATCCAAAAAGGCTTTCTTTTCATGTTCAATTCTTTTGAGCCTTTCACTTGTATACCTTGAGGTTGTTTGAAGTGGAGAACTTGGTCTTGAATATTTGAACAAGTCATTGGCATACACTACATTCACATGAGCATCACAAGGTTCATTGTTCTGGTCTTCGTGTTGTGACCGTTCATCTTGGTGAGCTCATCTTGCATACCTTTCAGCCCTTTGATGGGCATCCAAATATCTGGTCTTGATAGGGGATGATTCTGGCTTATTGTCATGAGAGGAATCACCAAATAGAATGTTGTCTCTATGTCTCTGAAATATGTCATCAAGATTTTGATCCATTTATTCCCTCTCCTTTCGAGTCATGGTGTAACTCATGTCCATATCTGAATGAGAGGGTGCTAAGGATGTGCTTAACTCACTAGGATTTCTCTTAGGTTTAAACCAAACTTCAGACTCGCTCCTAGGTGATTGGTCAAACACAAGCTTGCTTCCTTTACGTCTTTGGCAATTTTGAACAGGGGGTAATTGGTTAAAGACTATCTGAGGTCGTTTCCCTTGACTCCCTTGATACCTTGTCGTAACCGACTTGAAAGGAAAAAGCACTCGGTGGTAAAATGACCCTAAGAAACGTTGGTATCAAACTAGGATAGTAAAAGTGTTCAATTGTCCAAAAGAGAGATGGTGAGATAGAAAATTGTAAAAAGTGTAAATCAACACTGCCACAGAGGTTCCCAATCAACAGATAAGTATCCTAACACGTATGGATAAGGAGGATAATTTTAACCAAGTTATATTTGATTGAAATTGATTTTGGGTGGAAGTGAATTGGACAAGAGACTACTAAGACTCTCCAAGTGTGTTATCAAAGAATCCAAAGGTTGGTCTTTTTCAATAAGGGCAATTTCTAACGCACCGATTCCAAGCAAGATCGCTTGTAAAATCAAAGGTCACTAATCAAAGGGTCAAAAAACAAGAATCCCAAGCGCAAACAGGCTTCCAATGATAGGACAAACAACCTGATCTAACTCGGATCAACCAAAGGAGACTGGAAATAGGACACAAATTAGCTTCAGATTGTAGACAATTGTAAGGCAGCAAAATAACTCTGTGCGATAGTTTTCAAGGTAATAGGGCGATACAATTTTCTAGTGCGATATTTCACAAGAAGCAGTGCGATATTTTCCATGCAGTGCATGCGATATTATCCAGGCAAGCAGTGTGATAGTTGTGCAGCAATGAAGTGTCGCATGATAATTGACCAATCAGTGTGTAAATCTCAATTTTAAAGGTAATTGGTCAAAGTTGTAGTTTGGTAAGTGGAATTTCTCGATTTCAGACGCGGTAACAATAATAATCAGACAGGTTTGCAAATAGTAGGTGATCAAACATGACATAAAACACTTGCACAAGGGCAAAGCAACCTTTCCAAGACAAGCACTTGGGATATCAAAATAGAAAAATCCTATGAGCACTACCGTGATGTTTAATGTCCAAGAACATTTTGACAAGTAGATCACAGCGAAGACAAATCAAGCACTTACTAGCCTAGAAAGATGAAGGCTCAATACTTAACAACTTGGCCCACACTTGATGTTCCATTGCCTCACACAAAGTGGTTGCCCATAATAGATATTGGCTTTGTCGTGGAAGTGCCAATGACACAACCAAAGGAACACAGATGGTGAGTAGTCTTGGGGTGATCTAGGTTAGTCCACTAGGATCAATCCTTGCACCAAGATGTTAAGTGGAAAAATTGGGTAGCTTTTATCTATGGTTCTTAGTGAGGGCTTATGTTCGTAATACCCCTCTTGCTCCCCAAAAGGACTCCTTACCTTGCGGCAAGTAACGGACCTCGTAGGCACAAGATTACCTTAAGCATTCTTGCTTAGCATTTTCCTCATGGTCACAATCCCACAAGTACTCACACCAAGTGAAGACAAGTACTACTTCTACCAAGGTTTTGTGTCCTCGATAGCCTTGAGTTTATAGTGGGTCAGAATAGCTCGGTATTAGCTTGTCCCCACTTGGGTTGTTCCTCTTGATTGCTCAAGAGCAGGCCCGCTAAAGGATCTTAAACTAAACAAAAAGTGGATTAACCTTTGAGGGTCAGGATTTCTGGTTCACCACAAGGGTGAAGAGCATACTCTCCTATCTCAAAAATCTTTCCCAAACACACCAAGCAATGTTCAATTAGCCTCTTGCTTTCAAAATCTAGAAGTGGGTCAAGATTTTTGGTTCACCACAAGGGTGAAGAGAATACTCTCCTACCACCAAAAGATTCCTACAACAAGATATTAAGTGCCTAAGAAAGAAACAACTAGTATATGCCGCACTTGAAATGAAACAGATGAACAAGCACTTCAATGTTTTTATGCTTTGGGTAGCCCTACAAAAAGGATTAGTAGCCCTTGCGCATTTGAAGCTTTGGCATGCGTTCTTTTAGAAAATATTCAAGCAATGAGGGCACACCTACAAGCACAACTTGTTAGCCCCACAAGGATTAGTGCATCAAAATCAAATACAATCTGCAAAGAGAACCTTGTCCTAACACAACAAATTAAAACCAGCAAGCTAACAAACCAAATCTTGTCAAAAAAAGAACCAAAATCACTCACTGCGAGGCCCAGGCAACAATTTTGTTAGAAAAAAAATCACACAATACGTCGTAGTATACCGATGCAATACTTTCTGTCAGGGCGATACTTTGTGCTACCAGCAGGAAATAGAAAGTAATATAACAGTGCGATAGAATCCTGCAAGGGCATACGATACTTTAACTGGTAAAGTATCACACGGGTATACAAAAAACTATCGTACGATTCTAGTAAACTATCGTACGATATTCTATTAGGAAAAATGCAGAGAAATAGCCGAAATAGCAAGCTAAATAATGACGAAAAAATTGTGAAAATGCATGAAAATAAAAGACAAAATAGAGATGTTCTGCCCCACGGTGGGCACCAAAAATGTACACTCAAATTGTGCACTGCTCTAAGTCATTACTTCCAAGAGAATCCATGAATGAGAAATCTTGAGAAAGCGACCTAGAGCTCCCTAAGCATGGAGTTGCAAGGATATTTAGATTGCTCTCAGCTAGAGCTATGAAACATATGACCTTGCTAGTAAACCACACAATGGGAGATTCAATGAGACAAGGGAAAGAATGCCAATATCTTCAAGAATCTTGAATGAAAATGCAATGCAACTATGCTAAGAATGAAGAATGCAACTAAGCTATGAAAGGAAAATGAAAGTATTACAAATCCTTACTAATTAAGCTATGTGAGCTAAACTAGAGCATAGAAGGAAAGTAAGCTAGAAATGACATGGAAGCTAAGCTAAAATGTAAGAATGAAAGCTAAGATGCAAGAAGATCTCCAAAGCTCTAAAATCTCAAAGAAAACCTGCAGCATAAGATTAGTATTCAAAAGTAGGATCCTAAAATGAGAAGAGAGGTCTCCTTTTAAAGGAATTGAAAAGGAATGGACCATGGAGATTAAGAGGCCAAAGAGTTGATCAAGGGTGGAGTTTGAAAGTGGGATCAATCCATGTGCATAAGTCTCCTCCAATGAGAAAGAAGTGTTGACTTTTGTGCCCCATGTGAGACAAAAAGGCTTTTTCTTCTTTTTATAAAATAAGAATAATGCTTTATTTGTGCAACTTAGGATAAGAGGTAAGTGGGGGCTTTTTTTATTTAATAAAAGGAGAGGGAATTCCTTTTAATTAAATAGAGACTTAGGATAAAATGGTTAATCCATAGAATATAATCGAATAAATGATAGAATTAGGATTTGATCAAGGAAAATTAATTTGAAAATTTCCAAGTGTTGATTCAAGAAATTGATAAATTGAAGAATGGGGCCCAAAGTCTAGGCAACCATTTTAGGGTGCATACACTATCTAGCAATTGAAAAAAACAAATGTTATAAAAATGAGTGAGAATGATTTAGGTAAATTACGCTCACCATAGTTTCAATTATATCCTCCACAAAAATAACTGTCGAATCATCCTTTATTTCTTTGTAAGGATATAGTGTTATGAATGCCAATTGTTTGCAAAAGAAGAAAACTAAAATGAAGTAGCCAACAACGAGACTTTATTATTATATATTTCAAAGTGACCAAATTGTTTTACAAATCTAAATATATGTGAATAGTGCAAGCTAGTCAAGAATTTTTTTCTTATTTGGATGGAAACAAGGTTTGAATGTAAAAGTAGGGCCCTAGTGTCATTTATTAAGGTATTGGATATACTACTATTTTACCCACGTAAATAGTTATGAAAATAAATACCATAAAATATTTTGAATCTCTCCCAATATGAAGCGAATCATAACTCCTTTAAAACCAATGATCCATTTAGCTAAATTCCAAAGGCTTGGTAATTTTGTCACTAGCCAACTTTGATGGTAGAT
The DNA here is from genome assembly GCA_027943335.1 of Chamaecyparis obtusa. Classification (NCBI taxonomy): domain Eukaryota; kingdom Viridiplantae; phylum Streptophyta; class Pinopsida; order Cupressales; family Cupressaceae; genus Chamaecyparis; species Chamaecyparis obtusa. The sequence goes on from BSBK01001125.1 coordinate 136,287, forward strand.
GCTATTATAACTTGAGAGAAATCTCACATAAATTGAATAGAGACAATCTAATAGCAACAAAGTTCTACTAATCTAATGATCAGTTGGTTGTCCTTTGCTTTTGGATTACCATGTATCTTTAATACTTTATATTTGCAAGGAAAGTCATGCTAAGAAGATTCATCTATGAAATATGAGACTACATTTTTTGTAGTTCATTTTTTAACAATGTTATTGTGAGAAATTCATATTTTTCAATGAGAAGTTAATATATTTTATGTATTTGTGTAATATTACTTGTGCATCATGTACGTATGTGTTGATTTTGTTACTCCTCTCCTTGTGTTGTCCTTGAGGCCCAAACACTAACTTGTCAAGTACTCTCATTAGTGAATTAGTTTGGAGGCATTGATGGTATGCTCATTAGTGAAACATTTTCATTGTTCATTTGATGTGAAGCATTGATCATTTGGTGTGAAACATTGATCATTTGGTGTGAGTCAGTTTAATGGCATTTGACTTGAATCAGTTTGAACTTGATTAGTTCTTGGATCAATTCAATAACATTTTTTATGGCATTTGGTTTGATCAATTCAATGCAGTTACATGATTACATGATATAGGTTCTTGGCACTTGATACATGTATTGACACATGATACAGTTTGAATCAGAAACATAATGATGACAAAATGACAATTAGATTATGAAATGAAAAATGTGATCTACAAGTTCCTCACTATGCTCTTAAAGTTGCATTTAAAATCAATGTAAGTGCTTAAGTTGAATTGACAATTGAAATATGTCTTGATTATATGACAGTAGTTTGACACTTCTTATATGGTCATTTGACACATTGGATACATACATGACAGTTTGTTTGTTCAATGACATTATATGGAAGTTTTTATCAAATTGTTCTTCATTGAAATTATTGCAAGGCTCCGGTCACTACAAGTGACTAGGAATTCTTTATTTCCATGAGAAAAACATTGTGATGCTTTTGTTGTCGGCATTTGGCATATTTCACTTAACGTTCAAGACACCAAAATAAATGTTATAATATCAACATATGACATAAGATCTATAAGCTATGGTTCAACAAAATAAGTTAGGGCACGATTGAGCATAGTTAGCGAAGCTTAGCTCAATACAATATTATAATGAACCCATGTACAAACTCTTGCATTGCATTTAATATTTACCTTGTAAAAGCTTGAGGGTTTTTGCTTTCATAGAGAAATTTTGGCATTTGCATTTATAATCGTAGCTCTTAATTTAATGGGTTTCTTTTATTTCCTTTGTATTGAGCCAAGCTTCTCTAAAAATATGATCTCGGCATCATTATATTTGCACTATGAATAAGAAAGGATTTAAAGATATACATAGGAGAAGTAACGAAATGGGTTTTCCTTTCATTTTCATCTTCAAAATCAATGGATAAAGGTCATTGCCAAAAAATACAACAAAGTCAAAACATTCAGAATGGCATAGGGAATATCAAATAGTACTATGTCTCCAAATGCATACCTTTAGATAGTGAAGGAAAGATTTTGAAGACTCCAAATGCATACCAAATGCGTCTATTTCTCTAGCCAAGTTTTCGATCGTGCCTGCATATTATAATGAACCCGCATACATAAAAAAATTTTAAACATTACTTCTGTCGTAAAAATTTTGACGTCCTCATCTGTCAGAATTCTGATGAACACACGTAATGTTTTTAAAAAAATAAAATTTCCCTTTGTAAAATCTAATGAAGCAAAATAAATACCATAGCCGTCAGAAATGGTCATCGAAAATTTGCCCCAAATGTATTAGTATCTCTTCCCAAGATAAATTTGAGCTTCGTGTTTTGGGTGTGGCTTCATTGTGCCTTGATGTTCCTCCTATGATTCCTCCAACTTTTTGTCTAGCTCTAGTTGTGTTTAGATCCCTTGTTGCTCTTGTTGTGGATCCTCCTACTTCATCTTCTCTTTCCCCCACAACAAACTCCTACTAAGTGTTCAACTCTTTTGATTGCTTCCTCTCAACTTCAATCATCTTCTATGATTATTTTGTGTCTCTTGAATGGACACCTTGTTGTCCTTTCTTCCTATAATGTTGATTCCCCAGTGAGGGAGTCACCTTTTGTTTTCCACTGTGATTGGATTTTGGACAATAGTACTACTTAGAATATCATCCATATGAGGAGGAAATGCTCTACTTCTCTTTCTCTTTCACGTGTTGTGAAAGAGAAGCCTTTAGTTAAGGATCAAGACCCTTGTCTCTTGCTAGTTTTTTGCTCTAGTAAAAATCTCTAGTCCTTTGTTAGTTTTTTATTTTCCCAATCCCACGTCTTGTGAGATTCACTTAGTTTTCCTTGATGGATGAACTATAATTAGTCTGAACTCTTCTCATGCTTATCTAATCAAAATAAAAGGTTATTATTGGTAAATGAGTTCATAGGTGTGGGAGGGTGCAAGGAGGGTAACCCCCCTTATGAATTTGGGGAGGATGGCACCCCCAATAGAGGGTATGAGGGCCATACATCTCATCGGGGGTTTGGTGGCAATGGCCCTAAAAGTGACATTTTATGTATAATTTTCCATTGTAAATCTTGACCGCTTATCATTAGGTTATAGATCTAACAATGGGTATTATGTGTGTTTCTGCTTACCTTGGAAGACACCCATATTTTTTAAGACACTAGATTATGGTTGAGATTTTTTTATGACTTGTGTGTCTAATAACTAATGAGTTGCTTCTAGATATATATGGTTGGTGATACTCTTGTAAGAAGCTTACTCTCCACAAATATTGTAATCTTCTATTGATTTTTGAATGATATGTTGGACAGTTTTTGGACCTGAAGGTTTTTTTTTCTCGAAAGGTTTTCCCAACATAAATCACTACATTGTGGTGTGCATGTTATTTATGTTAAGTTTATATGACTATTGTAAAGATCTAAAAATTTCTTGCATTACCATCCTCTAAAAGTTGGCGAAGTTGTTCCCATTAGTTTAACTTACTTTCATATTCCCCTTTAGAGTCATTAATGCACTTAAATGGGGACAAAATATAATTAGGCAAATTCCATATTCTAACTTTTTTTAATGTTTTGCACTTATTTTAAATGTTCACTTTGATGTATATTTTCAGCCCTTTTTCACACCTTGTCTAACCTTATTAATCCATGTTTAGCACTATTTTCTTTGTGTTTTCATTCTGTGTGTTTAGAAATTTGTATAATCCTTATTTCTCCTTGGTTGGTCATCCTTATCATTGCTAACATAACATTTAATTTTACAAACCTTATTGTGATATTGCTATTAGGATTCAACTATTTAGTTTTAGAGTCAAACTCATTGATGTTGGCAATTTGGCTGAGTTAGATATCTAGATGTTGTCATTTTGGCAACATATGATCTACATGAAAATCGCATATGACAAAGAGCAAGTATGACAGAGCGCAGAGCAAAATTGTCTAAGTGTGTGCAGTATTTTCCCAGTGTAACCCGAGACAGTTTTGATTGGCGACATCGATTGAAGTAAGTTCAGTGCTTGCACACTTGAACATAGATACTATGATGCATATTGAAGACTCTTCTGAGAGCGCAAGTCTGTAGGACATGTACGGAAGAAGTTATTGCAGTATTACTAGAGACAGTGTTAAAGCCAATAGGATAAAGAAAGAAGACAAAATTGGTAAAGAGTTAAGGGATTATTTTGTTTATCAAAATAATGTCTTAATAATATAAAGGGATGACATCCTATATGTTAACCCTTGGGTAAATATGTATTTTGTGTAAAGCTTTATGTTTTGTAAAGCCGACTGTAAAATTTATTAGTCCTAATAACTTGTATAAATTAAGGCACATGGAATGTGAAGTAGAGTAATGATATAGATGATATAGTGAACATATATGCGAAAGGTATTGATGCGAAGTTGTGAAAGACAAGCAAACAAGTATAAGGTTATATACCTTGCCCTATTTTGTAATCAGTAATCATTGTAAATTACTTGTTTGGGAAGTGGGCTCATCTTGTAACCATTTGTAATCAGTTCTACCAACTCTTAGTAGGGTTGAGGCTTCTAACAAAGCTTATAGTCCCTTAATCAAGACTGAGACACTATATGTATGTAATAGACTCCTAACAGGGTCAACATCCTTAACAGGATACTTTTGATTAGTGGATCTTTGTGGGTACCATCTCCACCGGGGTTTCCCCTTGGCCAGAGTTTCCTTGAGAACAAATAATGTGTTATGAGTTCTTTTGCTTTATTTCTATGCTTGTTATTTAGTTTACTATGTTATGCATGTATCAAGATAATCTGTTATATCCATAATTTGGTGAAAGTAAAAGTTTTCAGAATATTGATTCATCCCCCCTCTCAGTATTCCCTATTTCTAACAATTGGTATAAGAGCTTAGTTACTTGGAAAAGAATCATTCAAAAAAAGCCTAGCATCTTGAGTAAGATCTTTATGGATATGGATCAGCTACAGAAGAATCTTGAAGAAGCTCTTGAATATATTGATATGCTTACTGAAGAAAGAGATACGCTGAAAGGGAAATATGATGATGAAAAGAATCTCATTGAAAAGCTGAAGAATAAGCTAGAGGAACTAAAATCAAAAAAGGAATCTACAATTCAAATTGAAGATTGTGATGATAACCTTGAAAAAGAAAATGAGATCCTTAAACATGAATTAAAGATAGTGAATCTGAAGTTGAGTTTGAAATATGGAAATAGCAAGAATGAAGCAAACCTGAAATCTGAGAATGAAAATCTAAAATCTAAGAATGAAAATCTGAAATCTGAGAAAGAAGATTTGAAATCTAAACTTTGTAAAGTGACATCTGAACTTGAGAAAACTAAATTACAGTATGTTGAATTTGAAAAGTACAATACAATTGTGAAAGGTGAATTGACTCAGTCTAAGCAACATCTTGAGAGACTATATTCCACTAGTGAAAAGATTGATGAACAAATATCTTATCAAAAGTCATTCTATGATAAAACTGGTCTTGGATTTAACTCATCTAAGGTAAGTGAAGAAAGCAAGGAACCAGATCTGAAAGTTTCTGAAAACATAGAAGAAAAGAAATCTAATGAAGCTAACAAATCTGAGGATATGCCTAAAGAAGAAGAACCACCTAAACAAGAAGAATCACCTAAAGGGTATGCAGGGAGAATTTAAAGGTAGATGTTTTGCATATAACACTTTTGGTCATATGAAAAAAGATTGTACATGTAAGCAATTTAAACCTCTTAATGGTTATTGTTATAATTGTCATGGTTTTGGACATAGAGCTATTGAATGTAGGAAACCTAAATTTAATGAGAATAATAATAGTAGTAGAATGTTTAGAGATACTAACCATGCAAATAAGAGACTTACTGAAGATATGAATAGAAGAAATGCAGTGGTATGTTATAGATGCAACAAGGTTGGACACATTGTCAGGAATTGCAAATCACAAATCAACCAGACTGGACCAAGATATGGAAACAATGGAGTAGTTTGTTAGATATGCAACAAATTTGGTCATACAACAAGGTTTTGTAGAATGAACAACATGAGAAACCCTAATCCTAGAAGTCATGCAAGGAGAAATGAGAATGCAAGCAACAGTCAAGGAGGTTGTTTTAGTAATTCAAAAGAAGTGAAGTTTATTAAAGCCACAGATCAAAGAGACACATTCAACACTGAAGGTAATCAGAAAGGTGAAGTATCTAATGGTAAGAGTGAATCTCTACCTAACCCATCTCAAAGTACTTAATTCATGAAAAATGTAGTAGAATAGAAACTTAGGATAGTATAGAAATTAGTATAGGATGAATTGAGTCTTACGCAGTTAATGTAAGGTAGTATATGATGTAATGATGTTATAGTTAAGAATGCATGAGCTAATATGATGTTATGTGATATCGCAAGAAGTTTTAAGTTTTGCAGGTAAGCAAGAACAACTTTTTGGAAAGAAGCGGCAAAAGAATTGAATGCGATGTCAGAATCTTGTGAGATTGAAAGGTTAAAAGCCTATGATCGGTATTATTTGATCATCAAAGGGAATACAAGTGTGAAGGAGATCAAAGCAGCAGTGATTGAGAGCAGTTTGCAAGGATTTTGTGAAAGAATTTCGTGTCGAATCTACGCAAAGCCCTAAATCATGGAATTAAGGTATTTCACTAAGCAAATCTATCAGTCAGTTAGAGAATTTGCAGAAGTCATGGATGTTTCATTGGTTCACAGTATAAGAAATAAAATCAGACCTAAGATTAAAAGGGAACTAGTAGAACCCTTGAAAGAAGACCCTAAATTAGCATTGTCGTCCATGCCAGACGGAGTCTTACATTTAGAGAATGTTAGAGGCTATTTGGGATGTAAACTTGAAACCCTCAGTGATAATGATTTTACTAAAGAGTATGAGAAGCTTTACAATCAGGATATGTCATTGAGAGTAGGGTTTGAACATTTGAAGGATAATGAAATCATAAATTATTCACTACAGTATGAATTTGATGATGAAGAATACACTAAGATAATTTTGAGCAGAATACATAATGGAAAGTTTTGGTTAGATGACAGAGTGATAGACATCACAACTGACCTAATTCATGAAGTAACTAGATTATCCAAGTCTGGAGTCATACCCTTTAATGAAAAGAATGTGAAGAAAATTGTATTGGACAACACTAAATCATCTTACAATGGCAGAGGTATAATGATTAGCAAGATACAACAAGATGATGTTAGGTATTTATGCAAGATCCTAACAGCTAAATTTTGTGCTAATTCAAGAGAAGATGACATGGCAGCTGGAATGATTCATGCAACCTATTTGATGTGTGTTGATAAAGTGCAAGTAGATATGTGTGAGATTTTGAGGATTTAGTTGTTTGAGAATCTAGAAAAGATTAAGAAGACTAAGATTTCCCATTTTAGGTTTTCAGCATTGATCACATATATGTTTTTCCATGTGTTGAGAAGATTCCCTTACACTATTAGTGAAAATTGGAATGATGGCAAGACCACAATGGAAAGAATCAACAAAGTATACATGCAGAGACACCTTATAGACAAGGTCAATATATGAGAGTGCAGTTTTAGTGATTAAAACATTTCAGAACCTGATGAAGAACAAATCAAGAATCCCTCAGTCAATGGTTGAAAAGTATGAAAATGAGATATGCTTTATGGTTGACACTGACTTTACCTACATTGAAGCAGTTGAACCTAGAGTATAATTCATAGACCCGCTTGGCTATGAACTTTCTGAAGTTGAAGCAGAAGAATATGTGAATAGATTGCTTAAGAGCAAGTTAGATGTACATAGCAACAGATTTGGAACTTTTGAGAACTTCAACTCCGCAAAGTCTATTTAGGAAGAAAAATAGTCAAAGAAGAAAGTGGAAAGTACAATTAAAAAAATTCTAAAGGACACAAGGATGACAGAACAAGAATTTTTGATTGTAAAGAATACAACAACTATTCGAGACATTGGACAAAAGGAAGTTTTGTCTGTTCCACCCCTATCAGCAGTTGAGACTGGAAATTTGCAGCATGTGGTAAAAGTGGAGAAAGAGGAACAGGAAATAAGGAAGTCTACACGATCATCTTCAACTCCACCGAGAAAAAGAGTAAAGGAACTAGCTACTGGACCAGGCAAGAGACAAAAGACAATAGTTGCCCTAGTACAGAGGAAAATAGTTGAAATCAAAGATGATGAAGATACTCAAGTGAAAAAGAAGACATGGAAACCAAGGATTGAGAAGGTGAATGAACAGATCATTAATGATGGAGATTTCTCTAAGATGAACAAGTATTATGATCTTTATAACTATTCAGAAAGATTAAACTTGGAGAATGCAGTTGTGAGACATGTGATTCTAGTAGATAAGAAGTTTGATACAATCCAAGGACAAATTCCTAATGATCTATTTGCGAAGCTAGTTAATAGGAAAAAGAGAGCAACTGAAGAAGATAACAAAATTAGAGAATTTTGTGAGGAAACTATGTGATGTCAGAAATGAAGATCATTTTAAAGGAATAATGAAAGAACTTGGTACCCATCTAAGAACAAAAAGAACCATTCAGATAATGGGAGGTAACTATGAAGAGATAAACAAAGAAAGTGAGCAAGCAATAGTAAAGGTAATGACAGCAAGTGTAGAAGCAAAATAGGCTAAGGAAGTTGAGCATCAGAAGAGTCCCTCTCCACCACCAATTAACATTGAAGATGAATCAATGCATGTGGAAGGAACTAAGATCACATTGGACAGTGATGAAAATCCTTTTAGCGACCTTGAGAACATTGTTGACAATTCAGCTCTAGAAGAACAGGACAGATCAATTAAAGAAGGAAAGAAGAAGAAAAGAAAATAGAAAATCAAGAAAGTACACAGATTCAAGGACAGAAATAAGCACCTAGCAAAGAGGAAATCAGTCCTACACCTGAGATTGCAGCAAAGAAACCACAAATTGAATCTATTTTTGAAAGCTTTGGAAAAGAAGTTGATGATGATGATCAAATAGAGTTGATTCCATCCCTAAACAAGATAATTGGAAAGAACAAGAAGGTAAAAAGCCTTGAAGGGTCATTGCTGGAAATAACAGAGAAGTTACAAAGTGTTGTGACTAACCAGATAGTAGAGGCAAATCCATTGGAAAGAGCTAGAGAAGTTATGAAAGCATTTGAAAATGAGTTCACTAACCTATCAGATATAGCTACAGTGAAGGTACAGGCAACCTATGAGGCCAAAATATTTCATAGTCAGAATATCAAAAATGATATTAAACATCTAGATGTATGCATAAAAGACCTTAGAAGGAATTTGGACAGAGGTAAAACTTTGTACATTCAGTGTACAAAATCTGAAAATCATGTTTCAGAAGTGGTTGAGAAGATTGAGGCTAAAGAGGCAGAAATTCAGTCGGAGCTAAACCTATTAGCCAGCCTTAATGTGAAAATATTAGATGTTGAGAAAAGAATCAGCAAATTGAATGATGAAATAAGGATTCTCAATGATGAAAATGACAAGAAATTGAGAAGATTCACTCTTCTTAGAGAGCGCATTTCAGTAAAGATTGGCATAGTTGAAGGACAATTGGAAGAATGTCTTTCATCCAAGACATCCTATGAGAAGTTCAACTTTGCAAACCTTCATGCATGTGAGATTGCATATTATGGTCTATGTGCACTCCTCTGTGTTTCAGACACAATAAAGAAGGCATGGGAGAAGGAGATAGAGAACATTAAAGTGAACTTTGCAGATTGTGTTGCAAGCCTACCGGCTCTACAATTCTAAATGAAGGTAACCATTTTTGGAATCATAGTTTTTGGCACCTTTTTGTCATTGTTGTCAAAGGGGGAGTGATATGATAGCAGAAAATTGATGTGTTAAGGAAGTATATTCTTAGGGGGAGTATAGCATATAGATAAGATATATGGAGTTATAAGGAAAGCGAAGATATATTTTTTGTTATGGCCGCAATTTTGAGTTTTGAAGTTTTGAGACTTAGCCAATTTTCTCATATGTTGCCATCAATGACAAAGGGGGAGATTGTTGGCAATTTGGCTGAGTTAGATATCTAGATGTTGTCATTTTGGCAACATATGATCTACAGGAAGACTGCATATGACAGAGAGCAAGTATGATAGAGCGCAGAGCAAAATTGTCTAAGTGTGTGTAGTATTTTCCCAGTGTAACCCGAGACGGTTTTGATTGGCGACGTCGATTGAAGTAAGTTTGGTGCTTGCACACTTGAACATAGATACTATGATGCATATTGAAGACTCATCTGAGAGCACAAGTCTGTATGGCATGTACAGAAGAAGTTATTGCAGTATTACCAGAGACAGTGTTAAAGCCAACATGATAAAGAAAGAAGACAAAATCGGTAAAGAGTTAAGGGATTATTTTGTTTATCAAAATAATGTCTTAATAATATAAAGGGACGACATCCTAGATTGTAACCCTTGGGTAAATATGTATTTTGTGTAAAGCTTTATGTTTTGTAAAGCCGACTGTAAGAGTTATTAGTTCTAATAACTTGTATAAATGTAAGGCATATGGAATGCAAAGTAGAGTAATGATATAGATGATATAGTGAACATAGATGTGAAAGGTATTGATGCGAAGTTGTGAAAGACAAGCAAGCAAGTATAAGGTTATGTACCTTTCCCTATTTTGTAATTAGTAATCATTTTACATTACTTGTTTGGGCAGTGAGCTCATCTTGTAACCATTTGTAATCAATTCTACCAACTCTTAGCAGGGTTGAGGCTTCTAACAAGGCCTATAGTCTCTTAATTAGGACTGAGACACTATATGTATGTAACAGGCTCCTAACAGGGTCAACATCCTTAACAAGATACTTTTGATTAGTGGATCTCTGTGGGTACCATCCCCACCGGGGTTTTCCCTTGGCCAGGGTTTCCTCGAGAACAAATAATGTGCTATGAGTTCTTTTGCTTTATTGTTGTGCATGTTATTTAGTTTACTATGTTATGCATGTATCAAGATAATCTATTATATCCATAATTGGGCGAAATTAAAATTTTGCAGAATAATGATTCACCCCGCCCCCCCCCCCCCGCGCTCAATATTCCTTATTTCTAACAATTGATCCATGTTTCATGAGTAGTGATTCACACGAACCCATCTCTCATGAGAATGAATGGAATACTGAGCACTCATTGCATCTAGGTGATGCTCACAAGGGTAAAGCATTGGGCCTTCTCTAGAGGTCACCCGTCCTAGTATGACTCTATCTCAAGCACGCTTAACCATGTTATGTCCTCCAATGTTAAGTCAACTTAGCTTGCTACCCCATTTGCAAAATCTTTGTAGACCCTTGTTTGTCAGCCTTAAAAAAATATCATTATTGATTAGAAAGACATGGGACCACTTCCACCCACTTTAGGATGACCCCATTAGCTTCCTCAAAGAATTTGAGCCTTCTAGCCTTTAAAGACATTTGCATCATTACTCATGTGTCTTATTTTGTGGGTGTGCCCACTTATTTTGCCACCAAAATTGAATATGAGGTTTATGAGTACTAGCCCACTATATTTTTTGTATTAGCTTGCTCAGAAACTTTGTAGAAACTTATTCTCATCCCTTCTTTCCTCTCATTTTTATTTTTAAGATGATCCAAAGCAATCAATGTTTTTAATTAAGAAACACTCCCTAACCTTCCATCAATACAATCTTTCCTGAAGACACTTGTAGGTCCAATTTAAAGGTGTACAGTCATGGGTGCATTGTTGCAAATTTGGGGTCATGAAGCTTATCCTTGCCCTTTGATCAATGACCTCTTGAAGATTGTTTTCTCATCTTTTGCCCTAGCTAAATCTCACTTTATCCCCCCTCTCACAAGCCATCAAACCTTCATTTCACTCCTACACCTATATACACCTTGTCATTAGGTCCCTTAACTCAGGGAAGCCATTAGAACCTTTTCTATTATATTTGTAATATTTGTTCCATCTCCATGTGTGTTCATTCATCCTTCTTGAACTTCGGTATTTCCTTGTACCACCTAGCTATGGATTTTGTTGTACCACCATTGTTGTGTCTTACTATTACATAGAGGTGAATACCTACATTTCTCATGCTGCATGTGGAGTTTTATTGGAATACCTACATTTGTCATGCTACATGTGGAGTTATATTAGAATACCCACAAGGAGCTCATTGAGGAAAGCTCCCGATTAAAAAAAAAAAATAGATTAAATTTTGCTATATAATCTGTCATATTAGGTAATTTAATTTTGGGTCTACAAATAGCTTACAATATTTGGGACTCAGCATACTCCCGATATGCAAAAGACACCTAACTATACTTCAAATACAAGGTGTACATAGCCTACCCAATGCACAAGTTGAACTTGTTTCCTCTTTTTTAAAAATACAAATTCTCCACCATTAGACCAACCCTTGAACACTTTCATTTTATAAAATATCTAAATTTTTAAAGAATTCCTAAGCAAATTAAACAATTGTAACAAGCCGGAGGTTTACAATGACTAGGTAAAGGGATTTATAACATTTTGCCATAAACGTTCAGTAGTTCATTTTCTATTTTCCTTGTCATTATTCAATCGTCATATTAATTTTTTTCCTAAAAGGTTCGTTCACTAAAAATTCTCGTTGAGTTCTTTCTAATAGCGTCCACAATAATTTATCTTTGTTTAGTCTAAAGTTCACTTGTACATTAAGATTATTCTATTGGCACTTTTGAAAATTGTAGCTATGTGCTGCATTTCTATCATAAATAGAATACAAGATATATTATTATACTAAATAATTAAAAAAATTAAAACCATTTATGTTTTAAACCTCCATACAAGTAATATGGTTTGTACTTTGTAATGAGGCCTTAAGATTGTTATTATTGTTATTGTTTATCATGTAAATATTATGATTATACGTTTCCTCGCCATTTACCATCGCATAAGTGCTGATCTGTAATATAATAGTACATTCCCAAACCTAATTCTACTCACTGAATTTGTTATTTACAGATAAAAGTCCAAATTTTTGGATGTCTAAAATAGTCCACACTAATAATATTTATACTCCAAAATAGCTATGAAAATTTAATCCATATTCACATATGAATTCAAATATTTTTTTCCAGATATTTTGAGAATGCGGAAGTGGCTAACACAGATTTTGTTATACACTTACGGTGCCTTTGGCTTGTGTAAAAATGTGATGCGTATCTTTGTTGTTTCACGATTTAAAAAGGAAGGACAGAGGTTCGCCATCTATGAAAAGCTGGAATCTACAGAACGGTATTAATAGCTAGATGTTGCCAGGTTTCTCGTGGCAAACTACAAACATCCATCTAATATTGAAGCTCAAGAGGCTTTTTGATAAGATAAATAACAGAGATTGTGAAAAAGTTGCAAATTTATTTATATCTGATTAGGTAATCGTCATTACACAACTCAATGTTTGAACATCAATCAACACATTTCTCTAGAAATGCAAATAAGCCTCCTAAGTATTGCATTAATGAGCATTTTTAACTTAAATCTTGAAAAAATGTCACATTGAATAAGCTTTTAGCGTCACTGACGCACATAAAACCAGATCTGTTAATCATTCAACTAGAACCCTTTTTAATTCTGTAGGAAATAAGAGATACGCCGCCTATTCACTTAACCAACTTACAGGACACAAATAATTTGCCATTATAAGATGAGCTTGAAGAATGGCAATGAAATAATAAAGATATGAGATCTTAAGAAAGAATGGAAAGATCTTCACTGGCCAAAAAAGATTGTCCTTGAGTAAACAGTTTATGGCACATTCATAACCTGGATAGACTGCAACATATCTGAAACCGCTATCACCAAATCCCCTGACTTAATCATACCTCTGGCTTTTAGCAAAGCAAATGTCCGATTGATATTACTCCCAATATCATCAGAGAAATCCAGTCTAAAAGGAATAAGACCCCATTGAAGATTCAAGCGCCGCCGCACACTCGTTGAATTTGTGAAAGCAAATATTGGGCAGTCTGGACGACACCGTGACAAAAGAGATCCCATGCGTCCTGGCCTTGTGTACACAAAGATGGCATCTGCTCCAAGTTTGTTGGCTGAAAAAAAAGCATACGAGTATAATAAGTAAAATTTAGATTTGCTCAAATCGTCTGCATTTATTAAAGGAATTTCATTTTACTGTTCCTTCTCTCCATAAATCTCATTCTAGCCTTTGAAATCAAAATCAGAAGAACCTCAATAGTTCTTACAAAACTACGTACACCCACAATCCACTTACCCATTTGGGCAGCAGAATTACAAATCCCTTCGGAAATGCTATCTTCAAGTGATGAAGCAATGTCTGGGAGGGGCATGGACTCATACTGCATTTCTTCACGACAACAATGTTCAATGCGTAGGCTTACACTTCTAAGCACACCTAGAGCTTTCTCTGGGAATTGACCCATAGCTGACTCGCCAGAAAGCATCAATGCATCAGCACGCTGCTTTACTGCTTCTGACACATCAGCAACCTAGATACAAAAGAGTGAAGTTCAAACTTAAACAGGCCGATTCATTTTGTTATGAGAAAATTCAGTACCAAATATCTTGATAGATGCACTAAATCATCAAGGGGTATGTCACAGTACTTGGAACAAATTTGTAACTTTTTAATATTTCAATTAGCAATAAGACAAGGTAACCCACAAAGCACAGAAGCAACTCCAAGCGTTGAAGGTCCCAGTATCAAACAGAAATTTATAAAACATCAATCCTAAGTCTTAGCAAACTTTCCTTGGCTAACGATTACTATAAATGTGCGGCCCACCCAACAAATTTTCTTTTTTTAATGCATTTTTTCAATATGTAAATAGACAAATATTGATGTCAAACTAAATCCTTGACCAAGTACATGCCACAGTATTTAGAACCAGCTTCCAATATTTTGAACATTTCCATCAGGAATAATCAAAGGTAAGGAAACACTGGCTAAAGCGCACAAACACCTGAGAGATGTTAGCCCAACAGAGTAGGATGTTTAACATCATAAAATATAATGTTAATAGACAAGAAAATTGCACTCTGTATGAAAGGGAATGTGAAGTTCATAAACAATCATGCATAACCTAAGGTTAGCTACCATGTGAAAGTTATTTTAATATAAGTAATTATTTAGTTCACAGCCATAATTGTTATTCCCTCATGAAATTAAGAGACCAAAATATACTAAAAGAAAATGCGGAATATCATGTGTCATAAAGATGACTCTGAAAGAAGACAACAGAACAAAGAGACGGTAAAACAAATCACAGTTCTACTTTCCCAGAAGCATAAAAATTACAGAAATAAAATAGCAACTTGGTGGATTTCTCAAGATGAAGGAAATGGATCAAAAGACCCATTACCGGACCCAATATACATATAGATACTGACAAATTAAAGCATTAAAAGATGCATGCGGATGAGAATCAGAAAGAACTTTTACAATTATTGTTTACAATTAGAATGAATGTGGACAGAAATTCTAATGCAAGCATGTCTTCTTCAGAACCAGTTCTTTGGAAGAAAGGTCATTCAAAGAAACTCAATTTGGATGGTTAATTTGCTTGTGGGCTGCTGTTGCAGAAAGCAGCAAATATTGAGAATGTACAGTTAGTATGCCCTTTTTTGGTAATGAGGCTATGTCATAGCTTTACTGTTATTTTTGAATCTAGTATTATTGTCTGGGATGCGCCATGCCCATAATTAGATTCTTTTCATTGTTGACTGCTGGTGATATTTGAAGTTTAAAAACTTGATTGATATATGCCAACATCATACTTATAATTTGTGTTATGGGGCTCCTTTTTTATGTGGGTGAGAGATCTATTTTAATTTTGTTGCTTTACCAATTAAAAATAAAATAGAATACCACTTAAATTATTAATTTTCTCTTCAATTCGGCAATGCGGGAAGCTAATTATATTACTCAATCTACTCTAAGGCCATATTGACAACTTTCAGATTCATCATCCCTTCTGCACATAATGTTCACCGCATTTGTGGACAAAAATTTAAATACTGTTTATTAATTTAGGCTTTATTTTTAGACTGTAGGAATCGGGTACAGCACCCCCTATAAACTGCAGCGCACCTGGTAAATTTTTTAACATGATCAGTGACGCTGGCACAACACGTCCTCCGATACCACATGGGCTGGGGGATACTGGACCTCGTGGCCTCGTGTTTTACCACAGGAAGCTCTCGCCAATCAAACAAGGCCCCCAGCCCCTTATCAACTGTTTAGTTAATATGGATAAACCCTCCCAAATTTTAAAGGCATAAAATCTTGCAGAATGCATAGGAAAAATTATATACTATTGGATGACAAGAAGAGTAGGGTTCCAACATCAACTATGAGCCTCTTAACTTAATCCAAACTTGCACATGCATCTAACCTGTCAATTCCAGAATCAATCCCTCACATGCATCTAACCTGTCCATTCCAGAATCAATCCCTTTTAGTTTGGTTAGAAATCTGTTCAAATTGGCTTAGCTTCACATTTTAAGTTGACTTCCTAATGAAACCTTATACTAAGCTGACCACAATATATATTCATGGAGCAACTGCAATATATAAGTCCAACTAACATAGACAAACAATGTCCCAGTTTTAAACTTAGACTTGAAAAATAGCAAAGATTAAGTATAAGAAAATTCATCCAAAAAGCTAAAGGGCAAACTGTGGAAATTGATAAGTTTTGTATTCTGTGCCCAGGTTCTATTCTCGGGCACAACTGGGCACACCTTGTAGCAGGCATGGGAAATCCTAATAGAGGCTAATTTTATGGCAAACACGAACCCACACTCATTCCAACAAGCCACAATGAGATACCTCAAGGTAAAAGTCAAGTTTAATAATATCAAAGATTGACAACTCCCTCCATTTTCTCTAAAAATTTGCCCTAAAGTGTACCCCAATATTTGGTCCACTTGTCAAGTGGCTTGCATTGTAATGACATGGCACTTAAAAGAATGCAACCAAAGTTCAAAGTAAGTCAATAAATCTAGCAGTATTGGGGCATATGATCATCTTGCTCCAAGCTTACCCTACACCATGTTAAATTTTGAACAGTAACATTTTTTGTCAAATTGTTTGCCATATCACAGAAATGTTATAAGTTTTTTGCACCAAGTAAATCTGTATGTAGAGAACTAATATAATTGTGCACATTTTAGTCATTCTGTCCCATCCCTGCTTCCCATTAACTATTGTACTTTAAACAAAAACAAATAATTATCTATTAAAAGTTTTTTATAATCTTTACTGTTGATATTTTATTATTTTGCTATACCTCTGCACATAATTACAAAATAGTATTATTTATTTCAACATGGACATAAGATAATGGAATGCAGTATTATCTGGTTTGAAAAAATATAACCTGCTAGGAAATTTATCTGTTTAACAAGGACAGCTCAGTAAAGCCATTGATTTGATTTTCTCACTTCTCATTTTTCTTAGAAATTATACTTATTTGTCTGTTGTATCTTGTTCAGTATTGAGTTTCCTTTGATCGTTATCACTACCATTAACCAGAATCCACATGATTTCATAATGTGCACACTAAATTGTTGATTGATTGTGTAAATTTGTAGGCATTAACAGTACTTATAATTTCTTTTTAATTGCTCTTTTTTTCTGTTAACTGCAATTTCACCATCAAAATTGGAAATATATATAATTTCATAATAATGAGGAACTTTCACTTGTTAAAGAGAATTTTACAAGATCTAAAATTTCACAGTTGTAGTTTATGATCCTACGGCCAAAAAACAGAGGCCCTCACATGAAGTAACATGAAGTATAATCAAATGCTGATAATCATATCTGCTGCTTTGAGTTGAAACATCCAGTGTTATGATTCAACAGAAAACTCTACAGGACACTAGTTTAAGGTCCAGAGGCTTTTCTGCGCTGTGATGCTGAGAAAATTCAAGCACACACATTTTCCGCACATTGCCAAAGAGAGTTTACAGTTCACAAGAATTCAAAACTTAGCAGCTATCTTTACTGACCCTCAGACTAAAAACCGATGTCAACAGGAAACTCTACTGAGGCATCAGCAAACCAAATTAAGGTCCAAGTATTTTGCTGGGCTGTTTGGCAAAACCCACATCCATAGTTCACAAAATCATTTTTTGGTACAATTAATAATTATGTGTATAATCTTTCAGAAGGGAGAAGGAAAACAATGTGACATTAAGGTGGCCTATGGCAATGAACATGAGTATTTATGTACCCATATAACTAAACAGAGCGATTTATATAATCATCCACAAGAAAAAGCAGAAGAAATTTGGGGAAATCCGAAGCTTCGAGATTTTAAGGCAAACACAATTGAACCCAAAAAGCTGCTAGAATTTGATACAAAGAAGCAAACTTGCAATTATTCATGAGTAGATGTAATCTACTGCATTGCCATTTCCTATCTATCTATCTTTCTTTCTTTTTTGAGGTTCTTTCGTGCACTTAGAAGCAGAAAATATGAAGCAGAGGTAGACTTAAGTTTTTTAGTTTAGGAATAGAATTAGGGCATTTTAAATTCTCTTATTTATTTTATTTTCAATAGATTTGTTTTATTGAACTTTTAAAACCTTAATGAGAGTTTAGCCAATAGAATAGTATGTCATGATGTCTGATGGCACAGCATACCATTTTAAGCGCCAGGGCTTTGTTTTATTACAAAAACGATTTCAGATAAAAGAAAGATATTTTATAATAAACCCTCTTGGGCAGAAGTAAAATGTTTTAAGCACCAATACCTTGATTTTCCATTGTATGTTTACTCTTGTCTCTGCACAGAGTATTTCAGATGAAACCAAATCATAGTTTTTCCCAAATTACAAATACTACATCATTCTTTAATTCCCTGCCTTGCCTTTTGCCAATCCCCATTTTGAACCTTGTTAATTTAATTCCACTAGCACTTCAGCCATATCATATGAATGGAACACTACTATGCATAGAGAAATCTTGCACAGGATGTGTACGTGAAATCCTACCAGGTGAAAGAGGCATCATGCAGGGAAAGGCAACTACTTTAAAACACTGTCTAAACTCAACAAAACCGACGTATATTTTTAGCTCCCACCGCTATAAAACTAAAAGAGGAGATTGAATTCCTGTCAAGTTTTACCTAATAAGATTTAATTCTTAAAATGAAATTACCTCTGCCCTTGTTGGTATAGGGTACTCTATCATTGACTCAAGTAGCTGAGATGCAACAATAACTGGCTTGTTCAGTTGCCGACATAGCTGGACTATTTGTTGTTGGACAGATGGAACCTGTTCCAAAGGAATCTGCGCGCCAAGATCTCCTCTTGCTACCATAGCACCATCAGACGATCGAATTATATCTTCAAGATTCTTCAGAGAGTCAACACTTTCAATTTTTGCAATGACACCAATATCCCTGCAGAGAATGAGGATCCGAAGCACACTCATGTCAAACCGCAAATTTACTTGTGTGTGGATCAAATGTCAGAGATATACATATTAAACAACCATTAAAAACTACAGAACATCTGTCAATAGAAACAGAACAAAACCATACTAACAAACAAGTGTGTTTTGTTTTCTTGAGAATTAGTGAGGTCCACTTAGACATCTTGTCTTTACCTGTCACAAGATCGAGCAGCAATGTAGCTTTTCAAATGTCTGATTACATCTGCTGACTTCACAAAAGATATCGCAATGAAATCAACACCCTCAGAAATCCCAAAATCTATATCAAGCCAATCCTGCAGGACGAAATGAACATTAAGGTCTGCAAGAACTTAATCTCAACACAAACACTTATGACATCTAAGTGAATGAGAAATCACCTTTGAAGAAATTGTGGGAAGCATAGCATTCCTTTCACGAACCACTTGTCCCTGCCTCCAAAATGTTAAGTTTGCACGTGGTAGTAACAATCCAGGATCTGTACATTGGCATTTCACGTCGGGACCTTCCTTTCCAATCACTTCAAACCTCACCATGCCACCATCTACAACTAGTTCATCCCCAACTTTGACATCTGAACGGTCATCAAACCATAGGTCATGTGAAGATTTTAAAAGAGCAAAAGGCAGAATTGTAAATATGCAAATTACATACATATAAACTAAGAAAAGTACTTTACGGAATATTTATAAGCTTACATTTAAGTATGAAACATGTATTCCATACCATATTTAAGTTAAGAATTATTCATGATAATTCTAAATGCATCTTCCATTACGAAACATGCATTCCAGCAACTACTTTTCATATTTCAGTTCAGAATCAAAAGCTGTTCCATAAGGCTTAATTAAAAAGGCCCCATTTTGCTAGTCATGCATTAAGCCAACTGGATAACATACTCTCAGACAGAATTTCCTAGAATCCCACCTACCAACTAAAATCTATCACAGGAGGAAGAAATGCTAACCTTCTGCAAAACCCTCATAATTGACATGGATTGTCTTGGGTGGAAGAGGCCCATCCAAAGCCCGTACACTGAAAGTCCAAACATCACCATCCTGGAAAGATCAAAATCATTTTACAGGATCAGAAAAAAGATTATAAAAGAAAAGAAAACTATCAAGCAACTTCCAATGCCATCAAATGGTGATGGCCCCATGATAGAGGAAAACATCAAGGAAATAAACTTTACAATATAAAAAAGACAAGTGTTCACAAACCTCATAAACTCCACTTTGTGTATAAATCATATGTTATAATGCATGAATCTTTCGAATTGAATAACTAAGAATAATTTCAAATCAATTTGAAAGCTTGATAAAGATATTCAAAGAAAATAAGTGAAAAATGAACAGTCAAAAAGCTAGACAACAACTGCCATAAATACCAAGGCACTGAAAATGCCAAAGAATGAGATGAGATTTCTTGTTTGCAAGTTGATTTATTCATATATATTTGTCAACCCTCTTAATTTGCTACAAATGCAGAATAAAACAAAAGACTAGAAGGCATTCAAAATGGGGCGTTCAAATTAGGTTCCAACTGCTGCAGACAGGAAAGGATGTCCAGTCAATATGAGAATAACACTGATGCAAGTGAATTGTGAGTTAGTCATACTATATATGTCTTTTATATCAAAACAAAAAGGGGAAAATAATCAAAATCATATCAATGATAATTTTGCATTTATCAACATACTAACATGTATCCTCAGCATGACAGTTTATTACTCAGGGTTCATGCTCAATCTGAGAAAGTGGCTTCTCAGCTCACTTAACATCCCATGTGACAATTATGTGCAAACATCTCAACTTTGTGGTATATACTTCATCCCAGGTCTGATTCAAACTTCTATGCCAAAAGTTATTTTCAGTTGCCCAAAATCTTTAAAATTCATAACTGTAAAGGAATAAAATTGATACATATCAGTGTACCATTGCCAGGTCCTGTTTTTAGTATATTCATATCCAAAAGGCAAGGCATAAAAGCCTTAAAAGAAATATAAACCTCAAGAAGAATACCAGTTATGAAATATCTAGAGGGAACAGTGGGAGTTCAGATTGTAAGGTCACAAAAAGATGAAGCAATATCCTACAACATGTACAAAATAGACTGTCTAAAAGTTTTTTTTAAAAAAAAGAGAAATTGCAATATATGGCAAATGAAACATCAGTAATAATGTTTGTTGGAAATTAAATTCCTTCGCTTAAGCATGCAAGAGTTAACACTACAGGATATATTTATATAAAAACATAATTACCTAATGCAAACTTTTTTAAAGGGTTTAAGGAAACAGGCTCGGCAACTTCCATCCTGAATATATCCTTCCATTAGTGTTGCATATTTCTATATTAAACAAATATATGAATTTAAAAATTTATACAAAATTCAAAAGCACTTGACAGAGCTTGCATTAGCCAAGCCATGTCTCTTATAAAAGTTTGAACTTAAATGGGATATGCTTGAGTGAGCTTGTTTAACATTTTTTCATCCCATGTGCCAACCATTCAACAAATATTCAAAGGAATACTCATTTAATCCCAATGACTCAAAGCAAACACATGCAAAGCTGAAATTTGGAATGGTGAAGTAAGCACGTTGAATATGATTAGATAACATCCCAGGGGTAGTCCTGGGCCATCTAAACAAGACAACTAAAGAATGATGAGAGACATGTTGTGACATCTAGCAAACACGTCAAAACCAACATTTCAGCATCCAGGAAGGTATATGAAAGGGCAGTCAAAAGATGCAATATGAATCATGAAGCAAGAAATTCTTTGTGATAGAAAAAATATTATTACAATGCACCTTATATGTGATAGAAAAAATATTATTACAATGCACCTAATAATAGATTGAAAAAAATATTATAATGAACCTCATAACTGTTAGGAAAATGGTGTCTCAACCTTGCAACAATAAAAGATTACTCTTGGCAAATGAGTGTGGGGTATTGCAAAGGGGGGCCACCCTTCTTGTGGGATCCAGGGAGGATGGCCCCTTGATTGTGGGTCCAGGGACTGCCCACCCTGGTAGAGGTTTAGGGGCAGTTCCTCCTCAAAGCCACATTGTATATATAATTTAGCATTGTAAATCTTGACTGTTTAACATTAGGTCTAACAGTGCATATTTTGTGTGCTTTGTTTGTCCTTGAAGGCAACCCTACTCTGTGAGGGCATTGTATCACGGCTATGCATTGTGATGTATTATGGGAGTCTGATAGCTGTTGAGCTGCATTTGGATCTCTATTGGTGATACTCCTGTGAGAAGCTTGTTCTGGAGGCATATTGTAATCTATTGTTGATTTTTAAATAATATATTGGGCAGCTTTTGGAGTGGGGGTTTTTTCTCACGAAAGAGTTTTCTCCAAATAATCATTGTGTTATGATATGCATGTTAATTGTGTTATTTCTGCTAAATCTCTGCAACTGTTGTAAAGATCTGAAAAGTTTTACATAACCCTCCTTTCAATGTTAGTGTAGGAAGTTGTTCCGCTATCTTAACTTCCTTTCAAAAGCTATGTAAGGCAGAGCCTGACCAAAGGCCTTAAGAGGAGATGGGAAGGCAAACTGAGCAATGAAAATTATCACAAAAACTTTTGACAAACTATAACATTTAAATGAAAAAGCTCAGCTATCAGTAGCATACCGAGCAATGAAAATTATCAGAAAGTTTTTGACAAAATATAGCATTTAAATGAAGGAACTCAGATATCAGTCTGTAAAGATAAATTTATATGCTTGCATAAACGCACAGGAACTCTGATCATTCACATGTGTGTAAGGGTCAAAAATTTTGGTCTCAACTGAATTTCTACTACCCCATTCAAAATCAGGTTAGACAACCAAAATTTAAACCATCAAATAACAGATGCTGAAAGCTTTATAGTTTGTATCAATAATCAGTCTAAAATTTCAAAATAGCAAATGAAAGCTACAAAAGAAACCTCCACACTTGCATTGACATAGATATATTTCAATTGCCAGAAGCAATAAAAAATAGAAAATTGTTGAACGAACTTAAATCTCATAATCAATAAATGCTTTTGGTCAACTTTTAATTCAGCAGTGTATACATCAATTATGTATGTTTGCTCTGATCTATATGTCAAGATGCTTTTGGACAATATCCAGTTTAGGAGTACACATCAATTTATGTATGGTTTGCTAGCAAATGAAAACAATGGAAAGATTTGACAGTTGCAGATATCTACATGTCAAGAAAATCATATAGATATTATCTTGAATAAATAAATCCCTAAACTACAAATTCTTTAAAAAGGTTTAAAAAGTGAAAATGCAGCTTTTAGTCAGAAAAGTTTACATTATTTCGCAAAGCAGATCGACCGAATTCAGCACACAGTAGCGACCATATGAAAATATATTATATTAACCTAACAAACAGAAGAAACAACCCTGAGAGAAATCCAAACTACCTGCAGATACAGAAAACAAATAATAACAATAATAACTGCATGAAACAGGATTTTAGAATGAAAAGTCCTTTCAAGCACACTCAAGCAATTGTAGAAAATGGAAAGATGTACCATGACAAATAATCAAATTTTATTTGCCAGTAGAGATACAATCATATGACAGAGAGTAAACAACAAATAAGAAGCGATTACTAAAATTGTGAAGACTATTCCACCAACGAACAACAACAAATTTGCAACCAAAACCTCAAAAATAGATCAAAACACTTTTTTTTAAAGTTTTCTGGAATGAAGTGGACAAGGACATCTAAAATTTCCTAAATTTCAGATATGGCAAAAATTTTCATGAATTTTCAGGAAAAGAAGGGGATGGTCTGGGAACAGCAGGTGAATAACTATTTTAATTAACTTAAAAAAACTAAAAGCAGCTGCAATTTTATAATTAAATACAATGTGCTGAATTTGCAACAACAATCCTCCCACAGTCCCACTTCTGACTTTTAAGGGGTTTTCGGTATTTTTTCTTAAAATGCAACCTTTTTTATTTTTATACCAAATAGAACAAGCTATCCAATATTTAGAAAATGGGAAATCCTCTCCAAGTTCCCAAGAGGTCCAGGATGTCACTTCGAGCCCCATACAATGCTGGCACAAAACATATCAAATTACTACCAATGTATTTGAGAGACCCAACATAAGTCATCAATGTGGGTGTAGAAACACAATGGAAGGTAACATCCATCTGTGCTCATAACACATGGGTTAGCATGGGTGTATGCCAGATGTAAAATTTCCATTTACACTGTTTAGAACTCTGATACTTCATGTCTTATCATCTTCATCTGGTTAGTCTTGGGAAATCAAAGGGAGATCAGTTTGTCATTTGGACTCTACACCTTTTTTAGTAGGATTAGATTTTTTACTATAGACCAACATTACAAATCTCAGAAAAAGGGAGACACAAAAAGTGTGATTTCAGTGTCATGTTAAATAGAATTCCTGTCTTTTTAATTCTTTTCAAAAAGCTCCAACTGAAACACAGCTAAGAAATATTCAAACCAAGTTTTTGGGTGGCCAACCTAATATCTAACCCTCTAACTTACAGTACAGGTAGGTGTAGGATTGGGTGTGGGTTGTTCAGTCTAGGACTCTAAAATGCAAATAATGGGTTGATCAATGCATACAGGAAGCTACTGTGCCAGAAAGAGCTTCTCAACTACCCAAACCTACTCCACACCACAATCCCTCCTCCCCTCCCCTCCCCTCCCCTCCCCTCCCTTTAATAGTAGGGGTAGGGGTAGGGTAGCTCAAGGTTGGTTCCTTCTGACATATAGAACTGTAAATATTAGGCAAGTTCCATGCCAGTCAGGCAGGGTATTTGCCATTGGAAAGAATGGGTTTAATGCCTGCTTTATGTAATGAATCATACTTAGAAGAAATTGATCCTGGCTCACAATGAATGCTAGTACATGCTCAACCCATGCAAGTCGTATGTTGCTCATGTGCTCCAAAACCGTGCCACCTCTTTTATTTAGTCTGAGGTGATTACTTTCTTCTGATTTGAAGGAAGAGGCAATAGGGCAGTTAAGTCCGATCCATGTGACTCTGCTTCATCTGTATGTCTATAACCTCAAATATTAAAAAATAACAGAAAACACAAATGCTATGTTTTAGCTCACAGCCTAGCCGGCAATCAGTCCTAAATGAGAATAAAGGAAATTCTTCAATTTTATATCATATGTATTTCCTATAAATTACAATCATTGGGTTTCGACCTCATTGCTGAGGCTTAGGAATAAATGGGGTCTTGGTTAACCACTTGAACAGCAATTTAACCAAAATTAAGTACAATTTAAGGCACAAATCACAATGAATTAGAAAGTTTAGAATTTGAGTTTAGGAAAATAGAACAAGAAACTTTAAAAAAAATACCTCAGCTTTGACAGAATGAGCACCTCCAAAATCTCCCATATGGATCTCACTTCCCTCTGTGTCCATCATGATAGCCACTGCATATCCTTTCTCTAGATTGAGTTTCCTGACGTTCCTGATTACATCCCGGTGCCATTCTCTAGTACCATGGCACATATTAATCCTCGCAACGTTCATGCCCCCCATAGCCAGCGCTTCCAGCTGCTCAAAACTACAACAGGCCGGTCCCACGGTGCACACCAGCTTTGTCCTTCTCGTGCTCCGGAACCCATTTTCTTTCAAATCGAGTTCAGTCACACTGTCTACCTCAATAACAGAAGAGGGCATTACAGAATTTTTACTCATTATAACGCTATTTCTACCCTTCACGTCCTCTGTGTCTGAAATAACTGCAGATGCATCCATTTCAAGGACCGCAAAAACCTTGTTTTTCTTCAGTGCTGTATGGCGGAGTTTCGGTCTGTTCGATTTATTAAGCTTGACCTGAAATGGCAACGAATGGACTCCTCCGAAGGAAGAAATGGAAGGGATTGCATTTTTCACTGGGGATTTGTAGGCCATGAGAGAGTTCTGCATCAACTGTGCCATCAAAAATTAAAATTGGTAAATATAGCTCTTTTGGGTCCTGAAAAGAACAGATTTCAGCGCTCAGGGAAAATTATTGGTACACTAATTTTTTCTTTAGGCCTGAAAACAGAGGAATTTGAGAGAAACTTTGGCTGCGGGACAAATATTAATAACCTGAAATTCTACCTGGCCTAAATGATAGCGGTTTGCGTCGAAGCTTTGGCTAAGGAACCCAAAAAACAAAGACTAAGGTACCTCTTTCTTGACCTGGAAAAACTGGTTTCGAGTGCACCTTTGGCTGAGCAACAAGAAATTGACAAATTTAGCTTCTTCTTGGCCTAGAAGGAAATGGCTTTGAGCGCAATTTGGGCTGAGAGACAAAGAATAGTAAATTGGGTTTAAAAAACCAAGAAGGCGGATTTTAATGCAACTTCGACCGAGCGCCAAATCCCGTCAAATTATGCTCAGAAAACCCTGCAAAAGGCATAACAAATGCAATCTTGGCTCAGAAAACGTGAACCCCAACTCGTTATGATGGCAAATTTTGCGTGGTAGCAATCGCCGTTTTCAGCAAATAAAGGTGGCTGAAATCCTCGTCACTCCCCCGTCTCTTAGCCAAACTCGGAGTATTTAACGTGGAACGTAAGCTCTTCTGAAGGCGGAGAAGGCAAGAGGAATGAGAATAGGGCAAATCGTCGGACTTGACTATAATCGACCGCTTTCTTGTTGCATGGTCGGACGACGTTTCCCAGGGAAACTATACGAACGATAGTTTTACTAGGGGACAAAAACCCTGGGCATCTTTGAGGCTGGTATAGTAAACACGTTTGAGAGGGCGATGCGTTTCGAACGTAGGACGTTGGCCGTGCCACGTAGGACTAGAATTTAGGGTAGATTCCAATCTGGATCCTCTTTCTTTGTCCGATGTGTCAGTTGGAAGTTTTCATTGTCCCATTAAAGTGCCTCTGTTGTTAGGTGTAAAGGTTTTGGACAGGATCTTGACCCACTTATTTTTTAACAGGAGAATTGGTAACTCAATTTATATAAAAATGACAGTGTTAACCTAAATCTAGTATGAAAAGTACATTTTAACTGTGTTTTCCACCATTTCTTCTCATGACCTAAAGCATGTCAGCAAATTCAAAAGCTGTAAAAGTAGGGTTTGCGGTGGACCCCCGGCCTCCGAACCTCTTTATTTTAGTTGAAAATAGTGGATCACCAGCCTCCAACGAATTAAAGTCGTTTGCAAACAAATTCTCCACCACAACCAAATCGATCTATTTCAAATACAGGTGATCCTTATTCAAATACCGGTTGTAAATGCATGTCCCTATCCTTATTCCAGGTGCTGTTCCTTCCTCTGCCTGCGTAAATGGTAAGGAAGCCGTCCAATTTATTCGCTCGAGACGGCTTTGATCTGTTCAACAGGCATTCAATAAAGAAGCTAAAATCACCGCACAATTTAAGGTGCTGTAGAGTTTCCACGGATCTTGGAGTACATCTCCGCCGTCTATTACAGCAATCTGAGCATTTTTCGGGGATTTCTAGTCGACATTCATCAAATAGGGTTTATTTGCTTGCGCGTCAAGTCAAGAGATCTGGAAAATTCTATTCAAAACGTGTTGGCAAATTGAATTCTGTCGAGTCAAAGCACGGGTTAAACTGCTGTAGCCACCTGTAAATCTTATAGTTGTAGTTTTGTCATAGTAAAATACAAAAACTTGTCTTTCACTAACATGATATTATGTTGTAATTTTACAAATAGAATTATATAAATTAGCGTATTATAATTAATATAAAATTAATATTATATTTTAATCTATTCTTATTATTATATTTTTATAGTTTTATATTTCGATTACATTCTTAAAAAAAAAAAAAAGTTTTAAATTAGTATTATTATATTCACTCTTTATTCTACTATTATATTCTTATTTAATATTCTAAATATTTGTATTTTAATTATATTTAAGAAAATTAACATACAAATCTAATAAAAATAATAATAAATTTTAAAAGTATGAATATAAAAAAAATTCATGCATTTAAGCGAAAATGGGTGTATTTGTATCTATGTATGAATATAATATCCCTTTGAGGTAATGGGATGTGTGTCAATATGACATATTTGAACCAATTAACATATTTGAGCTACTACCTTGCATGAGTTTGTCAATTTATATTATGTGTGAGGCTTTTTCTAAATTAAGGTGAATAATTAATATTTTTGGACATTTATGGTGGTAGGGAGATTGCTTACTTGTTGTCGTAAAAGCATGGAGGTCACAAGTTTAAGTCATTGTCAATTACGTATATGGACATTTATGATGGTAGGGAGATTGCTTACTTGTTGTCTTAAAAGCATGGAGGTCACAAGTTTAAATCATTGTCAATTACCTATATAAAATAGGGTGAACAATTAATAGTTTTAGACATGAATGAAGTGGTAGGGAGATTGGTAAGTTGTCTTAAAAGCATGGAGGTCACAAGTTTAAGTCTCTCTCAAAAATTTTGGTTTTTATAATTAGCAAAATAAGTGTCATTATGTGCAACTTTTTTATTTACATTAAATTTCATTATATCATATAATGGAGTTGTGATTTGGTGAAAATTATATATTTGGGACCTTTTTTTGTTATGTTTTGCATTCACTTTGATTAGATAATCTTAAAGCAATAACAAGTGTACAAGTAGCATGTTTTTTTTTAAATGGTGCAACCTAGCGCAAGTTGGTGAAAGGAGCAGACCAAAGACAGACACAAGGCAAAGGCATTTACCGAGCAGATGGGTCAACATCAATCGATGGAGAAACTTTTCCTCAAAAACCATACCCTTTCAACATGAGATAACACAATACCACTTAGCAGATAGGGAAGGAAATGAGGGAGTAAGTAGAAGACACCTTGTTAAGTGAGACCACAGAAGTTAGGGCAAAGAACTAACAACTGCAATGGGGGCTTAAGGTATAGACTAGTGGCAAATGGAGCAAGAGGAAAGAAAAAGATGTAGTCCAAACCTCAAACAACAAAGCCTTTGTTCTACCATCACAAATCATTGCCTCCATCATGGAGAGACTCTAGGGTTAAGCATTGTTGGTAAAATATTGCAGAGAAGGAAGCCCTAGTGAAGGAATCATGGATTGGTGGAAAGACAAATTCAAAGATAGGGTAACCGTCTGGCTCTCTTAAACCATTTCTTTTTGGCTAAATGCATAGATTTGGCTTTGAAGAACTGATTGCAAGTGTAACATTTCTAGCTCTAAATTGGCTATCCATACAACCAAATTCATTATGACTTGCCTTAACTCTTGGCCACCTTGGATCCCTAGTGAGTGGCATTAGGAACGAAGCATTGCAATATTATAAGATACCTTAGAATCCCCTTTGGCATTGGAGTCTTGCTTAAAAAGAGATGTGGAACTAGTTCTTACATAAAAATTTAAAAAACTTTTGAGCTGAACTAACAAGTTTCTTCACATGGCTAGTAGAATCTAAGTTGCTAACAAAAATTATTTTGGCAATTCATGTCTACATCTCTTCTTGTTTGGATCCTTCTAAAGCCTGTTATAATTAGCTAACTTGACTTATTAGAAACTTCCTTTGAGCTACATAGGGAAATTAAAAAGGTTATCCTACCACTTAATTGTCATAGTACATCCAACCAACAGATAAAGGAGGACTAGGTATTATAGACCCCTACACTTACCCCCCGTTT
Organism: Chamaecyparis obtusa; assembly: GCA_027943335.1. NCBI lineage: Eukaryota > Viridiplantae > Streptophyta > Pinopsida > Cupressales > Cupressaceae > Chamaecyparis > Chamaecyparis obtusa. The sequence goes on from BSBK01001125.1 coordinate 165,887, forward strand.
GGTTGCAGGAATTAGAAAATATTGAATTTGATCAAATGTTGGAAATGGTCAAATCATGGATTTGATATTCTGATTTTTCTTTTTTGGAATATAGTTTGGACTATTTGGTTGACCCAGAATATGAGCAAGAAGATGCATTTCCTCCGTTTGGTTCCACATTTTGAAACTGGAATTGGAATTTGAGTATGGTTTTTTTTTAAATTTTTGAATTGTTTTAATATTTTTAATTTAATAATTTATTTTTATTAATTAATTTATTTTTATTTTATTTAATTTTATATAGAAAATCACAAACAAGTTTATTATTTTAAAATGTATTAATTTTTTAATTTTTTCAACACAATCATTCCAACACAACACACAGCTGCTCCAACACAATACAACAGCACAACCGTTCCAGGCAGGAAACCCATAGCTGCTCCAACACAACACAACAACACAATCATTCTAGCCAAGAAACCCATAATCATTCCAACTCAACAAAACAACACAACTATTCTAGAAGGAAACCCACAGTCGTTCAGACACAACACAATAGCCAACGAAAATGATGCGAATGTTTTAAATTTGTTTGCACGCTAGCCCGAAATGGTTTCAAAATGAGGATTAAAAAAATGGTAATTTGGCCCTCAAATTCCAATTCCGCCTTTTCAAGTGGAGAGATGTATATGCTGATTTTGGGTCAAACTTTCATTTTGCACTGCCAAACTAAGGATTTGACAAATTTGAAATTAGTTTATGCCAATTCCAGGTCAATTCTCACAACCAAACGGGGCCTTAGGGCATTTGCCTTTCTATGAAATGGATTGTAAGAGCACTAGATGGTGATGCTCCTTGGAAGCACCTTGTTCAACACTACATTCCAACTATTATTGTTGGTCACTCTTGGGTTTAGTCATCTAGAAAGATAATATTCTTCTTGCTCCATATTTTAAGACACATGGATCTGCCACCTTCAACTCAATTTGGAGAGCCTAGCTAACTACTCCAAATATATATATATATATATATATATATATATATATATATATATATATATATATATATATATATATATATATATATATATATATATATATATATATATATATATATATATATATATATATATATATATATATATATATATATATATATATATATATATATGTTATGATCATTGCTTAAGCCATGGTTTGAGCTTTACTTCTTCTTCAATATGGTAAAATTGTCTCGTCCAACAAGACAATAGTCCTCTTGCTATTATTAAGAATTTTAAAGGTATATATCTCTTTAAAAAAGGCATTCAAGTTTCTTACGACTTATGGGAGCCTTTGAATTTTAAATGAAAAATATGGTGGCAACTTAAGTATCAATTCAATATTTCCTTTTCCTACAAAGCCCCAACCGAAAGAATCCAACAGTTAGTTAAACCTGAGTTGATGTTTCTATTGTCCATACCTTGTCATGATAACTTCCTCAAAGATTGGAAGTGGTGGGAAACAATAATGTGTTTGGGTGTTTCCTCTTTGTTTTGGGTATAAACAACTCCTCATGTCCATTCTTGTATCCCACCAACTTAACCTCAAGTGGTACCACAAGTACAGTTGTAGACACCTAAAAATGTCCTTATAAAACCAACAAAATTTCTTCTATTAATTAAATAAATATTTTTATTTAATTAATTAATTCATTAGCCTTTCATCTATTATTTAAATAAATATTTATAATTAGTATTAAATTATATTAACTCTAAAAAACTTTTAATTTTAAATTAGTATTATTATATTAACTCTTTATTCTACTATTATATTCTTATTTTCTATTCTAAATATTTATACTTTTATATATATTTAAGAAAATTAACATAAAAATCTAATAAAAATGATAATAAATTTTAAAAGTAAGAATAAAATATTTTGTTCATGCATTTAAGTGAAAATGGGCATATTTGTATCTATGTATGAATATAATATGCCTTTGACGTAATGGGATATGTGTCAATATGGCATATTTGAGCCGATTAACATATTTGAGTTTCTACCTTGCATGAGTTTCTCAATTTCTATTATTTGTGAGGCTTTATATACTATATAATTTTTAACCTTTTTTAAATTAAGGTGAATAATTAATATTTTTGGACATTTATGAGGTGGTAGGGAGATTGCTTATTTGTTGTTTTAAAAGCATGGAGGTCACAAGCTTAAGTCTTTGTCAATTACCTTTATAAAATAGGGTGAACAATTAATAGTTTTGGACATGAATGAGGTGGTAGGGAGATTGGTAAGTTGTCTTAAAAGCATGGAGGTCACAAGTTTAAGTCTTTGTCAAAAAAATTGGCTTTTATAATTAGCAAAATAAGTGTCATTATGTGAAACTTTTGTATTCACATTAAATTTCATTAAAACATATAATGGAGTTGTGACTTGGTGAAATTATATATTTGGGACCTTTTTTTGTTATATTTTGCAATCACTTTGATTAGACAATCTTAAAGCAATAACAAGTGTACAAGTAGCATGTTCTTTTTTTAAAAATGGTGCAACCTAGCGCAAGTTGGTGAAAGGAGTGTACCAAAGGCAAACACAAGGCAAAAGAATTTTCTAAGCAGATGGGTCAACATCAATCGATGGGGAAAAATTTCCTCAAAAACCTTTCCCTTTCAACAAGAGCTAACACAATACAACTTAGCAGTCAGAGAAGGAAACGAGGGAGTAAGTAGAAGACGCCTTGTCAAGTGAGACCACATAAGTCAGGACAAAGAACTAACAACTGCAATGGTGGTTTAAGGTATAGACCAGTGGCAGATGGAGAAAAAGGAAAGGAAATTATGAAGTCAAAATCTCAAACAACAAAGCCTTGTTCTACCATCACAGATCATTTCCTCCTTCGTAGAGCAACTCCAAGTTCAAGCATTGTTGGTAAAATGGTATAGAGAAGCAAGGCCTAGCAAAGGAATCATGGATTGGTGGAAAGATAAATTCAAATATAGGGTAACCATCTAGCTCTCTTAAATCATTTCTTTTTTGTTGAATGCACATATTTGGCTTTGAGAAACTAATTAAAAATGTAACATTTCTAGCTCTAAATTGGCTATGCATAAAATTGAGTTCATTATGACTTGCCTTAATTCTTGGCCACCATGGATCCCTACTTAGTGGCATTAGGTGAAGCATAGAAATATTACAAGATTTTTTGGAATCCTCTTTGGAAATGAAGTCTTGCTTAAAGAGATGTGGAACTGGTTCCTACTTAAAATTTTAAAAAACTTTTGAACTAAACTAATAAGTTTCTTTCCATGGCTAGTATAATCTAAGTTGCTAACAAAAATTATTTTGGCAATTCATGTCTACATCTCTTCTTGTTGGGATCCTTCTAAAGCCTTTTATAATGAACTAACTCGACTTATTAGATTGGATGTGGTGGGAAACAATAATTTGTTTGGGTGTTTCCTCTTTGTTTTGTGTATAAACAACTATTGTCCATTCCCTTATCCCACCAGCTTAACCTCAAGTGGTACCACAAGTATAGTTGTAGACACCTAAGAATGTCCTTATAAAACCAACAAAATTTCCTTAATTAAATAAATATTTGTATTTAATTAATTCATTCATTAGCCTTTTCACCTATTATTTAAATAAATATTTATTATTTATTTAAAAATAATTCATTAGCTTTTTCTATCCATAAATTAAATAAATTCTTATTTATTTAATTAAGCCTTTTACCATACCCTATTTCTTTTATTTATTAAATAAACACACTTATTTGTCCTATAAATTCCTCATCCTCTTCTTCACCAGACATATGTATTCACATAGATGAACTCCTAAAAATTTCTTCATGCCCCATTGTCATTCATCTCTTTATTTGACCTTCCCTAATTAGCTAATGTCTAGGTTCAATGCACCTTGAAAAGTCAACATGCTTCTTTCACCTCTTAATCCTAACCACTCATTACTTTTTCATCTTAATCTCCTTCACTCCTACAAAAACCCTACCTACCCTTTTAATCTTAGCCACTCATCTTTCACCTCTTAATATCAACCATTGATTTTTGTGAGGATTCTATAAAAGACATTTTCTCCTCATTTTTTTTGCCTAATCACCTTATACAATCTAGAGCTTGTGCAACCTAAAAGAACTTGCGATCTATTTTGTGTCCTAGCTATCTTTGAGAGTGCATTGCCATTACCATCCCCATACTTTCACTATCACTTGCATACATTTCATTTTCAATCAACCATCTCCATTCACCATAGCCTCTTGTGCTTTGTGTTACAAATCTAAGAACACCCATATTTCATCCACAAATATAAGATCTTGGTTGATAGGAGGACAAGAGAATCAAGCATTTCATGAGGGCATTTGATTTAGTTTTGTTTTAACATGTTTATTTTGTTTTCATAAAGTAGTGTTCTCTTGGATGATGATTGAATTCTTATTATGCCTTTTCTTATAATTGGGTTTGATTAGATTTCACATGTGCATGCGATTTTCAATCATTGTCAATAGTAACAAAGATAGAAAAAATTAAGGTCTTTAATCTAGAAATCTTAAGCTTATGCTAAAGCTCAATTGGTGGATTGGAAAATTCTCCATGTCAAATTCCCTATTGGAGACCAACTTGCATTCATTTCACCCCTCCATATTGCCCCATTTGCACCTCAAAAAGGAAACTATCAAACATGCTTTCTAGTTTTTTCCCCTTGCTCAATAGCTTGGAACCTTCTCTTTTCCACTTTTCCTTCATTGTTTCCTCAAGCTTCATCTTGGAGAAGTTATCTTCTTGGGCTCACCCCATATCAAACCATTATTTCTCACACATTTAGACATGTTACCCTTAAGTATCTTTGGAGATTCTATTATTTTGGTCACCTTTTCTCATACTATATATTTTCGTCATTCTAAGGCCGTGATTATATGTGTTAACTTCTTGTTATAGATCCTTATTATTTAATTTACTCTCAAAGATGATTCTGATCTTAAGAAGACCTTAGATGATTTGAAAGTTCAACTTAGAGTCTTTGAGGCTAATTCTAAAATACCAAATTTTAAGAGTGACATCGAGATTGAGCAGCTTAAAAACTATTCCAATGTGCTTTGATTGGTGCTTTAGAGGGTTGTTGAGTTGCTTCCAAAAACTATAGATGATATGGTTGAGGCTAAGGATGCTTCAATTGAATCCAATTAAAAAATACAAGACTAATATTGAAATTTCTATTTCACTATTGGAGTCATCCTGCAAATACTATTGTTATATCATAGTTGCCACATAAGAGTTTTGCCATCAACTTAATGTTCAACATGTACAAATAATAGAAACACATAATCTTGGGTGGAACAATAGTTGGAGAAAGAATTATCTCACTCCACAAACCTTACACATATAGAGAAAATTAAAATGAAAAGCTATTGTAATCCATTTTATAAAATTGCATGCAAAAAAATAAATAGTATCTAGTCTACGAATATGTCTTTGGAAAAAAAAATCAGTTCCTTCTTTTAGATGGTAGAAATGACTAAAATGTAAATACATGTTTCAAAGATAAATGCCTTGGTTGTAACAGAGTCGAGTCAAATATTGAGAAAGAGTCTTTTGAGATGACCTATTGATCCATGGCAATTTTGTGATACAACAACTTAACTGAAATCATTTTTGTAGATTGGATATCATGTAATTTTCCTTTCAGTAATGAGAGTGTTTATTTTAATAAAAAAGGAAATAGTTGAAAGTACAATTTGGTTGAGGGTCATTGACAAGAATGAGGACTAATGGGCTTCCATAGTAGAGTTGTTTGCTAAATCTTGGATTTGGTAGATATATAAATGCCTACATTTGTGGGACATGTAGACATAATGAAGGCAATTGTTTGAAATTAGTTTTTTTTTTCATTTTTTGCTATTACATATCAATTTTTTTATTCAATGCTCTCTATTGAATATTATATGGTATTTAATTGTTGATAATTTGTATCAATATTTTTATCATACAGTATTAGATGATATTTGTCTAAAGGGTTAGAAATTGACTATTTATATTAGATTTTTATCCTTTCAGTGTCTTTAATAGAATTTACTTCCTATTTAGTTTCTAAATTGAATTTCTAATGTACCGCAATTGATTTATAAGTGTAACGACTTAGAAAGTGAGTGTATAATAGAAATTTTATGTCATTAAAGTTTGCAAGGTCATATATATTTAGCTTACATATAATGGTGATCACATATGTTCATCTCAATAGTTGATTAGTTCTTGGAAGTTTGTACCATCTTGGGCCCATTATTATATGTTGGCCAATCAAGCCAAGATTGGTTTACATATTGATTTCGTTATTTTTGTTAAATTGGATATTTCCATCAAGATCACTTGGGATCACTCTAAACTTCTCTCCCTTTCATTTTTGCATTTTCTTTGTTTGATACAAAATAATAGAAGTATTTTAGTTTGATATATAATCATTCTTTAAGCTTGGATCATATTTTAGTAATGAGAACTTTTTTGGTTATAGATATTTAAATCTTAAAATATTATGTAGAAGCAATCAAATATTTAATAATTAGACACATAAATTGAACTAGTGTACATTATTAAACATAGAATTAGCCCACCTCATAAGAAGCTATATAATTATTAATTAATTTAATTATAAATAATCCTTGTGTTATATTTTTCTTAGCTCAATAATGTATTGCCTTGAACATAACAATATAGGTTGACCGTTGGGTTATCCAAGCATTCTTGTTGTAAGTGATATTAACCTAATAGGAATACATTTTCCTTCTAAAGTAGGGACAATATCTCACAACTAATTTGGTATGTTAAACATGTGTCAATAAGTATACTTTTTTTTATTATATATTGTAATATGTTGATAGGTATTTATAGTGATAGTAGGAGGTTAGCGAGAATCCATGAAAGAAAAATATGTTCCATTTGAATAAGCTTAGACAACTCTATAATAAATGGTTCATAAGGCACAACACTGCCTAAAGGTTTTTCAAATGGGGTAGCAAGCTAATTGGTATTAACCTTGGAGGAAACTCCATAGTTAAGAATACTTGAGCTGGACTAATATTGGGATGGGTGACCTCTCGGGAAGGCCTAGTGCCTCACCTTTATGAGCATCACCTAGATGCAACACGTGCTAATTTTTCCATTCATGCTCATGAGAGATGGTTTCTTATGAACCACTACTCATGAAACATGGGTCAATGAGTTTGATTTGAAAGTTACATAGTTGAATATTGATAGAAATATCATAATTTGATTTGTTATATATAAAATTTCTCCTACTTATCACTTGATGAGCTTAAGGGGCTCTATAATAAATGGTTCATAAGGCACAACACTTGCTAAAGGTTTTTCAAATGGGATAGCAAGTGAAGTGGGCTTAACCTTGGAGGAAACTCCATAGTTAAGCATGCTTGAGATGGAGTAGTAATAGCATGGGTAATTGTTGGAAATTTTTGCCACCACTAGCCCATCATAGATAATCAATCCAGGAGATACATTTTCTATGGGATAAAACTTTGGTAGTGGGTTAACATGTCATGTTGTCTTCAAGGTGGGATAACCCTTCATTTTATCCCCATTTTGCAATTTTGTAGGGTTCCTTTTTTACTCTTACAAAATGGAGAAACCAATCAGGCTTTGCCATGTGGATCTATTCAGTTTGGCGGTGTGGGCCAGTGCTATTCCATGTTTTCTCAAGTTTTAAGGCTCGTGCATCTTTATCTTCATTAATGGTCATGGCTTATTCTTCCATTTCATGATTCTCTTCACGATTCCTTGCAAAATGGTGAAGGTTAGCAGGTCAATGCCACATGGTGGGATAACACATCGTATTATCCACTTTTTGTAGTTTCATGAGGAGCAAAATGACAGCTTGTGAAATGGAAAAAAATTTCCATTTCGCATTTTTTTCATCCTTCTCTATACTGTTTGTTATGAAACCATGCCAGTTGTCTAATCAAGATATTTTTTATCAACAATTGTGTTTTAATATTGCATTGAGGGATTTTGTATTGTATATAGGTTGTCCATTTTTATTAGAATCTTCATCAATGACTCACATTTTTTACTAGTGGCCTAGGTCTATTTTTCACGTGTGGCGGTGTTACTTACAGGTATGCATGGTGGCTTAACACCTCGTGTTATCCTATTTTGATGTTCTTTTCCAGCGGCCCAATTTGATTGTTTGCGGCCACAACATGTTACTAAGACTAAATATCTAATGTCAAGTGACTTATTTGGCTCTAAAAAACATGATGTCAATGCTCTCTATGCCCATTTATCACTTGTAAGGACATGATTTATCCCTTCCATCTGTTGGGTGCACTCATTTGGCCCTTTTTGTCATTTCTATGATCAATGTATGCACAAAAATCATAGTTTGGTCTGATTTTTACTTCTCACTACTTTTATGCAACCTTACCTCCAATGTGGTTGGAGTTTTAACTCATTGTTGTAATCAGAGTTATGCTTGATCTATAAAGTCATTTTCTATGCATATTCTAGGGATCTTATTCCTATTTCTTTTTATAGAATTATGTGCTTTTCTACAACTATAACTTGCCTTGCCTTACTTTAATAAAATTATTATCTTCCTATTTATGAATTCAAATATTTTGTACAAGCCCTACTGTCTTCTTATTTGGATGTGTTTCTTTTTTTCCCAACTTGTATGATTGTGTTATCATGTTGAATATACCTTGTTTGTGAATTTCTAGTTCCTCTCAAGTTTTATTAATCTCTAACTTTCATGTTGTTCTAGGAGCTGATAAATACAATACATTATGTATTGTGGGTAATTTTATTTGTCTTGTGCAGCCATAGGAAGAAGGAGATCAAAGTTTCAATACAGTGTATCACCTCCCCTTTTACATTTTTACATTCCTTCTTCCCCTTTTCTCTAAAAGCTGTTAGAATAGGATAGAAGTAGTTCTAAGTGTTGGGTTGGTTCAACACTACACTCAGATTAGAAAGGAAGTTAAAATTCTCTAAAGATTCAGCCTCACATACACGAGTACCACACTTGGAGGTTGTTTCCATGTTACACAAGGTTGCTTGGGGATAACATTTTAGGTAAGGGTGCAAACTTTTTGTTAACAATTTTCAGCACATTCAGTGGGACAAGATTTCAAGTTTGTTCAAGAAGACCTACTTGTTGGATGGTGTCAAACAAAGGATTTCAATAGTTATGTTGGGAGATTAGTGTGTTCTTAGCATTTTAGCCTTCAAGAGGCTCAAATTAAAGCACTTGGAAACTCCATTTCCACATTTTGATTCTCAGACCAGATCTGCTACAATTCATGCTCAGAATTCAAATAAGGGCATCTTCTAGAGGTAATTTTTAGTATACCCAACTCTCATTTTCAACTTCTAGAAGAAAAAGAAATAGACTTTCTCTATCGTCAGTTAGGGGTTCAGAAGCAACAACTACTCTATCTAGATCTCTTTCTACTCCTCTAGTTGATATGCTATAACCTAGGGTACCATATTTTCAATTGAATAGACCATTATTTCATATGGATGTCCCTAGAAATCAATTTTTTGCTACTTTTAATGGTGGAAGTCCTCTTATATTAGCCCAAAGACATGACATACCAGTGGATGCATTAAAAAGTTTACCACATTTTATTGGTAGAAATTCTATTTCCCTCATAGAACATATCCAAGAGGTTTCAAATGTATGTAACATTCATGGTATTATAGAGTATGGTGTTGCTATTAGACTTTTGGCTTCATAATTAAAAATAAAAGCATTACAATAGTATAGATAATTACTACACAACTCTATCCATAATTGGGATGAGCTAGGTGAAAGGTTGTGCTAGCATTTCAAAGACAAAAGTGGTCATTCATCACTTTTAGAATAGTTGACTACAATCAAAAGGGCACCCCATGAGTTCATGACTGATTTTAATTATAGATTCCAAAAGACATGGGATATAATTCCTACTTTAGTAAAGCCATATCTTGGTAATGATTTATTGCATTATCTTAGAGATTTCAATTGTGATATGTCTACTACAATACAAACAATGGGTGGAGACACTCTATCAGTTGCATATGACATAGCCATAAGGGCTGGAAATTGTTTAATACAAGCAGGAAATCTAGCTCCAAGGCCTCCAATGCCTCTATTTCTAGATATGCCTACATAAAAACCTATGATGGCTCCTATTCCGATTGTGTCTAAAAGCCAACAACTTATTGTTGCTTCACCAACCTCTACATCTTCTAATGAGTTAGATAAACTTGAATCTATAATTAAATCCATGATGCAACATATGAAAACTATTGGGAATGAGGTGGTGGCACTCAAGAGGAAATACGATCAAAGTAATAAGCTTTATCATCTCCACAATTAATAATATCCATCGAGTAGGCCACTTTATCAAGGGCCAAACTCACAGAGTGGTAATAAGTCTTTAAATAATGCACCCCTATAGCTATAAATCAAACAAAGGAAATTTTCCTAATGCAAAATAATCTTTCTCAAGAACAAGAGTGGTTTCAACCTTACGGTTAGCCTCACAATCAAGGTGCATGTCAAAGAGGAGAGTTCTCTCAAGCCCTAGTAGTGTAGGAGGAACTAACAATTCCATGGTATTAGTATGATGTAAATTAATCCAATGGTGGATATCAGGTTCAAGGGGACTATACATTTCTGAATTGGTGGCAGGGAGATTATTTTAACATCAACCATGAAGGTAATAATTCTATTACACACAAAATTAGAAGCAAAAGTCCAAAGAAACATAAATAGTGCAAGCCTTAACTTCCCAAGCAGTCACACATTTCCTAGTCTCAAGGACACTAGAAAAGGTTGTTTCCTAAGACCCCAATTAGAATACAACTCAGAGTAGAAAAAGGCCAGAGGAACCTAAGCCTTCTCTTACATCAAAATCAGATCTTTTGGTTGCTAAGGCTTCTATCATGTCAGTAAACATTCCTTTCAACATAGTGGATCAAATGAAAAATACCAACATCAATGTGTTTATGTGGGGTACTGTCTTAATTCCACCTCAAAGAGAATTGTTGCAACAAGAGTTAGAAAAAAGTATGAAAAATTTAGAGGGGTTAGCAAAATCAATTAGAAAATCAACTACAACAATCCTAGTGCATCCCCAAGAGGAAGAAAATCCAAGTAAAAAAATTAAACCACCTCCCTTTTATCTCTCTTTAATTATAGGAGATAAATTAGTTCATAATTGCATGATAGATTCTGGGACTAGTAGCTCAATCATGCCCAAGGATGTAGCTGACCTTCTAGGCATAAAATATGAATTAGATGGAACTTTGGTCCAAATAGTTGGGGTATTAAAATATTTAAAATTGGCCTTGCATGCATGCCCTAGTCGCATTGTCTTGCAAGATACATTAGTCATAGACCCCCCTGCACACTTTTCCATTTGCATATTTAGGGATTTCACTGCTAAAATAGGTGGGTACATAAAGTTTGATTGGTCCCACATATTTTTTAGAATGAAATGTGGCACAAGAGCTTCCATATAGTCAAAACCCTTATCTATTCATCATATAGAGCCTTATGCACCTAGCCACTCAAACATGAATTGAACATTCCATGATGAAGAGGAAGAATGCATTATATGTGAGCCTACAAATCTTTTAAAGGAGGTCCCTAATTACTTGTTAGATTAATGGGATAATGCCTTCTAGTTTGATCCAGTACAAGAGGTTGAGGAGACTAGCCTTGGCACCTATTGCATACATAAAGATAACTCCCCTATTCCAATTTCATAAAGAAGCAAGGAGATTCAAATAGATTATGGAACTTGTTTTTTGATGGCTCAAGAAACAAAAATGGTATAGGTGTTGGTGTAATGCTTGTTTCTCCTAATGGAGAGAAATTTTATTTTTCTTTCAAGCTCCATTTTAGCTGCACTAAAAATGTGGTTGAGTATGAAGTCTTGATCTAAAGTCTCCAACTTGCACAAAGAAGAGGTATAAAATTCTTACAAGTCTTTGGGGAAAATGAGTTGGTTGTTAATTAAATTAGAAATTAGAATGTTACAAAGAACAACCTTCTCAAATCATACAAACATATAGTTTGGGATCTACTTGAGGCCTTTGAAGCATTCAACATTCAAAGTGTTCTTAGAAATCAAAACAAACATGTTGATAGACTTGCAACACTTGGTACTCATTATGATATACCAACACATGTTGTAGATATAAAGGAACAAAATGTAAAGCTTGTAGTGAGGCCTATTTTCCCAGATAACCAAATAAATTGGCAAGTATTTGACTTAGATCTGAAGATTATCATTTTTTTTTACAAAATGAAGAAATTTTTTTTGCTAAAAATTATTCCATGTTGCAAAACCAATATGGCAATCAGATTATGCAGTTGAATTCCAATAAGTTACCTAAAGGTTTGGTCACCTTGGAAGGCATCTTCAACTTTGATGATCAAGAAAGGAGCAAGGGTTTGAACCTAACCACGAAGAAGGGTGATTATAAGTCAATCACAATTGTTGATGAAAAGACACTCAACTCAAGAAAGCTATGCTCTAAAATTGAAGAGGATATTTTTACCAATCTTTGTCAAGAATATAATGATGTAATTACTTGTACTTATGAAGATCTGAAAGGATTTGATCCTAGTTTATCTCAACATACCATAGAATTAAAGCATGATGCAAAGCCTATTAGACAAAAATAGAGACCACTCAACCCTAATATTGAACCTTTAATGAGAAAAGAGTTGTCCAAACTCATAGAGGACAATATTATTTTTCCTGTCAAGCATTCCTCATGGGTTGCTAATCTTATTCATATTTGAAAGAAGAATTGAGAAATCACATTATGTATATATTTTAGGGATCTTAATAGGGCTTCTCTTAAAGACCATCCACCCCTTCCTTCTATGGAATAAGTCTTGTCCAAAGTTAGTGGCTTAGAAAGGTTTTCTTTCTTGGATGATTTTTCAGGTTATAATCAGGATTTAGTTCGACAATCAGACCAATACAAAATTGCATTTACTACTGAATGGGGAATTTATGCATATTATAAAATGTCATTTGGTCTAACCAATGTAGGTGCTACATTCCAAAAGGAAATGGAAATGGCCTTTAAAGGTGTATTAGAAAATTTTGTGCTACTACCTTAATGATAAAAATGTTTATTCAAAGCATGCATCAAATCATTTTGATCATTTGAAGCAAGTGTTTTCCAAATGTAGAGAATATGGCATGTCTCTAAATTTGAGAAAATGTGTATTTTCTACTAATCAAGGAAAATGTTTTGGAGACATGGTATCAAGGGATGGCCTAGCCATAGATCTAGAAAGAGTGGAGGCAATTCTTTCTCTTCCACTCCCTAGTCACAAAAAATATTACAAATCTTCCTTGGTAGGATCAATTTTGTAAGAAGGTTCATTCCTAACCTTGCTAACATGGTTAAACTCTTACATCCACGCTAAATAAAAATATGATGTTTAATTGGACCTAGGAAGGGAAAGCCATCTTTGAAGAAATCAAGAAAGAAATCACATCGGATCCCATTCTTGTCAACCCTTATTTTGAAAAGGATTTCATCCTCTATACTCTTGGAGGAGAATCAATTATCTCATTTATTCTCACATAACTAAACACATAAAATTTGGAGCATCCCATTGCTTTTTTTAGAGGACTCAAGGAATATGAGAGTAGGTACAACTATGTAGAAATACAAGTCCTTGTTGTCGTAAGAGTTCTAAAAAAGTTTAGACATTTTTTGTTTAACAATCAAATCTAGCTATTAGTTCCATATGCAAGTGTAAAGGATTTCCTCTTGAATAAAGATATCAGCGAGAAGAGATCGATGGATCACCAAAGTCATAGAATATGAAATCGACATCAAGATCACTAAGCTAGTAAGAGGCAAGGGCTTATGTGAGACACATTCTAAGGTTGCCCTTGTATTACAAGGTGATAAACTGACAGATAACAAAAATTAGAACAATTGGTTGCATGACATGACTACCTTCTTGGTAGAAGGGAGATATCCACAAGGCCTAAACAAAGATAAAAGAAGTCAGTCCAGATTACAATCCATTCCTTATGCCTTTGTGGATGGTATATTATTCAGGAAGGATTCCAATGGAGTCCTACTAAGATGTATCAGTACATATCAAATCAATAGGTTGTTAGAAGATTTCATGATGTGCACCCTAAAATGGTTGCCTAGACTTTGGGCCCCCATTCATCAATTTATCAATTTCTTGAATCAATGCTTTGCAATATTTTCAATTCAAATCAATTTCCTTGATCAAATCATAATTAATTTAAATATTTAAATATTTCCTAAGGTTTGATAATTTATCCTAAGTCTCATTTAATTAAGAGAACATGCTCCCTTTTAATTAAATAAAAAATATTTTAATTAAATAATAAAATCACTTTATCCTAAGCCACATTTAATTAAAAGAACAAATCTCTTTTAAATAAATAAAAAATCTTTTAATTAAATAACGGAAACCACTTTGCTTAAAATAATAAATAAATAATAAAATAAAAAGAAAAAGACTTTTTGTCTACACATTGAATGCACACTTTCCAAGATGAGTGGAATCTCATTTTGCCTCTTAATCACTTCCACACATCTTTTTGCCTCTTAACCATGTCCATTGATTTTGCCTCTTGAGAATCTTGAGCACATGGATCAACCAAAATTTAATCTCCACCATTGCTCATTTCTTTTTGCCTCTTAATCTTGACCGTCCAAGATTCTTTATAAGGAGCCTTCTCTTTCTCATTTTTAGGACATCTAGATTTTATATTGTTATGCTACAGGTTTGGAGAGCGATTTTGGAGAAGAATTTGAGCACTTGAGCTTGGACATTGCAACTTCTCTTTTCTTGTCTTCTTCTCTCATGCCCCATGGCAATCCATTTAGATTAATCTTGCACTTGCATATTAGATTAGATTCATATTTCTTTTCATAGAATAATCTTGCATAAGCATTTCCTTTCATAGATTAGTTTGCTTTCATGCATTGTTATCATATAGAATAGCTTTCATTTTTATTTGCATGCATACTTGATGATCATAGAGACTAGCATTCTTGCTTTTCCTCTTTGAATCTCTCATTTTATGGTGTACTTTCATGGGCATAAACTAGCTCTAAACTGAGGGCCTCCATTACAAACCCTTGCACTCCATGAATAGAGAGCTATGAGTCATCATTTGAGACCTCATTCTTGAGAAATCTTGGATATAATGACTCATAGAAGTGTGTCAACATTTTAGCACACATTTTTGGCGCCCATCGTGGGGTAGAATATTCCATTTCTAGCCTCATTTTATTTTATTTTATTTTTCTCACGATTTTCGTGCACTGTCCATACTTCCGTGTGTCTCTGTTACAGATCCTTGCGCAAGATTTTTCATTGTATTGCGTGAAGTTGTGATGGCATTAGCATTTCTGCGTGCGACAAAGGTGTTTTCTCGTGCAGCCCTATGTACTTTCTCACGCAGACTTTGTGCATTTTCTCATGCGGGTTTGGTACTTTCTCGCACGACACTATGTACTGTCTCGCGCAGACTTTTGACAGTAGGGACTTAAAGTTTGTAGATTTACTTCTTGCTTGCTATTTTTTGACATTTAATGGTTGCTATGATTATTTCCCTGATTCTATTTTCCTGAGGCAACATAACAGCAAGGTGCGTTGCTTTGGATTTGAGGTATTGTGTTGAATCTCTATAACATTTGGATTTTGGGAATAAAATGAATCTCTCATGTGTCTAGCTTGAGTGTTTATTGCTTTCATAGATCACACTTCAATTTTGGGCTCTAAAAAGAACATAGATTCATTTTCTTGCATATTTGTTTCACATAATAATTAGGCCCTATGAACACTATTTGTGGTGTTCTTGAGAGAGTGGGTTTCTTGCGAAGCTCTTCTTGACGATAGAACCCCTTATAGGTAGGGAGGATATTGTTACTATCTCATAGTCTTACTTAGTTTAGTCCTCAACATTGATCGGTACGTTCTCTCTTGGACCCACTTAGAGAGCTCGGTAGACATTATTGTTGACATCACGAACCTTGGTGAGGTGGTTTCAATCTTAGCGTGTTAATGAATTTTCTTGCTATGTTTGGGTGAAGTGAAGAGGCTAGAGGATTATGCTCTACTCCCTTTTTGGGTAGTATCAGAAACTCAGATCCTTAAATCTAAACCAAGTCCCCATGTGGTCCTTTTTGTGAGTCACCTTGTTAGAGAGGGTTAACCGTAGTGGACACTACCTTTATTGGGTAAACCATGTGGATGGAACCTCAAGTGGTAATAGCCATTTTCGCCATGGTAGCAATAATCACTATATAAATGTCCTTGTGGAAGAAATCTCCATGAGTGTAGTTTCTTGTTGGGTTTTCATATCTCCTCAGCATCTCCAATTGATTAAATTCTTGAAATGTGTCAAAACCCCGGTGCGCCTGGATTGGAGTTCGCCCTCTTGAGATTGCAAAAGTTGCAGAGTCAAACCATTACTAAGAACCATAGTGCAACCAAATTTTTATTTGCTAGGGCTATGTGCGTGATTGGAAAAACATTTTGAGAACATACACAAGTAGAATCTCTAAGGAGTAGCATACTAAGTCACTATTCTTGTTCATGTGCAAGGTTGCTTTGTCCCTTGCTCATTGTTTGAAGAAAATTGTTTGCTTGAACTCCCTGGTTGTTGTCTTGCATGCTTGAATAATGATAAAAATCTATTGATGCATCTAGATTGATATTTTAAAATGAACAAAAATTGAGTTCCTGAGTCAAAAAATCAACTTTTTACAGCTTGTCTGATTTGATATCTTGCCATTCCTAGTCTTCCTCGATCGATTCGGGTCCGATCAGGTCACTTACCCCGTTGTTAGAAGCCTTTTTGCACCTTGGGTTCATGTGTCTTGACCTCTTGAATTAGTAATCTTTGATTTCACAAGTGACCTTTGTTGGAGTTGATAAGTTAGATACCATCCTTGTTGATAAGATCAACCTTTAGTTTCTTTGCTAACACGCTTGGAGAGTTTTAGTAATCTCTTGTCCATTCACTTCCATACAATTTCAAATTCAATCAAATATAACTTGGGTAAATCATCCTCCTGATCCATATGTGTTAGGGTACTCACCTGTTCATTGGGCACCTTTGTGGTAGTGTTGGTTTATGCCTTTTGCAAAAATTTTATCTTATCACATCTCTTTTGGACAAGTGAGTGCTTTTACTATCCTAGTTTGGTACCAACGTTTCTTAGGGTCATCTTATCACCTAGGATCTTTTCTTTCATGTCGGTTACAACAAGATATCAAGTAAATCAAGGAAAACAACCTCAAGTAGTCTTTGACCAATTATCCTTAGTTCAAACTCACCAAAAACGTAAGGGAAAAGAGCATGTCTTTGATCAATCCCCTAGGAACAACTCAGAAGTTTGGTTTGATCCCAAGAGTAATCTTAGTGAGTTGAGCACACCCATAGCACCTTCTCATTCAGATATGGATATGAGTTACATAATGACTCGAAGAGAGAGGGAAGAAATGGATAAAAATATTGACAACATATTTGAAAGGCATAGAGATACCATTCTGTTTGGCAGTTCCTCTAATGAAAATTGACTACTTTCACCCCTTATCTCAACCAGATATTTTGATGCACACCAAAGGGTTGAAAGGGAAATGAAGAAATCCTATCAAGAAGAACAATCACAACATGACAGTCAAGAGGATGAACTTTATGATACTCATATGAATGCAGTATATACCAATGACTTGTTTAAACATTCAAGACCAAGTTCACCACTCCAAACAACTTCAAGATATACAAGTGAAAGACTCAAGAGAATTGAGCATGAAAAGAAAGCCTTCCTAGATGAAAAATTTGCAAAGGAAGAGAAGTTTAGACTCCTAGAGTCAGAAAGATAAGCCTTATTGGAAATAGAAAGGAGAGTCGCACTAGAAGAGAAAAATAGACTCTTGGCTCAACAACTTAATGATCAATACAACAACATGTGTGTTGGTGGTGGAAACAAATATCCTCCACCCACTCCTCCTAAGACTCCACGAAGTGGAAGATATTCAAGAACACCTTTAGGATCTCCTAGCCCTAGAGGAAGAAGGGCTCCACAATATGATCATTATAGGAGACAAACACCTCCTAGGAACTCAAGACAACCTTCTCAATGTGCTCACCATGGTTCACAATATGGGGGAAGTAGCTCAAGTCTTGACCTCAACTCCCAAGATTTCATGAAGATACAACAAGAACCACTCTTCCAACAGTATGCGGAGAGATACTTGGAGCAAAACAAAGACAAGTTATTAGAGAATTTGATCAACAAGGGTGCTAGGGTCCCCTAAAATTTTGATGTGGACAAAAAGATTAAGAAACAAGGCCCGTCTCAAGAAGAAGAGATCAAACAAATGAAGAGGATGATGAAAAAGATGTTGGCACCCAAGAGTTCATTCTCACTTGACTCAATTTGTCCCAATCCTTTTGACAAGAGTGTGAGTATGAAAGATTTTCCTAGAAAAGTTGAGATCCCCCAATATGACAAGTATGATGGTAATGGAGATCTACATGATCACGTGCATCAATTTTATATTATGAGTTTTGAGTTCCATCAAGATGACTCATACCTCATGAGATTGTTCCCAAGGAGTCTTAAGGGTCAAGTGATGGAATGGTTCACCAACATAACTCCCCCTGTTAAAACTTTCAAAGAGCTCATTCATAGATTTGTCCAACACTTTGCATACAATCTTTCAAGATCTGTCACCATGTTGGACTTATGCAACTTAAAGAAAAATCAAGGGGAATCCTTTGTCACTTTCTTGCAAAGGTGGAGATGACAATGCTCTCGCTACTCTAGGACCATTCCTAAAAATGAGAAGATTGACATCCTTGTTAGCAACTTGGTTCTCGAAATGCGGTATGAAGTTAGGAAGATGGTCTTTGATTCCTTTGACACCATGGTTGAAACCACATGTAGGATTGAAGATGTTTTGAGAGAACGAGGAATTTTGACCAAACATGGAAACAACAATGGTCAAAATAATAACAACTCTAACAAGTATAAAGGAAAGAACTCACATTGGAATAGGAACAAACAAGTGGTCAATGATGGAGTTGTGGACTCATCTCAACCCAAGGATCAAGTTGTTCTTCACTTGTCTAGTGTTGTTCAAGCCATGAAACTCAACTCATCTAACCAACAAGAGTATAAGCCAAGATATCAAGATAAGCTTAAGAAAGAGAGATGTCATTTTTTGAAACTTGGTGATTTATATGAGGATATCTTGAAAACACTCATTGCTAACAACCTTGTGCATCCTCAAGACCCCGCAAAGCATCATATACCTGATGTTAAGCCACATTGGTGGGATGAGAAAGCCTTCTCCAAATTTCATAATGGTGTTGGGCATGATATTGAAAACTGTTGGAAACTTAAATGTATCATCCAAGATCTCATTGAGAATGGAAAACTTGAGATAGATGGATTGAACACCAATTTTGATCATAAGGCTTTCAAAGAACCTTTTCCCAAGTATGAGAAGGGGGAAACCTCTAAACCTAAGAATGGCAAGGCTGAGGTCCATTACACTTACATAGCTACGGAGAATGTTGTCAACATGCTTGAAGTTGTAGAAGAAAATGTCAACATGATGAGAAATAAATATCCCTATTGTTATGATCTAGACATGAACTCTCCTCCTATCTTTGATAAAGAACCTGTCGTGGTGCTAAGGGGTCCTAACTTTAGAATGTCATCCCAAGCTCTCAATGCTGTCACGCAAAGTCAAGGTCCCGTTGTCATTAGAGGACCCATTTCAAGTCAACCTAGTAAACCAAAGCAAGTGGCATCCAAGAATGTCACCACAAAACCAGCTGTGAATCCTAAGTTGAGCTATAATCTTGTTGATCAGTTGCAAAGAACCCCAGCTCAGATTTTGATCTTTGAGCTCTTAGAGTTGTCCCTAAGACATAAGAAAGTCCTTGAGGATGCTTTGCATGCAACAAATGTCCCTAACAACTTAGACATTGATCAATTCCAAAACATGGTTAACCATATTGCCAGCCCTCATTACCTTACCTTTTTGGAGGATGATGATAAAGCTTTGAGCCACCCACACAATCTCACCCTTCATATTGAAGTCATGATCCAAAAAACCTATGTCAAGCATGTATTGATAGATGGGGGTGTTGGGCTTAATATTTGTTCCTTGAGTCTTTTGAAGACATTGGGTTATTCTGAACAAGTCATAGATACCAGAAAGAAGATCACTATCAAAGCCTATGATGAGGCGGAAAGAAGTTCCAAGGGGTTGGTCGTCCTTCCTATTAGGATTGGCCCTATTGAGAAGGATATTTTATTTCAAATTATTGATGCTGGTCCCCTTGCATACAACATCTTACTTGGTAGACCATGGATTCATGATATGCAAGCAGTGCCATCTACCTATCATTAGCGTGTTAAGTTCCCCTACAATGGAGTAGATTGCATACCTAGGGATAGTACTTTATTTGTCAACTCAATTTCAGCAAGTGCTCATGTTCCCCTTAATAAAGAAGTAGAAAAATTCAATGCAACCTTAGCAGAATGTAAAGACAAGCTCAAGTCAGTAGACCTTGGCATGGGAGGGTATCAACTCAAATCCCTCACAAAGCTTCCAATTTCACCTAGGTCTTATGGCAAACCTTCACAAGAAATGAGACCTTATTCTTCAGTTATGACTTTATTTGGCACATTTGTAGAGTCTTCAATACCTATTCAAGATGAGAAAGAGGAGGTGGCTATTAAAGACTGGATTTATAGAGAAGAAAAATACATGCACAATGAGAACTTCTCTCCCTCTCCTAAGGCTTATGGAAGAGGGTATACTTTTGTCAAATAGATGGGCTATCTTGGAAATGGCCCTCTTAGTCATAGATTGGATGCTAGAGCTGAACCTCTTAATCATGCTCTTTTTGGACGCAGGTCTAAGAAGACAGTTGGCCTAGGATTTGTGAATCATAGCAAAAACACTGCTCCTATCCTTGATGAGTTGGATAGTGAAGATGAACCAAAATACATACCTAATTTGACAAATTAGAAAGATATGTGTGAAGATTGGGTCCCTTCCACTAATCTCCTTTGGGGAGATTTAGATAGTCCAGTCACTCGTGAGATAGTTGAAAACTTAGAATGATATGAATAAGATGTAGAAGATCCCATTAGAGAACGTCAATGTAAGAATATTATTCATTTGATGGAGAGAGATGTTACCCTTGATGACATTAGAGCTTCCACATCAAGATGTCCCAAAGCTTCTTGGTGTAAACATCCTAGTCGGGATTCAGAAATAGATTCACATGAGTATGAATGGGACTCTCTCTCAAAGCCTTCTACAGTTGACATGAATGTTGATGTCATCCACACTTATAGTTCTCAACCCGAAGTAGCTGATGAGTCACGTGTAGTATTAGAGGATTTGAACCCACATGTTGCCTTAGTGGATGATTCTTCACTTGTTAGGATGAATCCTGATTTGGGTAGCTTAGAAGGATACTTGACAGACTCTGACTCTTCGGTCACCAAAGATGATATCATCCACATTCACAACCTTGAACCAGTCATTGACTTACCTCTTGCTCATCCTAACCTCATTGATTGGTCCCAATGCTATCAAGAACCTAAGCTCTTAACATTCCAAAATGACTATGAGATAACCTGTTACTTGAATGCCATTGAACCCATAGTCTCTTCCACCAGTGAACCAGCTACCAGTATGATAGAGCCAGACATCAAGTACCTTAGTCACAAAATAAAAAGAAAAGAAAAAAATAATAAGAGTTCTGATGGTGAAAACCACTGTGTGGTGGTGTCAAAACCAAAAAAAGTAAAACTAAATGACGTATCCAAGGGTGAAAACCTCTCAAAGGTGCCTAAGGATGAGGTACTTGATCGTCTCCCTAGCTACTTTCAAGATAGATCTTCAGTTCTTATCGAGCCAACACAAACAATCAATTTGGGTACATATGAGGCTCCCCAGATAGTACACTTGGCTCAGTCCTTGTCACCACAAGAAAAAGAAGCTTACTCTAAGTTCTTACAAAAAAAGAAGATCAATTTTGCTTGGACTTATTTAGATATGCCAGGGTTGGACACTAATCTTATCATGCATCACTTGTCCATAGCTCCGGGTGTCAAACCAGTTAAATAGAAATTGAGAAAGATGCATCCTCACATAGCTCTTCTAGTCAAAGCATAATTAGAAAAACTCCTTGGTGCAAGATTCATAAGAGCTATTGACTATGTTGAATGGATATCAAAAATTGTACCAGTTTCCAAACATGACAAATCCATTCAAATTTGCATAGATTTTAGAGATGTCAATAGAGCATGCCCAAAGGATGATTTTCCACTTCCCAACATAGATATGATAGTAGACATGACTGCGGGTTATGAGATTTATTCCTTGATGGATGGTTTTTCTGGATACAATCAGATTAAGATAGCTCCTGAAGATCAAGAAAAGATTGCATTCACTTGTGCATGGGGTACCTATTGTTGGAACGTTATGCCTTTTGGATTAAAAAATGCAGGAGCCACCTATCAACAAGCTATGACAACCATTTTTCATGACATGATGCATAAAAACATGGAAGATTATGTGGATGACACCTCGGCCAAGTCTAAGAAAAGAGACATGCACTTAGATGATTTAGAAGTCATTCTAGATCGCATGGAACAATTTTAATTAAGGTTAAATCCTAAGAAGTGTGCATTTGGTGTCACCTCTGGAAAACTTCTAAGATTCATCATTTCAGCAAAAGGAATAGAGGTAGACCCTGAAAAGGTCCAAGCAATCATAGATATGCCACCTCCTAGAAAAATTAGTCAAATAAGGAGTCTTCAAGGATGTCTTCAATCCATAAGAAGG
Organism: Chamaecyparis obtusa; assembly: GCA_027943335.1. NCBI lineage: Eukaryota > Viridiplantae > Streptophyta > Pinopsida > Cupressales > Cupressaceae > Chamaecyparis > Chamaecyparis obtusa. The sequence goes on from BSBK01001125.1 coordinate 188,782, forward strand.
TTCATTTCATAGTTGGCAGATAGAGCTCAACCTTTCAACAAGAACTTACACAAAGGAGTCAAATGTGTTTGGAATGAGGATTGTCAAAAGAGCATAGATCAAATCAAGAAATACTTGGCAAATACTCCCATTTTAAAGCCTCCTATCCTAGGGAAACCACTTATTCTATACATTTCAGTGACATAGTCTTCCTTAGGGGCATTACTAGCTCAACTTGATGAACATGGGAAAGAAAGAACAATATACTACATTAGTCGTACTCTTGTTTCATATGAGGTTAACTATACCAGCATTGAGAAATCTTGCCTTGCAGACATGTTTGCTTCCCAAAATTTGTGACATTACATGCTTGCACACACAATACACCTCATAGAAAAAATAGTTCCACTCAAGTATTTACTTGGTAAGGCTTCCCTCATAGGTAGACTTGCTAAATGGATGATGATCCTTTTAGAGTTTGACATAGAGTACATTGAGTGTAAAGCAATCAAAGGACAAGCCATTGCAGATCAATTGGCTGATTTCCCAATACAAGATAGTGCACCTATTCAAGTTGACTTCCCAGATGAGCACCTCAAGTATATGACTAAAAGAACATGGAAGATGTTCTTTGATGGATCCTTTATGCAAAATGGTTCAGGAGCTGGTGTGTTGTTTGTTTCTCCTCATAGGTACATGATTCCTAAGTCTTACAAGTTATTGTTCCCATGTACAAACAACATTGTTGAGTATGAAGCTTTAACAAATGGACTTAAGATGGCCATAGAATGGAAAATCACAGAGTTACACATCTATGGTGATTCACTGCTGATAATCAACCAAGTCAATGAAGAATATCAAAAAAAAGATGAGAAACTAATACCTTACAAGAAAATGGTTGATTCCTTGAAACGATACTTCACATTTTTCACGTTTCAGCAAATCCCTAGAGCAGAAAACAAAGCAACTGATGCTATGGCTACACTTGCTTCACTCCTTTAGTTAGAGCAACATGAATCAAGATTTGAATTCCTAGTGGAAGAGCTACATCACCCTATCTATGACTCCCAAGAAAGCCATGTTATTTGTACACTTTTTGGTCATGAGTCATCCCATTATGGTTCTATTTACTCATACCTTCATGATGGCATTATCCTTGAAACCTTTAACCGATCAAAATGTAGAAACCTTACCCAAAATGCCTCTCATCATTCCCTTATCTCTAGTGATTTGTATAGGAGGGGTCTAGATGAAATACTTCTTAGATGCTTAGAAAAGGAAGAATCTGACCAAGCGTTAGTTGACATTCACGAGGGCATCTGTGGGGGAAATTTCAATGGCCTTGCCATGGTTCTAAGGTTGCTTAGGGTGGGGTACTATTGGCCTATGATGTAGTAGCTTTTGCAAAGTCATGTGAAAAGTGTCAAAAACATGGTAACCTGATACATACTCTAGGCAAGGAGCTCATTCCTTTTATATCTCATTGGCCATTTTAGCACTGGAACTTTGATCTTGTTGGGCAGATTCATCCCAACTCATCAAGTGGACACAAGTTTATTATCACTACTACTGATTACTTCACTAAATGGGTAGAAGTTGTCCCACTTTCTGTTGCCTCGTGCAAGATAGTCTCTCTCTTCATTCTGAACCATATCATCTATCGATATGGAGTGCCTTTTGAGATTATCACTGACAATGGAGGTTAGTTCAAAAATGAGGACCTTAAGCAACTCTACAAGAAATTCAAGATTAAACAACACTGGTCCTCCATTTACTTCCCGCAAGGAAATGGTTAAGCAGAGGCATCAAACAAAACCATTCTTAAAATCCTACATAGAATAGTTCATAAGAATGGTAGAGATTGGCATTTACAGATAAATCTAGCTTTATGGGCCTATAGAATGAGTATTCATACTCCTACTGGGGCTACTCCTTTTTCCCTTACATATGGTGCTAAAGTAGTGTTACCTTTAGAGGTTGAGATTCCTTCACTTAGAGTTTCCCTCAAAGGTCTAGTTATAGATGAAGACTACCGCGCCATGAGACTTCAAGAGTTAGAACTTCTAGATGAGAAACATCAAGCATCATTTGACCATATGAGGGTTTATCAAAAGTGCATGTCCAAAGCCTTCAACAAAAAGGTTCACCCTAGAGAATTCCAAGTGGGAGATCTTGTCCTGCATGAAAATCCTAAGAATCAACAACATAGAGATCAAAAGGGAAAATTTGAACCTAATTGGCTTGGACCTTACGTCATTACAACAACTTTTGGGACAGGTGCTTATTTATTATCTACTATAGAGGGAGAGCAAATCCCTAATCCTATCAATGTCTTGCACCTAAAGAAGTTCTATCCATGATGCTCATTCTGTCTGGGGACATCCTTTGTACATACTTATTGATCCTGAAAAAATCCAAAACAATGATATATTGTCAAAAATTCTAAAAATCAGAAAATATCCCAAAAAAATAATCTTAGTGAAAACCTAGCAATAGGTGCTTTGATGTATCTCAAAAAAATTATATATTCCAAAAATACCAAAAAAAATTTAAAATAAAATAAAATAAAATAAAGTGCCTTGGTGAAAACCTAGAAACAGGTGCCTTGGTAGCAAAAATACAAATTTTTTAATAAAAAGTCCTGAAAAATAAATTAAAAAAATAAAATAAAATTCAAGTGGTGAAAACCTGGAAATGGGCGCTACTTGAGGCTTTTGCACCCCTATTTCTTAGCACTTGTCCTCGACACTTAGCCTTTCTCCATCATGCCTTGTCCTTGTTGCCTTGGTTTGGAATTGGTCTTTGTCTTTGTCTAGGGGGCATAACTATGTTAGCTTTGGTCTCTCGGTTGCGTTAGTCTTTAGGACACCTCACAAGTGGTGTTTTTCAACACCTCCCCAATTGTGTTTTTCAACACAACCCCTGGCATCGAGTGTTTCTCAACACTTCTCGGTTTGGTCTTACCAAGTTTTGTCATGTGATCTTACCTACTTGCAAGCATTCGATCCTTATCCTTGGAACTCAGTATCAATTAACACACTTAAATTTTTAAACACAACACTTAATTCTTGAGCTATGTCATGATCTTTTCTTTGTGTGCTGATTGTTTTTTATTTTGGTTGAGTGTCCTTGTCTAATAAGTCTCTCCAAGATGCATAGCTAGAGGACTTGGGGCATTGGGCATGTTTTTATTTACTTTCTACTTGTGGGTGTGGTCTTGAAACTCTGGAGTGTCTCTTGTTGTCCCCATAAACACTTGGGAGATTTGAGACATCATCCTTGACTGTTTTGGCACAACCATTCTTATGGTCCTCCTGGCATCTATGCTTTGATGCGAGCGTGGTTTTGCTACATTAAATTGGGTAAGCTAACATCGAAGTCATCTTGACCTTTATGTCTTTAATGATTATGTTAGAATCTTTCCACATTCCAATCTGATATAAATCACATTCATATCTTCATAGTTGCGCTTGTGACTAGTGATGATTGTGTGATTTTTTGATGTTCGTTAATAATGGTCCAATGATGAAAATAAGTTCCTTACCATTCTCTAATGAATGATGAACACAAAATGCTATGTTACAACTACTCTATTGCAAGTACACCTTTGCATTTTCATGTAGCTTGCATTGTTAGACTTCATGATAATATGCATTTTTAGGCTGCATTATGAGTTTGGGAGGGTTTTTCTTCATCTTTCTTTTGGACATTTACTCAATTGTGATCATGTTTTGATCTTCATTTCCTTATCTCCTTTCGTGATCTCAATCAAAATTTTCTATCTTAAACAGTTGATTGATTTTGAGGCATTCTCTTTCTTGAGGTAAATTCTCTTTCTTCTCTCCATTTATTTCCACCTCTTCCAAACTTCTATCTTCCATTCACTTTCACCCCACTTCTTTTTCTTCTAATTCAACGTTGGAGCATAATCTTTCATGCTTGGTGATCTACCTTGGTTCTATGATTATTATATCTTTCATCTTACATCAAGAACCTTATTTTTAGTTTGATTTGATCAAATTTATCAATTTGCTATTTCTCCTCTACATCATTTCAATTTCAATCACGAGGGGGAAGTACCTATCAAAATTCAATCCTTGATTCAGCTTTATCAATCCTATCAATTACTTCGCTTGGGGCAACCTTGCTTGAGACTTGACAATTACCTATTTACAAGGGTGTTGGCCTTGTCTTTTTCAATTAGCTTATCTTTGTCCTGATGTGTTCCCGTTCGTCGATCACACATCTGGGTTGTTTTGTGATCCCAAATCGATCTCACATTTCAACTTCATTCTTTGACTACATGTGTTCCCATGAAGACCACACATTAGTCAAAGAAGGGCAAATGTATGCACCCTAAAATGGTTGCCTAGACTTTGGGTCCCCATTCATCAATTTATCAATTTCCTAAATCAATGCTTTGCAATATTTTCAATTCAAATCAATTTCCTTGATAAAATCGTAATTAATTTAAATATTTAAATATTTCCTAAGGTTTGGTCATTTATGCTAAGTCTCATTTAATTAAGAGAACATGCTCCCTTTTAATTAAATAAAAAAATCTTTTTAATTAAATAATAAAATTACTTTATCCTAAGCCGCATTTAATTAAAAGAACAAATCTCTTTTAAATAAATAAAAAATCTTTTAATTAAATAACAAAAACCACTTTGCTAAAAATAATAAATAAATAATAAAATAAAAAGAAAAAGAAAAATAATTTTTGTCTACACATTGAATGCACACTTTCCAAGATGAGTGGAATCTCCTTTTGCCTCTTAATCACTTCCACACATCTTTTTGCCTCTTAACCATGTCCATTGATTTTGCCTCTTGAGAATCTTGAGCACATGGATCAACCAAGATTTAATCTCCACCATTGCTCATTTATTTTTGCCTCTTAATCTTGACCGTCCAAGATTCTTTATAAGGAGACTTCTCTTTCTCATTTTTAGGACATCTAGATTTTATATTTTATGTTGCAGGTTTGGAGAGCGATTTTGGAGAAGAATTTGAGCACTTGAGCTTGGACATTGCAACTTCTCTTTTCTTGTCTTCTTCTCTCATGCCCCATGGAAATTCATTTAGATTAAACTTGCACTTGCATATTATATAGATTCATATTTCCTTTCATAGAATAATCTTGCATAAGCATTTCCTTTCATAGATTAGTTTGCTTTCGTGCATTGCTATCATATAGAATAGCTTTCATTTTCATTTGCATGCATACTTGATGATCATGGAGACTAGAATTCTTGCTTTTCCTCTTTGAATCTCTCATTTTATGGTGTACTTGCATGGGCATAAATTAGGTCTAAACTGAGGGCCTCCATTACAAACCCTTGCACTCCATGAATAGAGAGCTACGAGTCACCATTTGAGACCTCATTCTTGAGCAATCTTGGATATAATGACTCATAGAAGTGTGTCAACATTTTAGCACACAGTGGTCATTTCTCAACAAGGGTCACAACAATGAAAATAATGAGGGATGGCTATTATTGGCCAACCTTATTTAGAAACTCTCATATATGGGTGAGAAAGTGTAAGAAGTGTGCCTTCTTCTCAGAAAAACAAAGATTGTCTTCCCTTCCTCTTCATTATATTCAATCAGACTATCCTTTTGTACAATGGGGCCTAGATTTCATTGGTCTGATAAACCCACCTTCTAGCACTAGTCATAAATGGATTTTTTCAGCCACATATTACTTCACTAGGTGGAAAGAGGTAGTAGCCTTAAAATATGCCATATAAGCTTCAGTGGTAGATTTTATTGATGGAATGGTGACCAGTTTTGGTATTCCCTCTACCATCATATCAGATAATGCAAAAGCATTTGTTGGGGCTCATATCAGCTCTTGGGTAGTTCAACAATGAATATACTTGAAGACATCCTCCAATTATTACCCCCAAGGAAATGGCCCAGATGAGTCCTCCAACAAAAATATCATAATGATAATCAAAAGGACGATTGAAGATAATCAAAGATCTTGGCATACCAAGTTGAGAACAACCTTATGGGCTGACATAATTACACCCAAGATAGAAATTGGAAATTCACCTTTCATGCTAGTATATTGAAGAGAAGAAAGGATTCCTCTTTCACTTGATTTTCCATCTATAAAGCTAGCTCATCAATTGGAACTAGTTGAAAATGATGCTATGACAATCAGGCTAGCTGAAGTAATAGAGCTAGAAGAAAAATACAAGTTATGCATACACTTGAGGTACACCAACAATAAGTCAAAATAAGTTTTAACCAAAAGGCTACTATTCGATTCTTCAAGGAGGGTGACCTTGTTCTCAAGTGGGATGCAGACAAAGCTAAACTAGGTAGGCATTCCAAATTTGATGCTACATGGAGTGGCCCATATATTATTACCAATTGCAAAGAGGTGAATGCTTTTTAGCTATCTAGGATTGATGGTGAAGTTATTCTAATCCCTTTCAATGGGATTCATCTTAATCCTTTCTTATAAAGGAGGTTAAGATTCTTATACATAGTAGAATAGGTATTTTCTATGCTTTCCAAGAAGTACACAAGCACAATTGTTTCCCTTCTAGAGATAGCAAATTTTGGTCTTTGCAAATTTTTGTGAACTTATAGGTGGTTAACACATCATTCCAATGCCAATAAATCCATGCCAAATGGATTACTTTGGGGCCACTGATCATATGCATAGCAGGAAAGCATCCCCTCTGAGTTGATATGAATGTTTTTTTGCCACCACTAGCCCATCATAGATAATCGATTTGAGATATCTTTTCTATGCCCTAAAACTTTATCGGTGGGTTAATACATCATTTATCTTCAAGGTGGGATAACCATTCATGTTATCCCTATTTTTCAATTTCATAGGATTCCTTTTTGCCTCTTGCAAAATGTAAAAACTAGTCAGGCTTTGCCATGTGGATCCAATCAGCTTGGTGATGTAGTCAAGTGCTATTCCATGTTTTCTCAAGTTTTAAGGTTCGTGCATCTTTATCTTCATCAACGATCATGGTTTATTTTTCCATTTAATGATTCTTTTCAGGATTCCTTGCAAAATGGTGAAGGTCAATAGGTCAATTCCATAGGGTAGGATAACACATCGTGTTATCCACTTTACACAGTTTCACGAGGAGTAAAATGATAGCTTGCGAAATGGAAATTTTTTGACATTTCATAGTTTTTTCATCCTTCTCTATATTTTTTTTTATGAAACCATGCCAGCTATTTGATTAGGATTTTTTGATCAACAATTGTGTTTTAGTCTTTTATTGAGGGATTTTGTGTTGTATCTAGGCCATCCATTTCGATCATAATCTTCATCAATGGCTCACATTTTTTACTAGTGGTCTGGGTCTATTTTTCATGTGTGGTGGTGTTACTTATAGGTGTGTGAGGTGCGTTAACACCTCATGTTATCCCATTTTGATGTTCTTTTCTAGTTTCCTGATTGGATTGTTTGCGGTTATGACACATTACCAGGACTAAATATTTAATGTCAAGCAACTTCTTTGGCTCTAAAAACCATGATGTCAGTGCTCTCCATGATCATTTATTAATTATAAGGACATTATTTGTCCCTTCCATCTTCTAGGTGCACTCATTTGGCCCTTTCTATCATTTCTATGATCAATGTAAGCACATAAATAAGATTTTGGTCTAATTTTTATTTCTTGCCACTTTTATGCAACCTTAACTCCAATGTGGTTGGAGTTTGAAATCATTATTGTAATCAGAGTTATGTCTAATTTATAAAGGCATTTTTTGTACATATTTTGGGAATCTTGTTCTTGTTTCTTATACTAAATTATGCATTTCTTTGCAACTATAACTTGCCTTGCCTTACTTTAATAAAATTATTGTCTTCCTATTTCTGAATTCAAATATTTTGTACAAGCCATGTTGTCTTCTTATTTGGACGTGATTCATTTATTCCTAATATGTATGATTGTGTTATCATGTTTAATATACCTTGTTTGTGAATGTCTAGTTCCTCTCAAGTTTTATTAAGCTCTAACTTTCATGTTGTTCTAGGAGCTAATAAATACAAGAAATTGTGTATTGTGGGTAATTTTATTGAAGTCTTGTGTAGCCATAGGCAAAAGGAGATCAAAGTTTCAATACGGTGTATCACCTCCCCTTTTACATTTCTTCATTGCTTCTTCCCCTTTTCTCTGCAAGCTGTTAGGATAGGATACAAGTAGTTCTAAGTATTGGGTTGGTTCAACGTTGCACTCATATTGGAAAGGAAGTTGGTCTTCTCCAAAGATTCAACTTTACATACGCGAGTCCCGCACTTGGAGGTTGTTTCCATGTTACACAAGGTTGCATCAAGATAACATATCAGGAAAGGGTGCAAAATTTTGTGTTAATAGTGTTGTCACAAAAGTTCAAACCCATGCTTGGGATATTATCCCTAACTAACCTTGTGTAACATGGAAATAACCTCCAAGTGTGGGATTTGTGCTTTGAGGCTGAATTTCGAGAGAAGACCGACTTCCTTACAATAAGGGTGCACCTAGCTACTACTTTTGAGGGAAAAGAGAGAAGGAATGCATGAAATTAAAGGGGGTGATGCACCAAATTGATCTATGGTTTATCTTTATCCATGGTTGCATAAAAAATTAATAAAAGACCCCCAAAACATACACAGTTCTTGATCTAATTCCAATCTAAAGACAAAAATGCAAGTTAGAACTTAACAACTACTATAAGGAAAGATACATTCAGAAGACAACAACTGTAAGAAATTTAACACAACAATCAAGCTAGGGAAAAGAGAAAGAGACATCCAGATACAATGCAAGATAACATGCACAAGATACTAGAATGAAAGAAGAGGTAAAAAATAGGGAAATTCATTAATGGAAGGAAAAATGAAATGTAGGGAATAGACACTACAAGAGGACTAGAGAAGAACCCCAAAAATATTTACAAACTTTGCCTTTATAGATTAGGCATAACTCAGATCCAATCATTTGAGCTCAAACCCCAACTGTAGTGGAATTAGATTATAGAAGGCATAAATAAATGAATATTAGATCAAAATCTTATCTTTGCATGAAAACTCATCCATGAAGTGATAGAAAGGGCCAAAGAGTGCATTTGTTAGATGAAAGGGACAATGATATCCTTGAAAATCAATAAATAGACATGGAGTGCACTGGCATCATGTTGACATAGCCAAAGAAGTCATTCAAGATTAAATATTTAGTCCCGGTAATGTTCCATGGATGCAAATAGTCAAATCATGGCACTAGCAAAAAAATATCAAAATGGGATACACGACATGTTAACCCACCCTGCACACCTATAAGAAACATTGTCATGCATAGAAAAAGACCCAAGCCACTAGTAATAATGTAAGATGTTGATGAAAGTTTAGATCTAAATAGATGACCTAGATATAGCACAAAAATCCCCCCATGCAAGATTAAAACATAGTCGTCAATCAAAAGCTCCTTAATTGGACATTTGGCATGGTTACATAACAAACAACACAAAGAAGGACAAAAAAATTGTGAAATGGTAAAAAATTTATATTATGTGAGCTATCATTTTTCTCCTCATGAGACTGCAAAATGTGATAATACGATGTGTTATCCCACCACCATGGCATTGACCTATTGACCTTCACCATTTCGTAAGGCATCCTGAAGAGAATTATGAAATGATGAAATAAACCATGATAATTTATTAACATGAAGATGCATGGGCCCTAAAACTTGAGAAAACATAGAATAGCACTAGCTTACATCATCAAATTGATTGTAGCCACATGGAAAAGCATGACTAGTTTCTCCATTTTGCAAGAGGAAAAATGGAACCCTGTGAAATTGCAAAATAGGGATAACACAAAGGTTATGTTAGAATAATTGAGAGGGGGGTGAATCAGTTATCCACAGTCCCAAATCAAAATGTATAATCCAAAACAATTTACTTAAACTTCTGTAGCTCGGTAACATAAAATACTATACTGTTTGTGCTTTTACCGATTACCAGTTAATAACATATAATGATTACTGATCAAATCCAACATGCAATATGTAAATTATGATAATAGACAATCACCACAATGAACACATAACATAAAAGATTTAACGTGGAAACATTGTGAAGGGCAAAACCACCTGGGACTGACAACCCAAAAATTGTTCACTCTTCTGAAGTGAGGTCGGTGAAGACCCAACCTTGTTAAAGGTTACAAACACACTGTGAGGTGTGACCTTGTTAGAGGATTTTAGACCAATAGTTATTGTCTAACCAACATTCACTATGGGGTTGACAGGATAACAATGTTCATTCTATGAATGATACATATAAGACTTTCCTAGTCCACTCTGTGTTATACACTAAGTTTGCACCCTTATTTCAAGCTCTCTTGGTCTTGATAACTTAGTATAACATGGGAATCATCTCCAGGTGTGGGACCTATGCTAATTGAGATGAGACCTCCAGGTTCTAGGCTGGTTCCTCTTGGATAATCACCTTAATTTGCTTCTTGACAAGAAAGTAAATTCTGGAGGGAAAAGGGATAGAAGGAATGCATGAAAGGGAAATAACTAAAAGCAAGCTATCCTACTAGGTGATACATCGAAATGAAATGAACACAATACACTAACCAAACTAGCATGAAAGCTCTCAGATTTAATAGAACACAATCATTCTAAACAAGCTTGCATAAGTGTTTCACAAAGGGGTCTGAACAAAAGACACAGACTATGACCTACAAGAAAATGTTATCTTCAGCAAAAGGGCACAGGAATGAGACAGAATGATAGGGGGCTGAAGTATACCCACAAACTCACTCAAATCAAATCAGACACAATAGTACACAAATAAGCTGAAAGAAAGAAGGGCCCTGGAACTCCAAGATTTCTCCAATAAAGCTAGTATATTATATTCAATAAGAAAAATACAGACAAGGGAAAGACCAGAGGGTAGAACAATTGCTACGGATAGCCTCTATTGAATCTAAGATTTCAATGAAAGGTTACAGTTTGTAAGAGCCAGAGGCAGAACAAATGCCATGGATAGCTCCTAAGGAAGAAGAACTCCTTTTTTTCAAAATGTAAACTCCAAGCTTCTAAAAGCTCTAAAAAACATTATATACATCTCCTTTTGCACACAGGTAGGAGCCAAAACCTAATTAGGGTTACATAGATTGTCATATAATAATCAAAACCCTAACTATGTCATGTCTGATCATAAATGCATCTCTGAAAGTATCATGGCTGATCAGATATCTTGCATGTCCATTTCATCTCTATATCTACCTATAGACAAGCTGCCTTGATCCATCTACCTCTCTACAACTCGGGCTCGCCATAACTATTCAAATTTGGTACTTCAGATATTTTGAATTTAAAAATATAAATGGTCACATGTGGCACCAAGCCTTTATCTTTATCAATGGCTGGTATTTGAAGTTGATCTCATTTTAAAACATGGCCGTAGATCTTTCATTTTACCTGAGCACCGCTTTTGTTCTTAACCCTAACTCTGCATTCATCTGAGGTTCTCTTTTCCCTTTAGTCACTGAATCTCCTAAACTTTTCTCTAACTCTAGCTTATTCTGGTGATTACGCGACAAGTGTTGATCCCACTTCGATCTGACGATAGTCGCTGAGTCAGGAGAAGTCTTCAGCATATTCCTTCCAATTGAGCGATTGCCCGACTGAAGAGAAATCTCAGTCACTTAATGAAAAAGAATATTCTCTCTTTCATTGGGCGATCACCTAACTAAACTCACAAACTTGGGCCCATCTTGCCACTTGTCATCATACTACTGGCTAGGCACCTCAGATCTATCTGACACAGGACCCACCTGACAGGAGCGCTAAGCTGGAGAGAGGATCGATGGTTGTCGCTATACTGCGATGCTTAAAAAGGCATCATCTTTACCCAACGGTATAATGATAGCTATAGATCATGCTCGAACCTTAACTGCTTCAGAGCTGAGACCACTAGAAATAAGATAACCACTCGCCAGATCGCTGGATGCTAAGGACTTGACCGCTAGGAATAAGAGATCTGGTGAACACATAATCGCTCAGTCGCTGAATGAAAACTTAACCATTTCAAAGAACTAGAGACCTAGCGACTGTATGCCTAAAGAACTGGGTCTGCCCTGCCATATGTCACTCTATCACTCACTTCGAGTGCCTCCTCAGCTCTAACAACTACCAACTATTCAACTTTGGCCCACCTTATCTTAATCGCAGGAAATCTGGAGATTGGGTGACTGTGTATTTCGCTGGTTCACTGAAGCATTTTCTTAACCTAGGTCAAGTCTAGAGATCACACGAACATTGCATTCATGAGGTCGCCAGATGGAAGTCTAACCCTTGAGTTACATCTAGAGATTGGGCGACAGTCATTGATTTTCTTTCATCTTACGGTCCTCGCTGAGTCGCTTGATCTTTCTTAACTTAGCCACTGCATTTCGAGACCAAGAGATAACCATGTCGCTGAATCTTTGAATGTTAAGGACATAACCACCAGGAATAGGAGATCTTGTGACTATTAATCACTCAGTCACCGAATGAAAAGGGAATATGCTTTACGACTGGGAGATCTTGCGAACAAAGGAGATCGCAGGGTTGGGAGATAGAAAGGAATATTCTGCTAAGTCTTAGAGATCTTGCGACTAGCCTTAGAATATAAAGCGCACATGGGAAATGGAAACTTAAGTGGCCAAAAAAAGTAATGGCAAATTAGAATAGGCCATAGGGTTTTTAGGGTTTTTTGCCTCCAATGGCCACATTTTCAAATAAAAAGGCTTTCAGACTAGGGGGTTAAATAATTGCAGAAACCAGAGGAAAAGATGCAAGCCTATAAAAATTCTCAAGGTGCTCAACAGGGTTTAAAAATGTAGACCTCTGGATGGAGTCCAGCCTATGGCCAAAATTGAATAGATAGGAAATTTTGGATAACATTTTGGCAATTTCTGCTAGATGTTAGCTTGCTAGACATGGAAACTAGTAGCCTTAATGCAATTCATTGGGCATAGGAGTCATCTTTTGAGCACAAACACTTCCTTGATAGAGAGAAAGACCTGAAACCAAGGGGACAAAACTATGCACAGGCACTTCTTGGAAAGCAAGGAAACTAACCTAGAAAACTGGAAGAAAGCAGGAAAACTAACCTAACCTAAACTAACCTAAACTAACCAGTATAGAAACTGGTCAAACAAATCCATTAACTAGATTGTTGAAATAACTACCCTTCCTCATTAGGATATTTTGCATTGAATGCATAAGGATAGCTACAAGGATATGAGGCATATAAAGATTTATCAAACAATGGTGAACTACCTCTGGAAGGATAGGATCAAGTTTACTCACCTCAATTTGATCATATGGAAATGTCTTAGTAAACTCCTTCTGGGCCAAGTATCTGATATGGCAGCCTCTTGAAAGTCTAAAGGTAGGACTTTCCTTGATGGTTTCTTTTTTATCTTCATGGTTGCCCTTTATTATGGATAGCCATGTGAACTCATCCTCCATGGATAGGGGATTTTCATCCTCTTCCTTTAAACCAGCAAGGAGTTCATCAAAGTTGTCAATATCCTAAAGATTGCCAAGAATGACCAGATCTTTATAATCAAGCTCCACACACAAGCCTCCTATGATGTTCTCCAAACAATCTTCTCCGAGGCTTTGGTTATCCTTTGCATATTGGGAAGTCTCCCCCTTGAAGATGAGATCAAGCTCATGAATTAGCATATCCTTAGGATCAATCTCTTCTAGCTGCTACAAATCTATAGAGGTGGCTATGATCATAGCCTCTTCGTTTTGCTCAACAAAACTAGGCAGCTCATCAAACAAGGACATGGCATCTTCTTCTATATCAACCTCCTATTGATGTTGAACCTTTTGTTTTGATTGACCCTCAGCCATAGGTAATGGCATGGTCTCTTCTTCATCATCAACAAAGAGGGGTAGCTCATCAAACAAACCAACCAAGAGCTCGGGCTGGGTATCAATCTCCATTTCTTCTCCTTGCTGTCCCACTTTATCATAGTCATTAGTTAGCACTGATACCTCAGAATTCCTCTCCTGCTCATCACATGAAAGTTCATTTACCACAGGTCCTTGCTCAGACACTAGACTAGTATCCTTGAAAAGACTTGGCATCTGACAACCAAGAGGCAGAGTCCATTGGGGTATCCACAACACTTCATCATCTTGAGAGACCAGAGGGGCCTCTTGAGATAAAAAAAACTTTCTTAAACAGACTGTTCTTGTAGAGTGGTAGACTGAATCTCAAGTATAGGCTCTTGGAAAGAATTATTCACCTTAAAACTTGGGATGTGAAATTGAGGGGGCTCAGGGGGAGACATAGAAGGTATAGACAAATGGGCCCTCTAGCTTGGGATCTTAGGTTTAGGAGCCTCCTATTCAACAATTTGTGATCTTAGCCTTGCTGACTTAGTATCAGCTCGATAATTAATCTCTTCTTGAAATTGTCTCAGTTGTTGTTCATCAATAAGAGCCTCTATCACTTGGTAGGGAACTAACCCTTGTTCATAACTTTGAGCCTCATCTCCTACTGCTCCCTGATCTCAGACACTTTCTTAATCAAATCAAGCAATAAATTCTTTTTCTTTTCTTGCTCTTTCACTAAGTTTGAGCTATGAGTATGCTTCCAATTAGGCTGAGAAGGGACGGGTGGGTGGTAAGTAGGATTAGGTAGTTGGCCTTGCATTTCTTATTGTGCCTTTTGTGCCCATGATCTTTCTTGTTGGAGGGCCCGCTCATAATCTTGTACAAGGGCATAATCATTTGGGGCATGCTGGATATATTGATAGCCTTGTATAGTATGGAAGCTTGGGGTAAAAGTAGACTTTGGGTAATTTTCATATGACTGATGACTAGCCCATTGAGCATTATTCTCATAATAGGATGGTGAGTAACCTGACTGTTCATAATAACTTGACATGTCTACTTATGCAATCAGCTGGAATTTGAATATGAAAGATTTGAAACATACCAATACTTGATCTTTGAAACCAGTAAACTTTTCCAGAGTCACCAGATATGCAGTGAAATGACCTCTTCTAGGTCTATAGTATGTTATCAACATATCAGAGATAGCACACCTTTGCAAATAGACTTCTTTTGTTGTAGTCAGAATTGGTATGCCCAAAGGTGGGGTGTTTTCTGAATTTGAATATGATCTTAGTCCCACCGGGCATGCCAGAATTGTTATACATTAAGTTTGCACCCTTGTTTCAAGCTCTCTTGGTCTTGAGATGAGACCTCCAGGTTCTAGGCTAGTTCCTCTTGGATAATCACCTTAATTTGCTTCTTGACAGGAAAGTAAATTCTTGAGGGAAAATGGATAGAAGGAATGCATGAAAGGGAAATAACTAAAAGCAAACTATCCTACTAGGTGATACACCGAAATGAAATGAACACAATACACTGACCAAACTAGCATGAAAGCTCTCAGATCTAATAGAACATAATCTTTCTAAATAGGCTTCCATAAGTGTTTCACAGAGGGGTCTGAACAAAAGACACAGACTGTGATTTGCAAGCAAACATTCTCTTCAGCAAAAGGGCATAAGAATGAGATAGAATGACAGGGGGCTGAAGTATACCCACAAACTCACTCAAATCAAATCAGACACAACAATACAAAAATAAGCTGAAAGAAAGAAGGGCCCTGGAACTCCAAGATTTCTCCAATAAAGCTAGTATATTATATTCAATAAGAGAAATACAGACAAGGGAAAGACCAGAGGGCAGAACAATTGCCACGGATAGCCTCTATTGAATCTGAGATTTCAATGAAAGGTTACAGTCTGTAAGAGCCAGAGGGTAGAACAAATTCCACAGATAGCTCCTAAGGAAGAAGAACTTTTTTTCAAAATGTAAACTCTAAGCTTCTAAAAGATCCAAAAAACATTATATACATCTCCTTTTGCACATAGGTAGGAGCCAAAACCTAATTAGGGTTACACAGATTGTCATATAATAATCAAAACCCTAACTATGTCATGTTTGATCATAAATGCATCTCTGAAAGTATCATGGCTGATCAGATATCTTGCGTGTCCATTTCATCTCTATATCTACCTGTAGACAAGCCACCTTGATCCATCTACCTCTCTGCAACTCAGGCTCACCATAACTATTCAAATCTGGTACTTCAAATATTTTGAATTTAAAAATATAAATAGTCACAGGTGGCACCAAGCCTTTATCTTTATCAATGGCTGGTATTTGAAGTTGATCTCATTTTAAAACATGGTTGTAGATCTTTCATTTTACTCGGGCACCGCTTCTATTCTTAACCCTAACTCTGCATTCATCTAAGGTTCTCTTTTCCCTTTAGTCGTTGAATCTCCTAAATTTTTCTCTAACTCTGGCTTATTCTGGTGATTACGTGACTAGCGTTGATCCCACTTTGATCTGACGGTGGTTGCTGAGTTGGGAGAAGTCTTCAGCATATTCCTTCTAATTGAGCAATTGCCTGACTGAAGAGAAATCTCATAGTCGTTGAATGAAAAAGAATATTCTCTCTTTCATTGGGCGATCACCTGACTGAACTCACAAACTTGGGCCCATCTTTCCACTTGTCATCATACTACTAGCCAGGCACCTCAGATCTATCTGACACGGGACCCACCTGACAGAAGTGCTAAGCTGGAGAGAGGATCGACGGTTGTCGCTATACTATGATGCTTAAAAAGGCATCATCTTTACCCACTGGTATAATGATAGTCGTAGATCATGCTTGAACCTTAACTGCTTCAGAGCTGAGACCGCTATAAATAAGATAACCGCTCACCAGATCGCTGGATGCTAAGGACTTGACCGCTATGAATAAGAGATCTCCCGAACACATAGTCGCTCAGTCGCTGAATGAAAACTTAACCATTTCAAAGAACTAGAGACCTAGCGACTGTATGCTTGAAGAACTAGGTCCACCCTACCATGTGTCACTCTATCACTCACTTCGACTGCCTCCTCAGCTCTGACAACTGCCAACTGTTCAACTTTGGCCCACCTTATCTTAACCATAGGAAATCTGGAGATTGGGCGACTATGTATTTCATTGGTTTGCTGAAGGATTTTATTAACCTAGGTCAAGTCTGAAGATCACGTGAACACTGCATTCATGAGGTCACCAGATAGAAGTCTAACCCTTGAGTTACATCTAGAGATTGGGCAACAGCCATTGATTTTCTTTCATCTTACGGTCCTCGCTGAGTCACTTGATCTTTCTTAACTTAGCCGCTGCACTTCGAGACCAAGAGATAACTGTGTCACTGAATCTTTGAATGTTAAGGACATAACCACCAGGAATAGGAGATCTTGCGACCAATTAATCACTTAGTCACCGAATGAAAAGGGAATATGCTTTCCGACTAGGAGATCTCATGAACAAAGGAGATCATGGGGTTGGGAGATAGAAAGGAATATTCTACTGGGTCTTAGAGATCTTGCGACTAGCCTTAGAATATAAAGCGCACATGGGAAATGGAGACTTGAGTGGCCAAAAAAAGTAACGACAAATTAGAACAGGCCATAGGGTTTTTAGGGTTTTTTGCCTCCAACAGCCACATTTTCAAATAAAAAGGCTTTTAGACTAGGGAGTTAAATAATTGTAGAGACCAGAGGAAAAGATGCAAGCCTATAAAAATTCTCAAGGTGCTCAAAAGGGTTTAAAAATGCAGACCTTTGGATGGAGTCCAGCCTATGGCGAAAATTGAATAGATAGGAAATTTTGGATAACACTCTGTTAAGAGATTTGTCTGTATACAATGGTTAAAGTGTAACAGTAGGTGATCTGATTACAATACAACTTCAATTGTAGATGTTTAGATCTATATTATGCTCATTTAAATCCTTTGATCAATATATCAATTCTGTATCAATAATAATCAATGACTTACTATCGCTCGGTAATAGCTTTCTGATGCTCGATAAACTCTGCAGTTCGGTTCTCCTTAAGCAGTTTGATCAGGCATACATGAAACTTGTTCATGTGATAATTTTGTAGTCTCCTTCTTCTAGCATTAGTTTCATAATGAAACCCTAGTCTTTTAAATAGACAAGTAAACCATTTTCTTCTCCTCCATTAGATTTTACTTCTTGTTCTCCTTCATCCATTTTGCCGCTTAAACCTTTCTCGGCTGATGTTTCAGTAACACATTTTGATTCCATCCTTTAGATCTTCCTTGAATTATGCTAGTTGTCGATCTTCATAACAAACATTATCTCCATCTTTGATTTCGAGGTACTTTACAGCTCATCAATCCTTATCAGCTAAACTAATCATTTAGTTCCTTTCTCCTGCTCGGTTAACAAAGAAATGTGTCAGTGAACAGAAGCTCGGTTTATACTATGCTCGGTATACACTACACTACTCGGTGTATGCTATGATGCTTCATCAACCAACCACATTGCCTTGTGTCTTTCAACTCTTTTCCTCATCATAGGTGAATGAAACATAATCAAGTCAATAACATAAGGTCATAGAATCATCAAAAAGTTACCCAATGTATTCCTTATCCTCATCTCTCATATACATCTTCCTCATGTAGATATTTCTATTCTTCATCTCTCTTACTCCTTTTCTACAGATGTTTAGGTATGTAACTTACAAGATAAGTGTTGTCAAACTAGTTGACATCAATGACAACATATTACTGATTTAATCATATTACATATCTAATTAGCAACTCGATGATCTCTAATCACAGATCTTCAATTAGGTTCTAAATTAGTTGTAGTTCATTAGGTTATCCAACCTTGAAGACAATGTGATGTGTTAACCCACTATCAAAGTTTTATCTCATATAAAATACATCTTAGATCAGTTATCTATGATGGGCTAGTGGTGGTAAAAATTGCCAACATTTTTGGTGACTCAGAGGGGATGACTGCCTGCTAAGAATGAGATCAGTGGCCTTAAAGAAATCCATTAGGCATGGAGTCGTCAATGTTGGAATGATGCATTAGCCACCTGTAACTTCTTGAAAATCTAGAACTTCTACAACCAACAAAAAATTAAAACTTTTCTATCTCTAGGAGGACATAGTTGTGCTCATGCACTTCTTCGAAAGCATAAACATCTAACCTACCATATAAAAATATTTATAACAATAGAAATCAAACAAATCCATTAATTGGTTTGTTGAAATAGCTACCCTTCCTAACCAATTGAGTTTTCCTTTCATGCATATAAGAAACTAGCCAGGAGAACAAGTATGGCAAGCATACAACAACTTCTTGGAATGCCCTCCCAATGTTTAGAACAAAGAATATCCCTAGCACTAAGACATTTCCATCTTGAGAAAGAAGTACTTGATCTTCCTTGTGATCTTCACCCTCATGCTCTGAAACAAGCATGACAGGGGAAAGTTGCTAATTTGTTGTAGAGCTAGATGCCTTATGAGGCATCCACTTGATGGTTTTGGGTCCAAGCAATCAACCTTGACCTCATTATTGTAATCTATAATGATGGTATCCCATTGGTTTAAAAATGGCTCCTCTTTTCCTTGTGAAGATATGATCTCCACCTCTTCCTCATGCTTCTCATGAGATATTTCCTTGGGATCTATGGGTATGGTGTTAAGCTTTGAGAAGATATCCATTATGATGTTGGAAAAATCATCTTCAAGTTCATACCATGCATCTGGATTTTCTTCATCATTATTATCATGCTTGTCTTCCTGTTGTAATTGATGATTCTATTTTTCTTTTTCTTGTAGCAAGTTTGATCTTTCTTCCCCATCTGAAGTTGAAGGCTAGTCAACTATGATTTTTTCCTCAAAGAGAGGAACCTCTTCCTTTTCTTCTTATTTCTCCTGCACTTCCATATCAACAAAGAAAGGGAGCTCTTTTAATAAGAGGATTGGATCCTCTTCTTTTCTTTCATGCTCAACCTATATAGAGGCCTTTTTTTGTATATCTTCCTCAATATCTTTCTATAGTAACTCTTCTTTATCTTCCTCTGGTTTCTCTAGTTCTAGCCCATGTGAAAGCTCATGCTAGCAGGCTACAACCTTTGTTCATATAGCAACCTTGGTTTTGTCTCCTCCTCATAAATAAGAACTTGAGGAGTTACAACATCGAGAGGTTCATCTACGTAGAAGTTTAGCATATCAATATATTGTCCAAAAAAAGGATTTAGAAAAGAAGTAGATGGATGAACCTCAAGATTTTGGGTAGGCTCTTTTTGTGGAGGGGGCCGTCTAAAACTTGGAATGACAAATTTAGGAGAAGGGGCTTTAGGCTCTTGTGCATATTCTTGCAATGTGGGTTGTTTTCTCTATCTGAAGTTGGAAAATTTGAGCAAGCTTGAGCCTCATTTTTTTCTCTTCTTTTGTAGCTATCTTTTTGCAATCTCCTCCTCAAACTACCTTTGTTGTCGGGCCTCCATTTGATGATCATGGAGAAAGGCCTGATATGCCTCCTCTTCCTGTTGCATGTCAAGCTCTTGTTGCCTATTGATTTCACCAATCTGTCCCCCAGGGTCCTACAACTACTCTGTCATCTCTAAAATCATGGCATTGAGCCTACTAATTCTATTTAGAGGTGTTGGAGTTGATGGAGTAGGGGCTAGAGGGTGGTAAACATATTTGACATGTTGGCCTCTCGGTATTGCAAATGAAACTAGGCCATAACTAGATTGTGGTTGAGGCTAGTATTGATAGTAGGAGGGTGTTGGGGTATCATTATCATGATATGGGGGAGATTTGTATGCATTTCTATGAAATGGATCCATGTTGGAGCTTCATATAAGAAAAAATTTCATAGAAAATTTTGGAATGATAAAAGATCATAAGTTTCGATCTTGTACATACCAACACTAGGACTAACTGGAACCAGTAGATTTTGTACTTGGAGTCACCGTGGTGTTTGATTGAATGCCTCCAAAGATTGTTGGAACCAAGAATTTAACTCGTATATTTTCAGTGAATGAAGTCTAGAATGGTCCACCATGGGATGTTATTGAAACTGATATGATATTTGTCCCATCAGGTGTGCTAAAAACTGTTAACACAAAAGTTTGCACCCTTGCCTGACGTGTTATACCCAAAAAACCTTGTGTAACATAGATTCAACCTCACATATGCGGGTCCCACTCTTGGAGGCTATTTCCATGTTACACAAGGTTACCTAAGAATAACACATTAGGCAAGGTGTGAACTTTTGTGTTAACAGTAACCTCTCGGGAAGGCCCATTACCTCACCTTTGTGATCATCTCCTAGATGCAATGAGTGCTAAGTTTGTCATTCATTCTCATAAGAGATGGGTTCTTGTGAACCACTACTCATGAAACATGAGTCAATGGGTTTGAATTGAAAGCCGCATAGTTGAATCCCGATAGAAATATCATAACCTAAAAATCATCCATGTGATTTATATTTTAGACAAAATTATAATAAAAACAAAAACAAAAACAATAAAACTTTGATTGGAAATTAAAGGGAAAATGTAAAATGAACATCTCTAGATTGGAAAAGAAAAAAATCAAAACATTGAATACAAATTAGATATAACTTTCTATATTCTATTTAAATGGTTAACATGTAAAATTCTATTTTTAAAAAAAGATGATTGTATTTTTTGAGAATATATATTCACATGTTCCATTTCCAAATATCATTTATTTTTCATTTTATGGTCTATGGGATATGGTTTTATTTTTTATTCTTTAGTTTTGGTATTTGCAGCTTAGGGGTTGGCTTCTACATTTTGATACCTTGTGTTTCTGGATTATGTTTTAATTTTATATTTTTATTAGAGCTTAAGATTTGTAGGTTAGGGGTGAATGTTATATTCTATATTCTATTGCTTGTGGGTTGGTGTTTAATTTTGCAAATTGTAGCTAACATTTTCTTCATGCAACTTTGAGTTTTTATATTTACAATTGATGGTATAATTTTTTATATTTTTTATTTAGAAATGTGGTAAAGTGTTAAATATTCTATTATGCGGTTCTAGGTATGTGATTTAAGGTTTGATTTTAGTTTCAATAGTTTTACATTTGTGCTTTTTGTTATACTTTCACATTCATTGGTTTCAAATCTAAACTTGCAATCTTTAGTTTTTATGGTTTGTAGCACGGGGTTTAATTTTAGTATTCACTCTATTTAACAATTCAATCCTTTTTGAAAAGAGCAAGAAGATATTGATGGAAATAAATTTGTAATAGAAAAGAATATAATTACTTTTTGAATCATAAATGGATAAATAAGATAATTTACTTAATAATGATATCTATTAATATTGTTTTACATTTTTTTTTTCTAATTTTAAGTATGATAGTGGGTGACCCCACAATAGTGGGTTACACTTTTTTAGACATGCTGATTTTTGCTAAAATAACACATTTTTAATAAAATATGATGATTTAAGCCTTGAGAGGTTCCATTTGAAGGAATTAATTACAAATGGTTAGCTCAAATCCTTTTACATACAAAAAATATCGATATAACATCTATACTCATTCATACCTACAATGGAGTCTCCTTTGCACCTATTAAAATGCTGATAGAAAATCACTTTGACTTTATCTTTTGGCAGATCAAATGAATCCATTTGAAAAACCTATCTATGTAGTAAGGTACTACTGAGAAAAATATTTCCAATGATTATAATGTTAATTAATATTAAGTTTATTATGACTTTGTATTTTTAGTTTTACTAAACATAAATATTTCACTGTATGTCTACCTCTATGTTCGATGCTTATGGAAAAATAGTAAATGAGAGAAAAAAAAATTCTAAAAAATATCTATGCTGTAGGTATTGAATTTCTTTTTCTTAAAAATAAAATAAAAAAAATTGGACAAATACATGACAAGTTATAAGCTATGTAGTCGAGGTATGTCAAAATTATGGTTTAGTCAACTTCAAACATTAATAAAATATGCAATAATCATGATAATGTCATCAAATCAATTGCATACCCTCTGTAAGGATGTTACATAACTAAATTTTAAAGAAGCACATTGATATCTATTTTAGAAAAAAAGTTATGCTCTATGAAAACAATATAACTCTTTGAAAATGACATTTTCAGCAACATACCAATTTTTATGGGAGAAAGAAAAAACCATTCAAATAAATTTAAAAATAAAAATAAAAAATATATTTAGAATCTAGATAGAAAATCCTAAAAGACTCTAATTTACTTTATCTTTTTATTTCAAATGGTTTAATGACAATATGCATCTAAATTTGAAATTTTTTTTGAAAATGTAGAGTTCAGTGTCCATTTAGGCAAAAAAGTGTAACCCACTATTGTGGGTTCACCCTAGTTTAAATTATTTGAGTATGATTAAACAAACAACAAAGTTTGTGTTTCTAAAAATGTATAGATTAGTTTGATTAAAAAAAAGGAAACAACGTTTAGTAATAAACCCCTTTGATATATTAATACACACTTGGGTATTGACATGTGTATATGTCAAAGTAACACTAACATATTCCACTTGGTACAAGATTATAAGAAATCAAGAAACTATATGAGAAATGTGGTAGGTGAGACACTAGATGAGAAAACCATATGTCATGACAAAACTATTTGATATAATTAATTATATATATGGTGTAATAAACTTGACAATTTTTTTTTATAAAAAAAAGTTACTACTGGGCCAAAACACAACCAAAACAATAAACAATAGGACAAAATTCTAATTCTATCTAGAAAACAAAAAATAGTGATCCATTAAATGGATTAAAATTTAAACTAAAACTTCTTTCTTAATAATACAAAAAGTCAGGAAATTAAAATTTCATCCTAGGTAAAATAGAATCCACAATAATAGTTGAATATTTTATTTACTAGCTTTGCACTAATTATACTATAGTATAACCATCTTCTAAATATCAGTCCTTTTCTAAATAGCAACAAAGATTTAACTTCCAAATTTAAATAAAAGATTAATCTCCTTATAGAAACCTCCATTTGAAAATTAAAGCAATAATTCTATTATCTTTCAAATATAATTTTGGTTTTCAAATACATAAAGTACATTCTAATTGTCAAGATAATTCAGAGTTGAAATAATCATCTTAAGTCTTTTACACAATTCCTCTTTTCAAAATAATTATAATTATACAAACTTTCCAAAAGAATCATATACAACAGAATTACAATGTAACATTCCTTTTAAATTGCTTCTTTAATTTTGAACAGCTACAAAGCTCCTTTCTTGAACAACACTAATTCAAACTTGAAACTTCATCCTTTCACCATTCAAGCTAAAAATTTACAACATAAAAGCATCTACCACATGACCATGGAGGCTCACCTCCCAGCCTAGGCCATTTCATGGCCACCCCCGAGCTAGGGGAAACAAGAATGGATGGAAAATAAATATGCAACACACACATACATATAACATTCATTCCACAAATGGTACAAGAACATACACATTTTACTCCCTTACCCAAGCTTGCACATAGGATCATAATTAGATCTTTAAATGGGTGAAGGTGGAAACTTCTCATGTGGAGATGCCTTATACAAATCAAGTTTTACAAATCATTCTTACATGCCTTCACAAGACTCTTTCCCAACATACCAGCTCATCACAAGAGCATCAAACACATCCCTTATGGCCCCCAAATTAAAATATAAGTAGGCCTCAAGGATGTCTATACATCTAAACTCTCAAACATATGAATTTTTCAACTAAGCCTTTCACCCCGAGACATTCTCAAATCCTCCCAAGAATGAGAATTATCTTGCACAACCACAACACTTCACAAAACAAGAAAGTAGAACAAGAGTAAAATTCATATGAGCACAATAAAACTAAACATCACAAAATTCACATAAAAGTTTTATCTTCACAATACAATTACATAAACATAAACATGATAGATCCACAACCTTTTTTTTAAGCAATGGCAATGGAGGATTGTAGAAGAGCTATCCCTTTCCTTCACTTCTCAAGACTCTAGTTTCTCCAACTCTAAACTTGCATAGTGTAGAAGTGTCTAACTTCTTAGTTTCTTTTCTTAAAGACTCTAAAATATTCCTCTCTCCTACCCTCATCTAAAGGTAAGTTAGGTTTCTAGATCCTTTCTAACTTGCCACTTGCCCCTTGCTATGGAAATGAAATGCAATTCAAAACATGGAAAAGTGAGTTATCTTAGAAAGCATTTTCAAATTCGTCATTACCAAAGATGGCCCACTTAGAGAGGCAATATGGAAGCCTAGAAAAGTGAAAATGGTGGAAGTTGGCCCCCTAACCCATGCCCATGCCTTGGGGTACTTAAAATTAACCCTAACTACACCATAGGGTTCCATATAACCTTTCAAAAACTCTAGTAAAGTTTACATCCGAAAATAGGGAATGATGTCATGAACCTTGGTTTTCTAATCCACTAATCATGCCTAGGGATACTCAAGATAACTTAAGGATGAGGTAGGGTACACATTCCATCTAGGCTTGCCATCACATCAATAGTGTCAAGTGACACCTCACAAAAGTACATATCACATTACACACTTGGCATGTTTAGTAAATATTTAACATTTACATTTACATAATTAAATTTACATCAAATTGTGCATTTACAAACATTTACAACATCATTCATACTTGCATCACATTTACAAAATAAAATCACGTAACAACGAGGTCGTTCTCTTCTTAGAGCCGACCTTGGTTTTAAACTGATTTCACATAGATCCATCCTTGTTTCTCCGCATTTACAACCATGGTCATAATCCTGCACACTCAATTCCGATGTCAGTATCTCATAAACTCAATGCATATATAATCATATCAAAAGTGAATAAGAACATCTAAACTCAATATATATAAAGGAACTGCATTTCATGAATCATGAACATAATTCACATTATACCCTAATTCTACAACATCGAAATGTACATTCAATTTTTACATAAGCAAGTAACCCTAAGTTAATCATTGAACCATTACACTATCATCATTTACTATTCTATAAGATAACGTAACAACTGCAGAATTCATAATTCATATATCATAAGGTAAGCATGAAACCAATACAAGCATATAAAGAGTACGACTAACATCATCATCGTATAAATCTATAAAAAACATCTCATAAGGTCTAATGATAGGAAGTCATAATCCAAAATAGGTCTAATGTCTCTAAACAATGTATCATTAAGATAAACCAAGTGTTAAAACAATTGTCGAGCGATCACTAGCTCCTTTCTTGATCCATACCTATGTTGCATGATGACATTATAATCTTTTATTTTTCGTGATGATATTACTAAAGAATTTCAAGTGATTTATAATAATTGTAAGAAAAATAATTGGTTACAAACTAGAAATCTGACAATGGACATGTAGACCTTAACTGAAAAATAATTCAAAACAAAATAATGTAGTATTTTTAGTATTAGATCAAGAAATATTTTTTATGTCCACCTTTAAAAATCATAATATGCCCCTCTTGTCATTAGAAAATAATCTTAACCTCCTACTATAGTTGTCTTTTTGCACTAATTATTATGTTTTGGAGTTTGCTTCTCATTATATCTATACTTTTTGTTCTTTGTTTGTATCATTTTTAGAAACAAAGGAATGTGGGAAAATATCAATTGCCATTGACATGTTATAGTAGAACATATAGGGAGAATAATACTTCAAATTTTGATAACTAATTGATGCAAGAGTACCCGAGATAGTTAAAAATCAACAACTAAAATCAAACAACAACTTTGTGTTCCAATTGTTTAAGCTCGAGTTTCTCATTTTAGATTTGGTTTTCATTTCTAAATTTTGTGTTTGCGGCTAAAATAAAATTGAAAATTGTTCAACTTATTTTTAAAATCAAATTTATTTGCATCATATGTAATATGGGCCAATATATTAGTTTATACCTTAGCAAAAAGGTTCAGCTAGATGACATTACTAAATAACATAAAAACAAAAGAAAGCAAAGTGATCCCCAAGCTAGAATTTGGAGGGGTGTTCTTTTTATTTTTATAAAAAATAAAATGCAAAGAGAAACCACAAGAAAGGGGTGCCAACATTATTAATTCAATGGCTTATGTATGGAGTTGGAAATCAAGGGGCATAGAGAATGTGAATTGATAAAAAATAATTGCAAATAAAAAAATTACAAAGTTAAGGAGGTGGCAACAACAGGAGAAATAAAATGCCTCTACAAAAAAAAAGAGGAAAAGGATGTAGTGATAAAATGAAATGAAAATGAAAATTAATCAATGGAAGAGGAAAATGAATTAATGGAAGAACAATACAAAATAAATAAAGCGAATTAACAAAGAAAGAGTAACACAAAGATGATTTAAAAGAATATGAGAGGCAACTTGTGGATTGCATAGAGAGGCAACTAAGAAGCAAGGAGGAAGGCTTTCAGCTGATAGATTTAAAATGAAAATCTTTAGTTTGGGATTTATGGCAATTAAGACTAGCATATGATAGGGGAATATGCACAAGAAGTAAAGAGATCACTTTCAATTTGATTAGTACAAAATGTGGAGGGAAATAAAATGATGAAGCCGAGATAAGGGAAAGACTTTTAATTGCTTAAGGAAATGTAATATATTTGCTACTAATTCAAAATGTTGCAGTGTTGAACTTTGTTTATGTAATTAATTTTTTAGGATAATATTCTTTTTAATTTGTGGCTTGTAAATGAATGATAAACAAAGATTTTTTTTTGGGTACTATATTTTATGTGTTGAAACTAGAAGCAAGTTTGTTTCTTGTGTCAATTGGTATCAAAGTCATATAATTTTGAGAGTGGAAAGGATCCACTAGGACTTACAAGTGAAGTGGTTGTAAAGAAGCTTGTGCAGGCTATTGTAGGGAAGATAAAAAAAGTCATGAATAATAGGAGCTTGAAACAATTTGATTGAAAAGGTGATAAATATTTCACCTCGAAGAGAAATTCCCATAATTGAAGAAGTACTAGAATGATTTTGATAATCGATAAGAAACAATATCATGGATGATATATAAAAAGAGATGAGATTGGCCTCTATAAGTCCAATAAATCATGTGAGAAAAGAAGAAAGTGAAGTGGAGGAACACAAAAGATAAGAAGAGTAGCCCGTGGATATTGGAGAATAAATATTTTTGAGGGCTCTTTCAAGAATTACAAGGAGCTACAAAATGGATGTGTCAAGCTATTTTGGAACATTGAGCTCATATGAGCTAATTGATTGGATAGGAGAATTAGATGAATATTTTAAAGAAGAAGAAATTAAAGATCTCCAAAGGAGCCCACACAAAGTTGAAAGGGCATGGTTCATTATGGTGGAAAGAGTTGTAAAGGTACCAGACAATGAGTGGAGACCCATGAATAAACAAGGTGGTACCAAATGGTGATCAAGTTAAAGATAAAATTCTTTCCTAGAGACTATGAAATGGAACTATAGAAGAAGTTACAAAATTTGAAGTAGAAAGATATGAGTGTAAAAGAATACACAAAGGAGCTCTAAAATTTTTCAATTCAATCATGAAGGCATGAGATTGATAGGGAGAAGGTAGCCATGTATGTAAATGGATTGTGGTTCAATATCCATGATGAAATGAGTATATTTAATATTAACATCATAGAAGAAGTATATGATCAATATGCATTGAAGGTTGAGGAGAAATTAGAGAAAAGACAATTAAACAAATCCAAAAGCTATGGAAGGTTTATGGATGAGAAGGGACAAGAGAGTAGAAACAACATAAAGAAATTGAAGAACCCAAAGCCTACATGGAGTTAGGAAATGGGTCAAAATAAAAAGGAGAAAGAGACACCAACAAGAGGACATAGTAGTAGAAACAAAGGGTTCTTTGGTAAATGTAACCAATATGGAGAAGTTGGTCAATATTCTTACGAATGCCCTCAAATACAAGAAGGTAGAAAAAATAGTGCACCAAGAAACTAGTTGGTTATAAGAGGACAAGGAAAGTGATGCATCCCCAAAAGGTGAAGACCCTGAAGAAGGTGAATCTCTCATGATGAGGAGAGTATTGGTTAATCCCAAGGAAAGTAACGAGGAACCATCACAAAGAAGGAGTCTCTTTCAAACCATACACAAGGTTGAGGGAAGTGTGAAGGTGAATCTCTCATGATGAGAAGAGTATTGGTGAATTCCAAGGAAACTAAGGAGGAACCATCCCAAAGAAGGAGTCTCTTTCAAACTATGTGCAAGGCTAGATGAAGTGTTGTAAAGTGATAGTAGATAGTGGTAGCACATATAAATTAGTATCAAAGGAGATGATAGAGAAGCTAGGTTTGAAAAGGTGTAAGCATCCTAGTTTGTACAAATTTTCTTAGTTACAAGAGGGACATGAGGTGACAGTGGGTGAGTAGTGTTTGGTTAATTTTCATATTGGTTCTTATAAAGATAAGGTATTGTGTGATGTGTTTTCTATGAGTTTTTATCATGTGTTGTTGGGTAGGCCATGACAATTTGACATGAGGTCCATACATAATGGTTATAAGAATGTGTACACCATCCAGAAGGAATTTCAAAAAGATAATTTGTATCCTCTAAGAATGAAGGAGAAGAAAGTAAAAGAATCAAGCTCCATGGTTTTTTTTAATGCTAGAAAGAAATGAATAGAGGAAGAAGAGATGAATAATTTGCAAAAATTCAAAGGGAAAGAGCATATTGGATCCTAATTTGTTGCAGCTATGTAGTCAAGGAAAAGAAAATAGTAGCTTCAAGAGATGTGGAGATCCACAAAAAGCATTTCATGATGAATAAAATGAAGACTTGAAGAGTGAAAGAGGGAATGCTTCCATGGATAAGGAGTAAAGGTGGATAAAAAATAAACATGGGATTACCATGCCATGATATTGGAAATATATGTCTTTTTGTTTGTTATTATTTGGTTGTCATTGATGTTAAACATTATGGTCTAGAGGTGTTTTCTCTATTTTCTCAAACATTGTGGTCTGGAGGTATATGTTTAAGGCATGTTCAGGTATATCTAGTGTTTCAAATAAGTCTAGAAGAAGTATGTATTCTATGATAAAAAATGGTGGAAGACATTCATGCATTCTCAAGCTACTGTGAGCATGATGGAATGATGTTTTTTAGTGCTTTAGTGATATATTATTTGATCTAGAAGTCAATGGTTTAGTAACAGGGATATACAAAGATACATAGTTGAAGATGGTAGTTGTTCAATTGTGTTTTCTAGAAGGTTTTTACTCTAGAAATAAGAGTTGAAGATGTGTAGATATTATTGGTATTATATTAAGGTTTTTGTCTTGGTTGTGGTGTTTCCTAGTGATCTATAGATAGTTCTCGATGATTCATAAATAGTGTTATAGTTATGATAAGTTTATGTTCTAGGTCAAAAATGTCTTGTGATGGTGACACAAGGGCACAAACCTTAGGGGCCAAATGATGGCACACCCTACAGATCTAGCCTTGCTCAACAACACGTGGAAGCAAAAATAACACATTGAGAGAGAGAGAAAGTAGGATCATTGATATATTAACTTCATTCAAATTGATTCATACATGCCGAGCTGTAAGGCCTTCTCGGTTATGGCCAGATATTAAAATGAAATATAGAACTCCTCAAACATGCGAGGATCTGCCAACAATCTTGATTCTACTATCTCCTATCTTCTATGAAAACTCCCCAAAAACTCCCTCCTAAACTCTAACCAAACAACTATACTTATACAAGAGGATACTGAACTGAGTCAGCCTTCAGATCCATAAACAATGGAAGGAATGATAAGATCTAGGACCACATGCTTCCCAATGATGGATACCAACATTAAATCTATGACCCATAATCAATGCACAAGTCAGCCTCAATAGAAACTCAAAATAAACTACTTGGTAAGAAAGGATGATCGAGCAACAGACAAGCATCACCGAGTGCTAGTGAAACAACTGAATGCCTAGGAGATAACTGACCAAACTTGGTAACTAAAGGAAACTGACCAACTACCAACCAACTCGATCAAAGAAGGAACCGAGCAACACAGACAAACTCAAATATGTTTTTGGTGACACAAGATTTCCAAGGACCCAAGATGCTCCTACATCAGACACCTGGGGTTATTAAGAAATGATTCTCTGAATCATTCAATAGGTCTGATCCAAGCTGCATCCAACTCATACTGTGAAATCCATGAACTATCTTCAGTTGGTCTATTCTTCCACTTTACCAGATATTCCATATATTGTTTACCTCTTGTACTCTTGCCAATTCTTTGCTCCAAAATATTCTCAACTTCTTCATTCTACTTCTTAGGATATTCCATCGGTACTGTCATGTCTTCATTAGGCTCATGATACTCATACAAATTAGCAATGTTGAAAATTGATGATATGTCCATGTCATCAGGTAACTCAATCTCATATGCATTTCCACTGTCAAATTTCTTCAAAATCTTGCAAGGTCCAAACTTCTTCATTTTTAGCTTCTCATATGTTCCAACAAGAAATTGACCTTTCTTCAAATGAACCATCACTTCTACTAATATGATTTAGAACAATAGAGAGGGGGGGGGGGGGGGGGTGAATCAGTTGTTCTCAGGTCTAGATGTATAAAACAAACTTTAAAACTCTTCAGCAAATTAGATCCAACAACCAACTACTCTGTCATTACTAATTGCATAACAGAAGCATATAACAATGCAATCCACTATCCAATAGTATCTAACTTGTAAAACATAGAAATGTTCAAACCAAAACATTAAAACAAGTATTAACACTAGGATTTATAGTGGAAACCCAATTTGGGAAAAACCACTTTGTAACATGTTACTATTCTTTTCACTCTTCTGAAGTGAGCTCTGTGAAAATCCAACCCTGTCAAAGGTTACAAACACACTGTCAGGTGTGACCCGGTTAAAGGATTTCAACCACTCTATTAAAAGTGTGCCTTGTTATAGGACTTACATACATCCCATTAGAATGCAACCTTGTTCAAAGGATTTATACAAATGACTGTTAGGTCAACCTCTATTAAAAGGATTTTGACTGATACAATGGTTAGAAAGTAACTGTAGTATTGATCTGAAAAACATATAACTCACTTTGCAAATATCAGATCCAATTCCATACACATATGTTGGCTTATTGACTATGAACCTTTTCCATCTCCATCACTAATCTGCTCAGAAATCTCTTCAAGCAATCACAACACTTCTCCTTCAGCCTTTTCTACTTAGACATTCAATAACATCAACAATACTTCCAGCATCCACTCTTTCTCAACCTCATGCTTAGGTTTCCTTAATACTTCCTCAATTAGGTCAATACATCTTTTTCCACTTAATCTCCTTCGTAGATCTTAGGGTTAGGTCAGATTCATTGAATCCTTCCAACTTTATGTTCTTCATCTATCCTTCTAGAAATATCTCAAATCTCTTAATAGATTTACAACAAAATGTTTTACAATGCATTAAATGCTTCCATACAATCAATAAATAAAGTCAACATGGTTTACATAATCCAAGAATTCAACTATGTTGGCTAGAAGTCTAAATTCTTCCTCAAATGTAAATTACTTACGCTCGGTCAATACAGTGTTCAACTCCTCGGTCTTCATTAGAAAGCTCTGTCACCACAAAAATTGTTTCCTTGACAAATATTGATGTTCGGTCAACACTGAATTTACTCAGCATATACTAGCTCAGTCGACACTAACATCACTGAGCTTAAACTAGATTTCTTCACTTTTGCTCGATTAAGCCTACTAGTTTAGTCTTCATTCTTACTTAGATAAAAAATACATGGTCTTATCATTATGCCACATAATCAAGTACTTATTGAAGTATCAAGATAACTCAACCTTTCCTTAGGTGCTATTGTTACCAACCTTGCCTATCCCCTTCACAACAATCAAATAGATATAGTACCTTTTTAGATAGAAATAGTCTTACCAGTTAAGGTTTGACATCAATGACAATACAACAATTGCTTCAATTACACTTTCCAACAATCTCCCTCTTTTGAATTGATGGCAACATCATATGAATAACACATGAATTACCAACCAATCCAAAACTTATCTATCCATCATAAATATTTATAATATCCTTAGCTTGATTCTGATACAAAATGAATTAGCCATACTATATGACCATCCACTAAAAATCTCCCTCTTACTTGATCTTCCATGAAATCTCACCATGCGTATTCAACCATGTGTATTCATCTTTGATCATCTCCCTTTTTGACAAAAATGCCAAAGCAACAACTAAAACATACATCCTGCAGATGTAGATATCATTTTTTAGTTTAGTAACAATATTTCTCCCTCTGTCATCTTTTCTTATGACTGATTCTTGTCTTTTCTATACTTTTCACAACTCTAGGCTGCTCCTAAAGTGTGACCTATCTCTGCATCAATTTGTCAGATACTCTTTGTAGCATATTTGATGCAGTGCTCCTAGCTTGACTAGGTAGCCTCAGTTAGGGGAAGAACCCCTAATTGACTTCTCAGATATTCATGAGCTTCTTTAGGTAAAGCTTTAGTGAATATGTCTTCTAGTTGTTCCTTTGTATTCACATATTCCATTCAGACCTCTTTATCTTGTACCGGTTCCCTCAAGTAATGATACTTGATGGCGATGTGTTTGGTCTTTGTGTGCATCAATGGATTCTTAGAGATGTTGATAGCACTTGTATTGTCATAGTATATGACAACTGGTTCAGTGATATCTTCTTTCATGCCTACCAACAATTGCTTTATCCATACCAAGTTTGAATAGTTCACTACTGCAGCCACATACTCGACTTCAGCAGTAGATTGGGAAATGCAATTTTGTTTCTTGCTTGTCCAGGAAACTAATCTCTGTCCAAGAAAGAAAGCTCCACCACTAGTACTCTTTCTGTCATCCACATTTCCTGCCCAATCGACATCAGTATACACTCTTAGGTCAAAATTTTCATGCTTCTTGTAGTATAATCTATAGTCACCAGTCCCTTTCAAATATCTCATTATCCTTTTGACAACCATCATGTGAGTTTCCTTAGGATTGGCAGAGAATCTTACCACAATCCTAATAGCTAAAGAAATATTTGGTCTACTGTGTACAACATATTTCAGCTTTCCAATCATGGATCTATACAAAGTCTGGTTTAATTATGTAGCATCATCATTTTTAGACAACTTTTGTCCAGTAGCCATGGGAGTACTTATTGGCCTTGAATCTTCCATACCAAAGGTTTTCAGTATCTCATGAACATATTTAGACTGGGTGATGGAAATTCTTTTCTCCATTTGATATAATTGTAAACCAACAAAAAATTTGATCTCCCCAAACATACTCATTTCAAATTCAGTTTGCATTTCATTTGAAAATTTCTTACATAAGGCATCTTGTCCACCAAATATAATATCATCTACAAAAATCTTAGCCAACAAGATTCCTAAACCTTCTTCATCTTTCATGTACATATTGCTTGTGTCATTTGTCCTTGATAATCCAATCTGTATCAGGTAGTTGTGCAGTCTCTCATACCATGCTCTAGGAGCTTGCTTTAGTCCATACAGTGCTTTATTCAATTTGCAAACCATGTGTTTGTTGTTTGGATCAACAAATCCTTCTGGTTGTTCAATGTACACTTATTCTTCTAATATACCATTTAAAAATGTAGACTTAACATCCATTTGGTATACCTTGAAATCTTTATAGGCAGCATATGCAAGTAAGGTTCTTACTCCTTCCAATCTAGCTATAGGGGCAAATGTCTCCCCATAATCTATTCCTTCTTCTTGTGCATAGCCTTTGCATACCAGCCTAGCTTTGTTTCTTGTGATTTGACCATGCTCATTTAGCTTGTTTCAAAACACCCACTTTGTTCCAATGAAATTTTTATTTTCTGGTCTCGGCACCAGAGTCCAAGTATCATTCTTCTCTATCTGGTCTATCTCCTCATTCATTGCTTGTATCTAGTCTTTATTTTATAATGCCTCCCTTGTTGTCTTAGGCTCAAATTCACATAGTAAACATGTCAGATCTCTTATCTTTCTTCTGGTCAGAACTCCAATATCTTTGTGTCCAATTATCTGTTCAGGCTTGTGATGTCTCCTTACATATTGTGCCAAAACAGGTTCTTCCCTCCTTTCATCTTGCTCTTTAGGTTCACCAACAAGATTGTTAGATTCAGCTTTTGAATTCTCAACAACCTCTTCTTGATACTCAACAGCTTCCTCCTACTGCTCGACATGTTCTTCTTCTCTCTCGGCATTGTTTTCCTGATGCTTGACATTGTTTACCCGAGACTCTACATCAGGTGTAAGTTTTTCACTTGCCTCTCCTTCCTCTATATACAAAAAAGATCTTTAATCTTCTGGTTCTCTTTTGCTGTCAGATTCATTTATCTTTGCATACTCATCAACTTTGACATTCACACTTTCCATAATTTTGTTAGTGTTTGAGTTCAAACACTTATAAGCTTTAATTTTTGTGGAATAGCCTAGGAATATGCCTTCATCACTTTTAGCATCAAATTTCCCATTCCTATTGTCCTTTAGTATGTAGCATTTTCTTCCAAAAATTCTAAAATACTTTACATTAGGTGCATACCCATGCCATAGCTCATAAGGTGTTAGATTTGTACTTTTTTTGATCTGTACTCGGTTAAGAGTATAAACAGCTATACTTACAGCTTCTCTCCAGTATTTTTGTGCAACATTCTTTTCAATCATTAATGTCCTTGCACAATCCATGATAGATCTGTTCCTTCTCTCTGCTATACCATTCTGTGGAGGAGTTCTTAGTGCATACATCTATCTTTTGATCCCTCTATCATTGCAAAACAAATTGAATTCATTGGATATAAATTCTCCACCCCGGTCAGATCTTAGACACTTCAGGGTCCTACCTGTCTCCTTTTAAACCTTAGCCAAGTACCACTTAAAAAATTGAAAAGCATCAAATTTTTCTTTTTAGAACATTACAGTCATCATTCTGGTATAATTATTAACAAATAGGATAAAATATCTAGCACCATAATAGCTTTGTACACCCATAGGTCCACAAAGGTCAGTATGAACCAAATCTAAAACATTCTAAGAAGTAAAAGTCTTGATCTTAAAACTAGACTTTGTCATCTTACCCAACTGACATTTTTTGCACATTACATTCTTAGGTTTCTTCAATCTAGGTAGACCTCTCACTTTCTTCTTCTTACTAATTTCTACCAGATTATCAAAATTAACATGACATAGCCATTTATGTCATAACCAAATATCATCAAGTTGTGCAATCATACATGTTTCTTCAGATAGGTCTAGATAGAACAAATTACATCTTGTCTGTTCTCCACTTCCAATCAGTTCACCAATGGCATTAAATATTTTGGCCTTCCTGTGATGAAATTCCACTTAGTAGCCAGTGCTATTAAGCTGTGCAACACTCAGTAGATTATAGTTAAGACCCTCAACCCAATAAGCATTCTCACAAGTGATCTTATCAATCAGCTTAATCAATCCTTTACCTCTAATAAGACATGGTGCATCATTACCAAATTTCACACTTCTACCTTTATAATGATCTAAGGTATCAAACTTACTCTTGTCACTAGTCGTGTGATGTGAACAAACACTGTCAATAATCCATTTGTCATTTTTGTTCACATAAGATATCAATGCAATTTTCTCATCCTCATCAGACTCATCTTTCATTGCAACATAGACAACTTCAATTTCAAAATCATCACTATTAGTGTCAGTCTCTTCTTCGATAATGTAGTAGGATTTCTTACCTTTTCCTTTGTAGTCCTTATATCTTCGGTAACCTCTATCTTCTCTTTTGTCTTTATGCTTGCTGTCTCTTTCTTCATCCTTATCATCTCTGTCAGGACATCTAGTAGCTATATGACCAACTTTAATACATGAAAAACATATAATAGGGAGTTTACCTTTATACTTTCCTTTTCCCCTTTTTAGTCTTCTAGCCATAAGAGCTTCTAGATCCTCAAGTTCTTTATCAGATGTGTCACTTTCACTTTCACTCTCACTAATGCATCTTTATTTTTCCTTCTTTGTCTTACTCAAGATCATTTGTGACTTAAAAAAAGATTCAACATTAGCAACAGTGAAGTTATCATAGTTAGAAAGTTCAAAAGCAGTAAGCTTACCAACCAAACTTTCCAAAATAAGATTATTGTTAGGGTTACATCTAGATTCTTGAATTGCTAAAATTTTGATGGCATAAATAGGACACAGAGTTCTCAATACTTTTCCCATTATAGTTTCATCATCAATAGTTCCATTTGCTCCTTTAATAGCATTTACAACTTTTATTCTACCACAATACTGTGCAATATTCTCACCTTCTTACATTCTCATTTCATCAAATTTACCTCTTAGGTTCTCATCATTTTCTCTTATTACATTAATGTCATCGCCATAGATGTTTGCAAGAGTGTCCCACATTTGCTTTGCATTAGTGCAGTCTTTTATGTCTTCAAATTATAGATAACTTAGGGCATAAGAATCTTCAACATTGCTTGGTTGTGCTCTTGTTTAGCTCTCATTTCCTCACCAGTCAGAGGTGCAACAGGTGTGACATAATCATGCTCAACATAATACTTTGTAGAATCACCAATACCGGCCAAATGCAGCTTCATCAAACTTTTCCATGCAGGGAAGTTCTCCTTATTTAGCTTTGGTACCTCCTTCTTATACATCCTGATCATTTGCTTCAAGTGCCTTTAAACTTGTTCTTTGTAAGCACCAATAGCTTTGATACCAATTGTTAATATGATTTAGAATAGCAGAGAGGGGGGGGGGGTGGTGAATCAGTTGTTCTCAGGTCTAGATGTATAAAACAAACTTTGAAACTCTTCAACAAATTAGATCCAACAACCAATAGCTACTCAGTCATTACAGATTGCATAACAGAAACATATGACAGTGCAATCCACTATCCAATAGTATCTAACTTGTAAAACACAGAAATGTTCAAATCAAAACATTCAAACAAGTATTAACACCAGAATTTATAGTGGAAACCCAATTTGGAAAAAACCACTTTGTAACATGTTACTATTATTTTCACTCTTCTGAAGTGAGCTCTGTGAAAAGACAACCTTGTCAAAGGTTACAAACAAACTGTAAGGTGTGACCCGGTTAAAGGATTTCAACCACTTTGTTAAAAGTGCACCTTATTATAGGACTTACATACATCCCATTAGAATGCAACCTTGCTCAAAGGATTTATACAAATGATTGTTAGGTCAACCTTTGCTAAAAGAATTTTGACTGATACAATGGTTAGAAAGTAACAGTAGTATTGATTTGAAAAACATACAACTCACTTTGCAAATATCAGATCTAATTCTGTACACATATGCTGGCTTACTGACTGTGAACCTTTTCCATCTCCATCACTAATCTGCTCAGAAATCTCTTCAAGCAATCACACCACTTTTCCTTTAGCCTTTTCTACTTAAACAGTCAATAACATCAACAATACTTCCAGTATCCACTCTTTCTCAACCTCATGCTTAGGTTTCCTTAATACTTCCTCAATTAGGTCAATACATCTTTTGCTGCTTAATCTCCTTCGTAGATCTTAGGGTTAGGTCAGATTCATTGAATCCTTCCAACTTTATGTTCTTCATCTATCCTTCTAGAACTATCTCAAATCTCTTAATAGATTTACAATAAAATATTTTATAGTGCATTAAATGCTTCCATACAATCAATAAATAAAGTCAACATGTTTTACATAATCAAAGAATTCAACTATGTCGGCTGGAAATCCGAATTCTTCCTCAAATGTAAATTACTGACGCTTGGTCAATACAATGTTCAACTCCTCGGTCTTCATTGAAAATCTCGGTGAATTAGTTAAACCAAAAGGCATAACCAACCACTCATACAAACCTTCTTTTGTCTTGAAAGTAGTCTTCCACTCATCACCTTCTCTGATTCTGATATGATGATACCCACTTTTCAAATCAATTTTTGTGAAATACTTTGCTCCAGTCAAACTGTCCATTATGTCATCTATTCTTAGTATAGGAAACCTATACTTCACTGTTATCTTATTGATTGATTTGGAATCAGTACACATTCACCATTCTCCATTCTTTTTAGGAGCCAATACTGTAGGTACTGTATGCACCCTAAAATGGTCGCCTAGACTTTGGGCCCCATTTATTCAATTTGTCAAATATCAATTTCCTGAATCAATGCTTTGCAATTTTCAAATCAATTCCTTGATCAAATCGCAATTAAATCAATAATTCAAATATTTCTAAGGTTTGATCATTTCATCAATAATTTTATTTAATTAAAAGAAATATTCTCTTTTAAATAAATAAAATAGGCTTATTTAATTAAAAGAAATATCTTAAATAAAATAATCTTATTTAATTAAAACCCTTTTTAATTGAATGATTTTATCTTATTTAATTAAATATTCTTCTTTTTATTAAATAAACTTATCTTATTTATTTAAAAGATAATTCCTCTTTTAAATAAATAAAATCCCCACTTAAAGCAAAATTTGTGATGGAAAAGGAAATAAATCAAATAAAAATAAAACAAAAATCCTTTTCCTATTCTTTCAATAATTTTATTTAATTGAAAGAAATATTCCCTCTTAAATA
This sequence comes from Chamaecyparis obtusa, assembly GCA_027943335.1. Taxonomy (NCBI): domain Eukaryota; kingdom Viridiplantae; phylum Streptophyta; class Pinopsida; order Cupressales; family Cupressaceae; genus Chamaecyparis; species Chamaecyparis obtusa. The sequence goes on from BSBK01001125.1 coordinate 228,303, forward strand.
AATAAAATAATTTTATTTAATTGAAAGAAATACCTTTTAAAATGAAATAAATTTATTTAATTAAAATCTTTTTTAATTAAATGATTTTATCTTATTTAGAATGATATCTCTCTTTTAATTAAATAATGTTATCTTATTTAATTAATAGAGAATCATTCTTTTAAATAAATAAAAAATTCTCTTAAAGCTCTTTGTGATGAAAAAAGGAAAACACATAATTAAAAATAAATAAAATCCCTTTTCTCTCCACACTTTCTAAAAAATGAGCTTTATTTCCTCTTTTTGGATTTATCCCACATTGCTCTTGAGTATGCATTCTCCTCCACATTTTCCTATATAAGGAGCCCTCTCCTTCTCATTTCGGATCCTAGAATTTTCATGTTATTGTTATACTATAGGTTTGGAGAGCAATCTTGGAAGAAGCTTTTGAGCACATTTGGAGCTTGGATATTTGAGACTTCTTTCTTCTTGTCTTCTTCTCTCATACCTTATGAAAATCCATAGTTTAGATTAATATTGCATTCACATAATAGTTTAAATTCATGTTTCCTTTCATAGATTAACATTGTATAAGCATTCATTTCAATAGAATAGTTTATTTCTTGCATTGTTATCATCTAGACTAGTTTCATTTGCATGCAAATAACTTGATGATCATGGAGATTAGCATGCTTGCTATTCATCTTTGAATCTCTCATTTATTGGTGTACTTGCATGGGCATAACTAGGTCAATCTGAGGGCCTCATATACAAACCCCTGCACTCCACGAATAAAGAGCTGTGAATCATTGTTTGAGACCTCATTCTTGAGTGTTCTTGAATGTAATGATTCACAGAAGTGTGACTACTTTCTAGCACACATTTTTGGCGCCCACTGTGGGGCAAAAAAGATTAATTTTTGGCCTCATTCTTGATTATTTTTTAGTTTTAGTGTTGGTTCTAGGCCTTGTACAGCCATGTATAGACTAGAAATCATATAATATAGTAATTTATGGATAGAATGATGAATCATCTTTCTCATGCTTTTGGTTTGGTTTATTTTTATAAATAAATGAATAAGTTATGATCATTTTGGTGAAAGTGGGTATTTGCAGATTTGAGATTCTCTGAATATAGTCAGATTGAAACATCTGGTACAGAAAAATTGTAAAGAATCAGGGCCTATAATAATATTCATTGGAAAGATACATGAATTAGCTTTCATTTCCTTTTGGTTTGAGTCATTTTTATTTAGATTTGTGAAAGTTACAGGCATTTGAGTGAAAACTAGTTTTTAACAATCTGCATTGGAGTTGCAGGCAATGATTTGCTCTTAGAAAATAATTTATGAATGGGAAAAATAAATGTCTTACATATATGAAAACTATATTTATTAATAGTTTCTTTGAAATTAGTTTGGTTTCATTTGGATTCTTTTTGAGAAAGATATGTGATTCCCTAGGCAGGGTTTGGTGTTTTAAATCTGATTTATGATAGAAAAATTGCAGTCTGAAAAGGTTATTGGTTGAGGAACCAAATTGAATCATAAGACCTTGTAATTTTGGGGAATGATAGTTCTTGATGTTGGATAAAAACTTCATTCTTTCCAAAAATTTTAATTTTGTGATTTTATGGGTCAAATAAATCAATCTTTAAAGACTGTCTTGAAGACAACAATGTTACATATCTTACAGTTTGCCATTGATTTGTCTTGATTCTGTACTTTCAGATGTGTGCTAAATGCTGGATTGCAGATCTTTGGACCTAAAGTGAGTTCTTGAAATCTCTATAACACTTGGTTTGGGCATAAAATTAATCTCTCATGTGTTTGGCCTGAGTGTTACATGCTTTTATAGAACACATTTTTGATGCTCTTAATGGGAAATGAATGAACATAGATTTGTTTTTATACAAGTTTGTGTTTAAGTGAATGCTTGTGTTTACACATTAAGTAATTCTTGGTTCCAATATCAAAAAAAAATCTCATTAAGTAATCTAGGGCATGGATTCATTCCTTGTTTACATAAAGAGTTAAATGCACCACTTTGTGGACTCACTTCATGTTTACTTGGAAAGTTAAATATTCCATGATTCAAACCCTTTTGCACTTATGAGTAGTATTGATTAGCAGTCTTAGATTACTTGTGATTGATCTAGATTTCTATCTTGGGTTATTGGACTCGCTAATCCACCGGCCCCTCATTTCTGCCCTATGGTTGCAATCTCAACGCCACATTAAAGGGGAGGGGTCTATAGGAAAGAAGCGTTAATTGTTCCACTAGGCAACCCTTTTGTGCTTTTTGGAACTCACTTGTTTTCTAGGTTGTGGACTCATTTGTAGCTTATGTGGGGTGTTAAGTGTTCCACCTTGTGGACTCACCTCATATTTTCTTTAAGCGTTAAGTGTTCCACCTTTAGTGCTTTTCAATACTTTTTATAGAGAATTACTTACTTTTCATTTTTTTAGAAGGCCTGCTTGGAGATTTCATCACCTCAAGGGATGACCTTAACTCCTGTGTTCCGGTGGAGTATAAATATCAGGAGGTGAATCCAAAGACACCTCTCTTGGGAATGAGTTAGATTTTACTCTTGGCTAAGCCTCAAAGAACCTTATACCTTTGAGAAGTGAAGGAGGAGATTTGGGTTACCGTCTCCCCTCGGCTGTGTGATCTCTGATTCTTCTCATCTATGGATTTGGGCCTCACGTAACTTTTGTATATCGAGGACACCCTTTAGAAAATCCATGTATATCCTTATAGACAGCTTGCTAGGATGTTGTTGTGTTCTAAGTGCCTGCTAAAACATTTTCAAGAACATACACAAGTAGAATCTTTAAGGAGTAGCATACTAAGTCACTTGATTGTTCGTGTGCAAGGTTGCTTTGCCCCTTGCTCATTGTTTGAAGACAATTGCTTGCTTGAACTCCCTGATTGTTGTCTTATGTGCCTGATCAATGATAAAAATTTGTTGATGTACTTGATCTTTTAAAACAAACACAAAAACTGAGTTCCTGAGTTGAAGCACCAACCTTTTTTTACAGCTTGCTTGATCTTCTACCTTGTTGTCACCTTGGGAATAATTGTCAAGTTAAAAGACTATTCTTGGTGAGAGTTTATCTCTAGAATTGCTAGCCACATTCTTGGAGAACTTTAGTACTCTTTTTGTCCAAACCATTTCCATGAAATTCAATTTCAATTATATTTTGGCCTAGTCCAACCTCCTGATTCAAAAGTGCAAGGGTAGTCACCCTTTGATTTGAGGCACCTCTTTGACAGTGTTGGTAACGCCTTTTTCAATTTCTATCTTACCATCTCCCTTTGGACATTAGAGAAATTTGATTATCCTAGTTTGGTGTTGACATTTTGTGAGGCCATCTTATCGCCAAGTGTCTTCAATTCTCAGTCTTCCTTGGTCAATCTAGGTTAGATCCTAGGTGCTATTATGTTACTCAACATCTCAATGAATGTTAATGTTATCAATTGCACAAGATGAATTTTCCCATGTTTTTCTTCTAAAGTCTTCTATTCACATGGGAAATTCTTCTTGTCTTCCTAATTCTTTTCCTCTTATTATCTAGTCTACTTCTTTCTATTCTTTTCCTCTATCATTCCTACACTTGATTCCTTTTCCTCTAGAACTATGAGTTTCAACTATCTTGCTGTGGAACCTCTCTTGAAAATGGATGATCTTGATCTCCTTGCTCAATTTGAAGAGCATTATTCTTCAAAAACTCTTATGGGTGAAAAATTTATGGCAAAAATAGAGGAAAAATCAATTAAATCAAGTGCCTTTGCTAGAATTATCAACATGATCCTATCACAACCTCCTTCTTCCAAAAGTCTTTCATCTTCTAAATCTTCCAAATATTATCATGAATCTTCTAAACACTATTCACATTCTTCATCTTCCAAATCTTATCATGAATATTCTAAACATTATTCAAATTCCTCATTATCTAAGTCTTCTTCTTCCACTAGGTCTTCACCTTCCTCTTCTTCACGATCTCATTCATCTTCTACTTATCCCAAGAGTCTTACTTCTCTTCACGAGACATACCATGATGAGCAATATGATAGCCCTTGTGATACCTCTTCCATGAAGAGTGACATGCCCATCTTTGATGACTATGATGACTATGATGATGGACAATGTAACAATACCTATGAAACCCCTATTCCTAAGAGTCCTCCTCATCGTGTGCTTGTGCTTACTAGAAAAGGGTCGTCACATTGGATAGATTGTGATGGTGATCCATATGACTCTGATTTTGAAAGAGACTTTGATGATTTCTGTGAACAATACCTTGATGATGATCCATCTATTACTGCTAAGGAGTATAAAATACACCGTGCTGATTTGAAACGTAAATATCATAAGAATGTCTCCTCTAAAAATTATCTTGCTGAAAATAAAGACAAAGCAAGATCATATTAATGTCAAACCTTTGTCTTGTGATGGTTCCATTCCATCCCCTACTTCTTCCAATACTCCTACATCTCCTAAAGTTGCCAAGTCTTCCAAATCTTTCACAAATCTTGCATCCGACATAAATTCTAATGCTTTCCATGTAGTTCCCTATAGTTATCCTCAAGGGCCATCTCTTAAAGATACTCAAGCTAACCTTCACTTGGCTGCAAATACTTCTGATAATGCTAAATCTAAAGAGCCTAAGCCTTTATGTGCTATAATGCTTACTTCAGCTATTTCTTCACCATCTCTGCCAAAGTCTTCCATACACCTCCAACCTGCTTCCTTGTCCTTAGAAGTGCCTTCATGTCAAGAGGACTCTAAAACTGATACAGAAAAGAATATAAAGAAAGATCAAGATCAAGAACCCTCCATGTCATCCACTCCTTTTCATGATGTTCTCTATCCGTGTCATGGTTCTTTTGATCCTTTACGCCCTTCCTCATTTATTCCACCATGTCTTAAGTCTTCTCCGAAGCAAGATCAAGCTACTACCCACACCATTGAGCTTATTGATAATAAAAATGACCTTACCACGCTTGCACTTTCTAAAGATGATACTTCCATTAAGGTTATTAAAAATGGTGTTGTTACTTCCGATGTTAAGCCTATTCAAGAGACAAATTCTACACTTGTGCTATCCAAAGATCCTTGTCAAGATCAAAGTCTTCCATCTTCTTATTCTACCATTCCATGTTCACTTCTGCTTTCTACTCTTCCTAAGTCTTCACAAGCTTTGAATGATCCTATCAAAGAAAATTCTCTTATTCAAGATGTCCAAGATCCTATTGAAAATTCTAATGCTCACTCTGAAGATGCTGATATCCTTGGTTGTCATATAGATGTTGATGAACTTATTGATTATCCTTTTGCATCTTCCACTTCCATCCTTGGACCTCTTCCACCACTAATAAGGACTTCACATCTTCCTTCCATATTGGGTCCTTATGTCCCTTCATTTTCCCCTCCTAACTCTCCTAATTCATCATCTATCTTGGGTCCTTATGTCCCTCCATCTCCTATCTTTCCTCAAGATCAACATAGATGCATACCTTTGAATTCTTTTCATCCATCCACCTATCTACACCAGTCATATTATCTTTCTTCTTCCACACGTCCCAAGTCTTTTGGAAGTAACTTGAATGTTCAATATAAGAAAAAGAAACATTACAAGAATCCATCAAAGAAAGAAGATCACCATGTCTCCTCTAATCGACATGGGGGCATAAAGTCAAAAGAGATATCTAAGAAGAAAACTACAAGACAAGTATGGGTTCCAAAATCCATCATTCAAGATATTCTCTCTAAGTCATCAAAAGGAAATAAAAATCCTAAGGCTATATGGATTCCAAAGTCTCTCGTAAGAGAGTCTCATGTTGAACAAAAAGTGAAGTTGACATTCAAGCTTTCCAAGACTTCCACCTCATATTCTTCCAAAAACATTCTTCCATTCCATGCACTTGAACCGCAACCTCTACTAAACGTTCACCATATTCCTTCACGTATCCCTTCATTCAAGTTTTCTCCATCCTCTCACCACCCTCCAAGGTGTGCGTCGATGTTGATCTTTCCTTCCTTTCCATCTACTTTTTCACAATCCTTCCATTCATTATTCTTCTACCTTCTATCATTTTTCCTGATTTGCATATTCCTCCTATCTTCCAACTCCACTCGCTTTACATAAAATCATATCCTCCATTTTTCTCTTCCATCTTCCTTTCCCTATCAACATCTTTGAGCATATAATTTTAAATCCTTGGCATATCATGGTTTATCCTTTCGAGGAGCATTATCTAAAAGATTTTCTTCTTCCAAAAATTATAAAATTCAAAAAAAAAGAAAAAAGAGAAAAAAATGAAAAAATTGAAAATGTGCCTTGGTGAAAACATGGAAATAGGCACCTTGGTAGCAAAAGTAAATAGAAATAAATTCATCCTATGGTGAAAACCACTCCTTTGTGGCGCCTTGGATAAGTACCGTGATGAAAACCTGGCAATCAGGCATCATGCATAGTTCTTCTACATATCTCATCCATTCCATCTTCTCTCTTTGATCTTGACAAGGTTGACGTATACATGAAAATTTGGCTATCTCGGGAGCGGTCTTACGATGATCCTGCATTCATTTCTTTCATGTCTAGCCTTCATATCTATTCTCCTCCATTCATTCTAGTCTTTCGCTATCGTTTTCACCTTTGGTCTTGATCTAATAAAAAAGAGTAAAACACGATGCTATGAAGCCTCTTGACCTGTCTACTCCTTTGGACTGCATCCTTTCCTTTTTTTGCATTACACTTTTGAGGCTTATCCTATGCTAGTCTTTCATTGCTTGTCCAAATGTGCTTTACATGACAATTTTTTTTCCCTAGCTTGGGTACTCTTGAGGAGTTTGACCTTGAGGATTTCTTCCCTCCGTTCGCTTTCATTCTCCTTTCCTCCATCTCATTCACCAGCTTGCTAATCCCTCTTGTCCCTCACCTTGCTAGACATTGGGACTACATGATGTGATCTTACTTGGGAGTTTGTGTGCTGACCAATATTTGATTTTCGTTGAGTGTCCTTGTCTAACAAGTGTCTCCATGATGCATAGCTAGAGAACTTGGAGCATGGGGCATGTTTTTATTTTCTTTCTGCTTGTGGGTGTTGTCTTGAACCTCTTCAGTGTCTCTTATTGTCTCCTTGACACACTTAGGAGATTTAAGGCATCATCCTTGACTATTTTTGCACAACCATTCTCATGGTCATCCAGACGTTTATGCCTTGATGCGAGCATGGTTTTGCTACATTAAATTGGGTAAGCTAACATTGCAGTCATCTTGATCTTTATGTCTTTGATGCTCATGTTAGAATCTTTCCACATTCCAATCCGATATCAATCACATTCATATCTTCATAGTTGTATTTGTGACTAGTGATGATTGTGTGATCGTCCGATGTCTGGTAATAATGGCCCTATGATGAAAATAAGTTCCTTACATTCTCTAATGAATGAAGAACACAAAATCCTATGTTACAGTTGCTCTATTGCAAGTACACCTTTGCATTTTCATGTAGCTTGCATTGTTAGACCTCACGTTAATTTGCATTTATAGGCTACATTATGAGTTTGAGAGGGTTTCCTTCATCTTTCTTGTGGACTTTTAGTCAACTCTGGTCACATTTTGATCTTCATTTCCTTACCTTCTTTTGTGATCTCAATCGAAATTCCCTATCTTAAACAGCTGATTGATTTTGGGGCATCTTCTTTCTGGAGGCAAATTCTCTTTCTTCTCTCCATTTCTTTCCATTTCTTCCAAACTTCTATCTTCCATTCGCTTTCACCCCACTTCTTTTCTTCTAATTCAACCTTGGGGCATAATCTTTCTTGCTGATCTACCTTGGTTCTGTGATTTTTTATTTATTTATTTATCTTTCATGTTATGTCAAGAACCTTATGTTTAGTTTGATTTGATCAAATTTATCAATTTACTATTTCTCCTCTATCTCATTTCGATTTTGATCACGAGGGGGGCAGTACCTACCAAACTTCAATGCTTGATTCAGCTTTATCAAATTTATCAATTGCTTCTTTTGGGGCAACCTTGCTTGAGATTCTTATCTCTTATTTGAGACTTGACAATTACCTATTCACAGGTGTTGGCCTTATCTTTTTCAGTTTGCTTATCTATGTCCTGATGTGTTCCCATCCGTCAAACACACATCTGGGTTGTTTTGTGATCCCAAATCGATCTCACACTTCAATTCCATTCTTTGACTGCATGTGATCCCGAGTCAACCTCACATTAGTCAAAGAGGGGCAAATGTATGCACCCTAAAATGGTCGCCTAGACTTTGGGCCCCATTTATTCAATTTGTCAAATATCAATTTCCTGAATCAATGCTTTGCAATTTTCAAATCAATTCCTTGATCAAATCGCAATTAAATCAATAATTCAAATATTTCTAAGGTTTGATCATTTCATCAATAATTTTATTTAATTAAAAGAAATAATCTCTTTTAAATAAATAAAATAGGCTTATTTAATTAAAAGAAATATCTTAAATAAAATAATCTTATTTAATTAAAACCCCTTTTAATTGAATGATTTTATCTTATTTAATTAAATATTCTTCTTTTTATTAAATAAACTTATCTTATTTATTTAAAAGATAATTCCTCTTTTAAATAAATAAAATCCCCACTTAAAGCAAAATTTGTGATGGAAAAGGAAATAAATCAAATAAAAACAAAACAAAAATTCTTTTCCTGATTCTTTCAATAATTTTATTTAATTGAAAGAAATATTCCCTCTTAAATAAATAAAATAACTTTATTTAATTGAAAGAAATATCTTTTAAAATGAAATAAATTTATTTAATTAAAATCTTTTTTAATTAAATGATTTTATCTTATTTAGAATGATATCTCTCTTTTAATTAAATAATGTTATCTTATTTAATTAATAGAGAATCATTCTTTTAAATAAATAAAAAATCCTCTTAAAGCTCTTTGTGATGAAAAAAGGGAAACACATAATTAAAAATAAATAAAATCCCTTTTCTCTCCACACTTTCTAAAAAATGAGCTTTATTTCCTCTTTTTGGATTTATCCCACATTGCTCTTGAGTATGCATTCTCCTCCACATTTTCCTATATAAGGAGCCCTCTCCTTCTCATTTCGGGTCCTAGAATTTTCATGTTATTGTTATACTGCAGGTTTGGAGAGCAATCTTGGAAGAAGCTTTTGAGCACATTTGGAGCTTGGATATTTGAGACTTCTTTCTTCTTGTCTTCTTCTCTCATGCCTTATGGCAATCCATAGTTTAGATTAATATTGCATTCACATAATAGTTTAAATTCATGTTTCCTTTCATAGATTAACATTGTATAAGCATTCATTTCAATAGAATAGTTTATTTCTTGCATTGTTATCATCTAGACTAGTTTCATTTGCATGCAAATAACTTGATGATCATGGAGATTAGCATGCTTGCTATTCATCTTTGAATCTCTCATTTCTTGGTGTACTTGCATGGGCATAACTAGGTCAATCTGAGGGCCTCATATACAAACCCCTGCACTCCACGAATAGAGAGCTGTGAATCACTATTTGAGACCTCATTCTTGAGTGTTCTTGAATGTAATGATTCACAGAAGTGTGACTACTTTCTAGCACACAGGTACTGCACAAGGACTCAAACTTTCTCTGATCAAACCTTTCTCCAGCAACTCTTGAATTTGTTGGTTCAATTCCTGATTCTTGGTAGGTGTCAACCGATGAGGTGCCTTATTTGGTAAACTAGCTCCAGGGATTAGATCCATGCAATGATCAATACTTCTTTTCGGTGGAAAACCATTAGGTACATTATCAGAAATGATATCACTTTACTCGGTCAGTAACTTATCAATCTTCTCAGGGACATTATCCTCTATTTTCTTACTCGGTTTGTTAGGAATCACAACAAAACATACATCATTCTTCTTCAAATCCTTAACAAATTTTCTTCCTTCCATCAAGAAAACTTTCACAGATGTGCAAACATTACTAACAGGTACTTCCATCAAAGGTAACAAGATTTTTTTTCTTCCATCAACCACAATAGTATACTTATGCAATCTCCCATCATATATAGCATGTCTATGATATTTCCAAGGTCTACCCAACAAAATATGACAACAATCCATAGGCATGATATCACACAACACCTTATCATAGTACTTTACAATCTTCAAATTCACATAACATTGTTCACTTACCAGGAGTTCTTTGATACATGAAATCTGATAGGGCTTTGGATGTTTCAACTTTTCCAATTACAACTTTTTGACCATGTCATTAGATTCCAGATTCTTTGAGCTACCACTATCAATGATTACCTTCCAAAATTTGTCAGAAACTCTACATCTGGTCTTGAACAAACTTTTCCTTACCAGATCTTCCTTTTTACTTTCATTCCACAGTGCTCTTCTTACCATCAAGTTATTTTCCTTCTCAGGTTCATTTGGTGACTCTTCTTGCACCAAAGTATTTTGACTGCTACCAACCTTCTTACTAGCATGTGTACATTCAAAAGATCTATGTCCTTCTTCTCCACAATTGTAACAAGTTCCTCAAAAATTACCTCTGCTATAACCACCTCGGTAGTTACTGCCTTTGCCTCTAAATGAAATTCACTTTTCCACTCGGTCTTTCCTTTGTCGAGATTTGTCTTTTAAGGTTGAGATCTACTGTTTTCACCATTAGATCTACCTCTTCCTCTAGGGAATCTACCACCTTGACCTCTTTGTCTCTACTCATGTTATGCATTCAAGGATGGTGGATCCAATGAAGGACAGTCCAAACCTTGCAGCCAAAAGAATTACATAGTAGAATACTCAACAAAATAGACAACACCACAAATGTTTCAAGTAATTTTCATTAACATTCCCGACCGTAAGGACTTCCGGGTTAGGGCCAATTATAAAATGAACAATTCTACAAGATCCACAATCAAATCTAATACAATCTTAGCTAGTTCAGCTCTGAAGGCAATTAGAAGCTGATGGAAACCCTAAGGTAGATCTAAACTTGAGCTCACAAGCCTCCAAGAAATCTCCTTGTTCCCAAGTATGCAACCCACTAGCTCTGCTACAAACAGCTATCAGATAACAATATGATCTACAAGAACATCAAGAACTTTTCCATAACTTTGCCAACTTTGGCTTTCAGAACCTCAGACCTGACTCACTAAGTTTTCCAAGTCATGAACCTTTCTTCTCTAGGTTCTACCTCTAACATCTACCCAAGCCCTCCTTAAATACTAATCATCAGCCATAAGTCAGCTGGATGAAACCCTTAACTCCCCAAAAAAACTAATTAAATGCCATACAAGTGAGCTTGCAAATGTATACAAACATTTAATTATGCATGTCAGCCCAAGACAATGGCTACCAATAATTAATTCACCAAGTCGGCCCAATAAATCACACAAAACTCTAGTCGGTAAGTCAGAACTACAGAGTAATAGTAAAATTACCAAGCACGCCAGGTATCACAAAGCACCAGTATTGACCAAGCACCATAGGCATGACTGAGCAACCATTTCACCAAGTGCTAGAGACTACCAAGTTCCTTCAGTGACCGAGGTTTCTTCAATGACCGAGACTGTCGGTCAAGGCTACAACCGAGTAAAACTGGCCAAAACACAAACACTCCATGTAGTTTACCAAGGACACATAATGTCCCTTCCTTAACCTTGGATGCCCCTACATCAGACACCCCAGGTTCCAAAAGATGTTCATATGTGAGAAGAACATCTTTCAGGATTCAACACATAAATCTCGAACTGGTTCTTCACATACAAGTCCACCGTTTCTTCTTGCAAATCCTTCCACTTCAATTTCCTCTATCTCTTCAAGTCTTTTCTAGACAATGTACAGGTCAGTTCTCCATATTGATCATTCATTTTCTCAGGATCCACAACCTCAACTCGGCTACCAATACTCAGGCTTCTCCTATCGAGTGTTGTATCCATCAAAGGCATTTGTGAAAAATTCCTATCATTCTTCTCAATAGTAAACACATTTATGACATAGTCATAAATAGCCCTGCAATCATATTGCCAAGGTCTACTAAGCAATATATCACAACTATTCATCTTCACAATGTCACAAAGCACAAGATCCTTGTACTGGCCAATCTGAACATCAATGTATCATTGTTCTCTAACTTCCAAAGCATGAACATCTTGCAACCAGCCAAGCCTATAAGGACAAGGATGTTTCATTCTACTCAAACCAAGTTTCTAAATCAGGTCCTCAGCAGCAAGGTTGTCAATGCTACCACTATCAATAATAACATCACAGAGTTTACCTTCAGTCTTGCATCAGGTCCTAAAAAAATTACTTCTCTAACAAGGTTCATCCTTTGTACCGAGCAATGTTCACCGAAGCAGCAAGTTCTTTCATTTAGGTTTATTCTGAATGTTCTCATTCATCACAGTAGTTCATCGGTCAACCTTCTTCTATGTACACTTAAAAGAATGATGTCCTTCCTCTCCACAGTTATCGAAAGTACCCTTAAAGATAAATCTAACTGTCTTCTTCTTTGGTTCCAGATGTTTCTGTTCATCTTTTGCATCAATCAGTTTATCCTTCACCGAGTGATCAATCTTTTCTTTCCCTCGAGAGTTACTAGGCTGTTTCCTCTTCAACTTATCTTCTTCCTTCAGAGCATACTGATAAACATCTTCAATAGAATCAATCTTCAACATACCAAGCTCATCCTGAATATTGAATCTCAGACCATTCATATACTGTGCTACCTTTTCCTTACCAAGCTCTTGGTGTCCAAACTGAATAGTAAGTTTGTAGAACTCCTCAGTATAATCTTCAATAGACAAGTCCTCTGCTTTAGATTTTGCAACTTCTTAAACAAGTCAAGCTCATAGTTAGCCAGTATGAATTTAGCTTTCAACTTAGTCACCATTAATCTCCACCGATTGATCTTTGGTTCACCTTCATCTTCTTGGTCTCTTTGTAGTTCTTTCCACCAAAGAGCAACATGTCCTTTCAACTTTGTCTACGCTAATCTCATCCAAAGAGGATCTTCAATTTCTTCCAGCTCAAAGAAATCTTCAAGTTCACCAATCCAATCAATCAGATTGTCAAGTTTCAAATTACCAGAGAAAGTAGAAACTTCCATTCGATAATTACTAAATCGAGTAGCAGATCTAGGTAATTGAGCAATTTTGTTTTCACTAGATCTGTTCCTCTGGTCATCACCACTAGATCCAACAGTTTCAAATTCTTCAGTAGCTTCTTCATAGCCATCCTCAGTACCAACATTTCTAGGTATACCAACAATAGTTCTCATGATCTCAGTGACCATATCATTTTTCATCAATTCCAACTCAAATCTAAAATCTAATTTCACCTTCTCTGTGATCTGGGATTCAATAGTATCACAAAGATCTAAAATAACTCTAGGGTCTAATCTTCTTGGAGGCATCCTTAAAGATAAGAGAAACCCTCTGCAACAAACCCTCATTGACCACCTTGTGACAATTTCCAAGTTGCAAAAAGTCAGATCTCAACTTGCAACCTTGTAAACAACTAGGGCATAATTTCACAACTTCAGTGCTTTGGATATATAATTTAGATTGCGCACAATCTCTACTCCAACAAGATTAACTTTGCAAGATCATCCTTGCTAGGTCAAACTTCTACTTCAACAAGATCAACTTTCACTCCAGCAGGAAAAACACTTCGCTCTGATACCACCTTATGTAGTCAAGGATAGTGGATCTAATGAAGGACAGTCCAAACCTTGTAGCCAAAAGAATTACACTACAGAATACTCAAAAAAATAGACAACACCACAGATGTTTCAAGTAATTTTCATTAACATGCCCGACTGTAAGGCCTTTCGGGTTAGGGCCAATTATAAAATGAACTAATTCTGCAAGATCCACAATCAAATCCAATACAATCTCAACTAGTTCAGCTCTGAAGGCAATTAGAAGCTGATGGAAACCCTAAGGTAGATCTAAACTTGAGCTCACAAGCCTCCAAGCAATCTCCTTGTTCTGAAGTATGCAACCCATTAGCTCTACTAAAAAAAGCTATCAGATAACAATATGATCTTCAAGAACATCAAGAACTTTTCCACAACTTCACCAACTTTAGCTTTCAAAACCTCAGACCTGACTCACTAAGTTTTCCAAGTCATGAACCTTTCTTCTCTAAGTTTTGCCTCTAAACATCTACCCAAGCCCTCCTTAAATACTAATCATCAGCCACAAGTTAGCTGGATGAAACCCTTAACTCCCAAAAACAAATAATTAAATTCCATACAAGTCGGCTTACAAATGTATACAAATATTTAATTCTACCTGTTGGCCCAAGACAATGGCTACCAACAATTAATTCACCAAGTCGGCCCAACAAATCACATAGAACTCCAGTCGATAAGTCAGAACTACCAAGCAACAGTAAAATTACCGAGCACACCAGGTATCACCGAGCACCAATATTGACTAAGCACTACAGGCATGACTGAGCAACCATTTCACTGAGTGCTAGATACTACTGAGTTCCTTCAGTGACCAAGCTTTCTTCAATGACCGAGACCATTGATCAAGGCTGTAATTGAGTAAAACCAGCCAAAACACAAACACTCCATGTAGTTTACCGAGGACATAGAATGTTCCTTCCTTAACCTTGGATACCCTTGCATCATCATGTCTTTTGTTTAATTTCTCCTTAGCCTTCAATGCAAATTGATAAGCCTCTTTAATGTTCTCCAACTTGACCAAACTGATTTCCTCTTGGATGGAAACTCTCAAACCATTTAGGTATCTAGCAATTCTTTCCACATCATCCTCATCATGTCCAGATTTGATATCTAATCTGTAGAATTGCTCAGTATACTCTTTTACCAAGCTATCTTTCTGCTTTAGACTTTGCATTCACCTAACTAGGTTAATCTGATAATCACAAGGTAAGAACTTTCCTTTCAATTTATTTGTCATTTTATTCCATACCTTGATTTTATCTTTGCCTTTCTTTTTCTGATCTAATTGTAGATGTTCCCACCATAAGGATGCATGAACTTTCAACTTTGTGCCTGCAATCTTCACCTTTTTTTTTCCTTAGATACATTTTCATACTCAAAATACTTTTCCATTTTAGTGATCCAGTCTATCAATTCATCAGAATCCAATTTCCCACTATATTCAGGAGGATTGAAATGTGGTGTTGACTTCAAACTTGTCAAGGCCTTCAAGAATCTTTCCTCACCTTGATCTATCATAGGTGCAGGTTCTGCTTCACCTTGTTCCACTTCAACTTCATCATCACTAACATCCTCAAGATGTCTGCCTCTTCTCTAGGCTGTTTCCACAACTTCTAATCTAGCAACAAGTTGTCTCAACATTCTTGCCAATCTTGGATCCGCTTCTCACCTCCCACGAACCATCTTGAAAACCCTCTGCAATTGCAGGTTAGATCAAAATTTTCCACCCCACAACAAACCAACTAGGCCTTCACAAGAAGGAACCTAAAAATCTAGATCCGCATATCTAGATCTAGATCTCACCTCACTCTAATACCACCTGATGCAAGGGCATAGACCTTAGGGGCTAAATTATGGCACACCCTATAGATCTAGCTTTGCTCAACAACACATGGAAGTAACAACAACACAATATGAGAGAGAAAGTAGGATCATTGATATATTAACTTCATTGATTCATACATGTTGGGCTATAAGGCCTTCCCGGTTATGGCCAGATATTTCAATGAAATACAAAAGTCCTCAAACATGTGAGGATTTGCCAACAATCTTGATTCTACTATCTCCTATCTTCTATGAAAACTCCCCCAAAACTCCCTCATAAAATCTAACCAAACAACTATACTTATACAAGAGGCTACCAAACTGAGTTGGCCTTTAGATCCACAAACAACGGAAGGAACAGTCAAATCTGGGACCACATGCTTCGTAATGATGAATACCAACATTAAATCCATGACCCATAATCAATGCATAAGTCAGCCTCAACAGAAACTCAAAATAAACTACTCGGTAAGCAAGGATGACTGAGGAACAGACAAGCATTATCGAGCGCAATTGAAACAACCGACTGCCTAGGAGATAACCGACCAAACCCGGTAACCAAAGGAAACCGACCAACTTGGTCAAAGAAGGAACCGAGCAACACAGACAAACTCAAATATGTTTTTGGTGACATAGGATTTCCAAGGATCCGAGATGCTCCTACATCAGATGGCTTCTAACATAAATAATTGGCCAGTGATATGGCATCTAACGTGGAGATTAGATCTCACCATAACACATGGAGGTTGAGAAACAACTATTAAGTGATGTGGTTCTTTTGAAAGTGTGATGTTACCTATTTGAGATGACTATGAAAGTTATTTTAGTAATTGTAGATCTAATATTGGTCAATGTGTAATGCGTTCATGGTCTCCTCTCTCTCTCCTAGAGTGGATCATGCTTCATGTTTTTGGTTTGGGTATTACATTTAATAATTATCTCTTATCCAAATGGGTTCATGTTATGCATGATTTATGTTGTACTTAATGATTATCTCTTATCCAGATGGGTTCATGTTATGTGTGACTTATGTTTTGGACTGGGTGTTCTTGGAATGAATCTTATTGTTATTTTGTTTTGGCATGGCCAAACTTGTTGTAATTTAAATGAACTATCTTGTATTTAAGTACAATATGTGATTTGGAAAATGGTAAGAGAGTGTGAGAGAGCAAGTGAAGATATATATACAAATTTTTAGAAGAGCAAAGTGCAGTTTATGAGGTTATTGTTTTGTGACTGTGGCAAAGAAGAAAAGGTAGAGACAATGTGTTACTGAAGTTAACAGAGTTGTGAAGGGAAGTTGCATTATCAGAAGAATTAATCTTTATCTATTGAGAAGAGTTGTATGTATATTTTCCCTAGGATAATGAGTCTTGGATGTACAATTTCTTTTATACATCTTGCTAATTTGGTAGTGAGTGTTTTATTTGCAAGTCCAGAGTAGTGAAGTCCCATATATATTTGGTAGTGAGCCTTTGGTTGCAAGTTTGGAGTAGTGAGAGCCTACTACCTTAATTATAATTAGACTATTTATCAGTGATTTATCTTTGTGGGAAAGTGCTCACCTAGGTTTTCCCAGTTTGGGTTTTCCATGTATGAAAATATTAGTGTTGTTTTAGTTCATTATTTGTTGAATGTGTTATGAGGTAAATATTCAAGATAGTTGATTAATTACATGATATTTTAGTTGATGTTGATTCACCCCCCTCTTAGCATCTGGTGCACATTCAAAAATTAGTATTAGAACCAATTCCTCTTGAAGAAGATTAACTTCTTGAGGCAAATACAAGATGGAGTAGAACTACACTTGCAAGCTCTAGTATTTGATGGCACAAATTTTCCTTATTGGAAGGAAAAGATGGAAGCATACTTAGAGACTTTGTAGAATGGTATTTGGGAGATTATTAAAACTATTTTTAATCCACCTCTTGGAACATATTTGACTACTGATGAAGTAAAATAAAAGGAACCTAATGTGAAAGCAAGAGCAATACTTTTTAGAAATTTATGTGACACAACTTTTGAAAAGGTGAAAGGTTTGAAAGGAGCTGAAGAGACATAGGATAGGTTGGTTTTGGTATGTGAAGGAGATTCAAAGACCAAAAAGAAAGGAACTTATGAACGTGAAACAAAAGTATGATTTTTTAAGAAAGGCATAAGATGAGAGTGTTGAAATCTACATATACAAGGTCACATATGTTGTTGATATAATTAGGGTTGTTGGAGGACATCTAGAAGATAGAGATGTTATACTTAAGATCTTATTCACCCTATTAAAGGAATTAATTAATACCAATGACATGTTCAATTAGGGAAAATAATGATCTAAGTTAGTATTTAGTTGATCAACTTATTGGTTCAGTTTCTTCATTTGAGATTGTAAAAGTTAAAAGGAAAAAATAGAGAAACTACATTTAAAGCTATTGAAGAAGTTGAACTAGAGACAAAAAAGATGTCAAAGGAAGCTAAAGCATTTCTTTCAAATAGATTCATGTGAGGCACTGGTATTTATAAAAAGTTACGTTACCTCTTAAGTGCTTTAATTATGGAAGAAATGACATTTTACTAATGATTGCAAGTATAAAGAATATTATAGTGAATTAGAAGATAATGATAAAAAAGACAATCAAAAGTAAGGCGATTTTAGGAAAAGAAAAAATTTCAAAGGAAAGAGTAAACAAAGTTTATGTTCCATGGAGGAACACTTCTCAAGAGTTAAAGATGTTGATGAAACTATTGAATATTCTATGTTTCTTACTATTTCACAAAAGAAAGAGATAAAGAAAGAGGAGATTGCATTACATGCTAGAGTTATTGGAGATGCATGGATTGTAGATTCTAGATGTTCAAACCATATGACATGTGACAAGAAAAGGTTTATAAAGTTGGAAGTGCTCAAATCAAAGGTATTAGAACCATTTCAATTGAATGTAAGCATAAAACTGTTGATGTTTATTATGTTGAAGGTTTGGAACATAATTTATTAAGGGTAAGTCAAATGTGTAAGAAAGGATATGAAGCTATGTTAAAAAATGATGGTTGTGTTATTAAAAGGAAAAAGAATGGTAAAAGGGTTACAAAAGGTTTGAGGACTACCAAGAAGATCTATTATATTGAGAACAAATGTGAGAATCTATGTTTTTTAACACAATGCAATAGAATTTGAGGAGATGAAGTTGAGATGGAACTCAAACAAGACAAAGTTGATTCTACATTACTGAAGAATACTTAGGAAATGAAGAATAAATTAGAAAAATTGAGGGAAGAAAAAAAGGATTTAGTAGACCATAAGTTGGTGGAAGACAAAAAGGACTTGGTAGACCAGACACATTTAGAAGATAAAAAGGATTTGGTATAGACTAGAAGTAGGTGGAAGAAAAAAAGAATTTTGTAGACCATAAGCAAGTGGAAGACAAAAATATTTTGGTAGATCAAAGGAAGGAAAAAGACAAAGAAAAAAGGGAGTTGATGAGTTAGAGACTTCCTCCTATTCATTATAGGTACTCATTTATAAACAAAACTTATTTTTCTTGCAATAAAGTAGAATGCAAAGCTATTGAATATAAATTTAGAAAAGGAGTTATGTTTTTAATAGAAGATGATATCATTGTAATAAGTTTGGACATAAGGTAGTTCAGTGCAGAAGTAGAATGAATATGCATCTAGAAATGTTAATAACTTCAATGATGTTGATCTAGCTACAATGGATATGGACATAGAAAGGTTGAATACAGAATACACATCAATGTCAAGAATAATGAAACTACAAGAATGAAAAAATATGGCCTAGTTTTCTTTAACTATAACATGACAGGATATATTGTAAGGTTTTTCAAAAGTATAGTTAAAAAATGATGATCATTCAATGGTTGAAGAAGAATTAGAGGGAAGAAAAAGACATATTCGATGGAGAGAAAAAAAAATGCTTCTAAAGGTTTTCCAACATTCATTCCGAGTGTTGTTCCCTCTTTTGTTAAATAAATTAGACTACAAGGTATAAGGGGGAGTTTTCATTCCAATCTATTTCCACCTGCTAGGTTGGATGTTGAGTATCTCCCCAGGATGGCAATAAGGCTTGAATTTTTTTTGAGAGGTAAGATTTATGTTTTTTTGGTCTGGAAAAGTGACTATATGGTTTAGTAAACAATGTATTATTTGTTTGGTTTTATCAGATATTGTATATACTGAGTTGCATTCAAATGTAGATTGGTGGTGCAAGGCAGGGTCAAAAGGGGCCAAACAATGACAGACCCTAATGATCTAGCCTACTCAACAACAAGTGGAACTAAATAACAACACAGTGAGAGAGAGAATGCAAGATATTTCATTAATTTTCATCAAATTGAATCATACATGCCAGGCTATAAGGTCTTCCCAGTTAGGGCCAAATATTACAATGAATTATGAAAGTCCTCAAACATGCGAGGATCTGCCAACAATCTCTAATCTATTATCTTCTTACTTCTAACTCTAACTGCCCTTTAACTGTCTTCCTAAACTACAACCAAAAAACTACATTTCTACAAGAGTCTACCGAACTGAGTCGGCCTTTAGATCCATAATCAATGGAAGAAAAAGTCAGATCTAGGACCACATGCTCCCCAATGATGGATTCTAGCATTAAATCTATGACCCATAATAAATGCACAAGTTGGCCTCAATAGAAACAAAAAGAAACTACTCGGTAAGAAAGGATGACCGAGCAACATATAAGCATCATCGAGCACCAGTGAAACAACTGACCACCTAGGAGATAACCAACCATACTCGGTAACCAAAGGAAACTGACCAGCTACCAACCAACTTAGTCAAAGCAGGAACTGAGCAACACAGACAAACTCCAAAATATTTTTGGTGACACAAGATTTCCAAGGACTCAAGATGCTCCTACATCAGACACTTGAGGTTATTTTGAAATGATTCTCCAAATCATTTGGTAGGTATGCTCCAAGCTGCATCCAACTTAGACTGTGAAATCCATGAACTGTCTTCAATCGGTCTATTCTTCCACTTTACTAGATATTCCATATATTGTTTTCCTCTTGTACTCTTGCCAATTCTTTGCTCCAAGATCTATTCAACCTCCTCTTTCTGCTTCTTAGGATATTCCATCGGTACTACCATGTCTTCATTAGGTTCATGATACTCATACAAATCAACAATGTTGAAAATAGGTGATATGTCCATGTCATCAGGTAACTCAATCTCAAAAGCATTTCCACTGTCAAATTTCCTCAAAATCTTGCAAGGTCCAAACTTCTTCATCTTCAGCTTCCCATATGTTCCAACATGATACCGACCTTTCTTCAAATGAACCATCACTTCATCACCAACATGAAAAGTCTTATGTCTCCTTGATCTATCAACTCTGTCTTTGTATTTTTGATTACTCTCTTCCAGCTTCATCTTCACATCTTCATGCAATGTCTTCATTTACTCAACAAATTTCACTCCTTCAACACTTCTCTTATTTTCATCAGCAATATCCCTCAAATTAGATATACCTCTCACCTGTATGCCACTCACAATCTCAAATGGTGTCTTTCCAGTACTCCTATTCACTGAATTATTGTATGGAAACTCTACTTGTGCCAATACAAAATCCCAATTACTAGGTGTGTCTCCAACTAAACATCTCAAAAGATTTCCCAAACTTATGTTTACAACTTCTATCTATCCATTGATTTGTGGGTGAAATGTAGAACTATATTTCAACTCAGTGTCAAACTTTCTCCAAAGAGTCTTCCAAAAGTATCCAACAAATTTACTACTCAGTCAAAGATAAAACTCCTCGGTAATCCATGCAATCTGACAATTTCCTTAAAGAAAAGATCTGCTACATCTACTGCATCTGATGTATTTCTACAAGGTATAAAATGTGCGATCTTTGAAAATCTGTCTACCACAACAAATATAGAATCATTACCTCTTACTATCTTCGGTAAGCCAAGGAAAAAAGCCATACTGATGTCAATCCAAGGTTTCTCAGGTACAAAAATAAGTAAATACAATCTAGTATTCTAACTTACTCCTTTTGCAACTTAATAAATTCCATAACTTTTCACAAATTTTTGAACATCTTTATACAACTGCGGCCAATAGTATTTCTCCTTAAGTAAATTCCATGTTTTATCAATACCAAAATGTCTAGCCAAACCACTACTATGATTTTCCTTTATCAAATTAGTTCTCATTACTCCTCTCGATATACACAATTGAATACCTTTAAACAACATACCTTCCTAAATAAAATATTCATCCCATTTAGTGTCTTGTCGATCTTGAACAGGTGCTTGACACTTTCTCCATGGCTCAGAAAAATCAGGATTAGTTTCATAAAAATCTCTCATCTCATCAAAACCAAGAACTTCAATTTTCATCTCGATCATCAAAGATATTCTTCTACTCAATGCATCAACAACTTGGTTAGTGACTCCACTCTTATGCTTTATCACAAATGTGTAACTCTACAAGTACTCAACCCATTTCATATGTCTCTAATTCAACTTATTCTGACTACCCAAATATTGTAAAGCCTTATGATTAGTATACAACACAAATTCACTTGGTATAAAATAATACCTCCATTTCTTCAGTGCTTGAACAATAGCATAGAATTCTTGATCATAGACATAATATTTCCTTCTAGCATCATTCAATTTTTCACTAAAGAAAGAAATAGGTTTACTTTCTTGACTCAACACAGCTCCAATTGCACTACCACTTGCATCACATTCCACTTGAAATACCTTATTGAAATCAGGCAATGCCAAAATAGGCAATTCAACAACTTTTTGCTTCAGAGTCTCAAAATTTTTTTCAGCTCCATGTGTCCACTTGAATCCTCTTTTGTCTCCTCTCATAGTCTCAGTCATAACATTACAAATTGAACTAAAATTCCTTATGAATTTTTAGTAAAAACTTGCCAAACCATGAAATGATCCATTAGAATAATTGAGAGGGGGTGAATCAGTTATCCAATGTCCCAAAACAAAATTTATAATTCAAAACAACTTCTTCAATTTCTGCTCCTCGGTAAACAATAATTACTTTCATTGTCTGTGCTTTTACTGATTACCAGTCTAATACTATAACAATTACCGATCAAATCTAACATGTAACATGTAAAGTATGATAACAAACAAATATCACAATCAACACATAACACAAGAGATTTAATGTGGAAACCCTGTAAAGGGAAAACCACCTGGGACCGACAACCCAAAATTGGTCGGTTAAGACCCAACCCTATTAAAGGTTTACAAACACACTGTTAGGTGTGACCTTGTTAGAGGATTTTAGACTAGAAGTTATCGTCCAACCAACATTCACTATGGGGTTGATAGGATAACAATATTCATTCTATGAATTATACATCATAAGACTTTCAGAGTCCACTCAGTTAAGAGATTTTGACTGTATACAATGGTTAAATATGTAACAGTAAATGATCTACTTTAATACAACTTCAATTGCAGATTACAGATCAATATTCAGTCCATACAAATCCTTCTGATCAATATTTCACTTTAGATTCAATATTGTATCAACTTACTGTCCATCGGTAATTGCTCTTTGTAGCTCGGTAATTATTCTGTAGCTCAATTCTTACTAACTAGTATGATCAGAATGCATGAAAACCGTGTTCACATGATATTCTTGTAGTTTCTACTTCTTCCGGCATCTCTTTCATAATGAAATTCTATTCTCTTATATAGATGAGTAAACCATTTTCTTCTCCTCCATCAAATTTTTCCGCTTAACCACATTCATAGATTTTGCCGCTTCAAACTTTCTCGACTGATGTGTCTATAAAATGTGTCAATCTACTCCATTAGATCTTCCTTTAATTTTGTTAGCCATCGATTTACCTAACAAACATTATCTGTTATCATTAAAATCAAGGTACTTTATAGCTCATCAATCCTATTGGCTAAAATAATCCTTTAGTTCATTCTATTTCACTTGGTTAACAAAGAAATGCGTTAGTGAACACTGCTCAGTTAATACTATGATTAGCATACACTACACTCCGTCGGTGTATACTAGAAATGCTTCATTTACCGACAACACTGCTTTGTATCTTTCATCTCTATACTTCATCATAGATGAATGCAACATAATAAAGTCAATATCATCAAGTCATATACTCATCAACAAGTTACTCAATGTGTTCCTTATCCTCATTAGTCATGTACATCTTTCCCCATGTAGATTTCTCTGTTCTTCATCTCTTTCACCTTTCTTCATATGTCTCGGTATAGTAACTTACAAGATAAGTGCTGTCAAACTAGTTGACATCAATGACAACATAATACTAATTTAATCATATTACATATCTAATCAACAACTCCTCAATGATCTTTAATCACGAATTCTTCAATCAGATTCCAAATCAGTTGTAGTCCAACAATCTCTCCCTTTGGCATTGATGGCAACTCAAGTAATATGAAATGTACCATACACATACCAAACATATATTGTACAACTTTGTGAACAAAATGCTATAAGTTGAATAGACTTAATATGTTTAATCACTACGTTACTAAACAACATTAGATAATACAGCTTTACCATCCTGTAGTTGTGATATTTTCAGTTCTCCTGTTCCTTCTTTTGTTCTCTGTAACTAATCTTCAATACTCTGTCTCATTCAGATTGTCTCTCCCTTAGATAGTTCTCATTGGTGCTTCTACCTTTTCATATTATTTATCTCTCCCTTTGACAAAAATGCCAAAGAAACAAATAAACAAACAATTATATCCTCCTCTATATCTCTGTATACTGATATCTCAATTGGTTCAAGTTCTCCAAACTTAATCACAACCTTGAACATGATTCAAAGTGTGAACTATGCTGCATCAACATAAATGATCTTCTGATAAAAGTACACTGATGCAACATCTAGATCACCTTAGTGACTGATAGATAGGGGATAGACCCCAAGTCTAGTCCTCAAGTATTCAAATGTTTCCTTCGGTAGAGGCTTTGTAAAAATGTCTCCAATTTGTTCTTTAGATGTGACAAATTCTAACTTCACTTGCTTCTCTTGCACTTGTTCTCTTAAGTAATGATACTTAATAGATATATGCTTTGTCTTAGAGTGCATCACAGGATTCTTTAAAATATTAATAGCACTAGTGTTGTCACAATATATAATCACTGGGTCAGTGATTACCTCATTCATCCCTTCCAACACTTGCTTGATATATGCAATGTTTGAATAGTTAGTAGCAGCAGCAACATACTCTGCTTTAGCTGTAGACTGAGAAATACAAGCTTTCTTTTTACTTGTCCAGGTTACAAGTCTTTCACCAAAGAAAAATGCTCCTTCAGTGGTACTTTTTCTATCATCCACATTTCCAGCCCAATCAACATCAGTGTAAACTTTCCGTTCAAACTTCCCTTCCTTAGGATACCATAATCCATAATTCTCTATTTTCTTTAGGTATCTTAAGATCCTTTTTGTAGCTATCATGTGTGATTCTCTAGGATTAGAAAAAAATCTTGCAACAATACCCACAACATGTGCTATATCTGGTCTACTGTGAACTACGTACATTAACTTACCAATCATGGATCGGTAAAGTGTCTGGTTTACCTTTGTAGTTTCATCCTCCTTTGTGAATTTGCATCTAGTAGCCATTAGTGTTCCCACAGGTTTAGCATCTTCCATGCCAAATGTCTTCAATACTTCCTTTATGTGTTTGGATTGTGTGATGAATATTCCATCACTCTGCTGAATCACTTGTAGTCCAAGAAAGAACTTAATCTCTCCGAACATAGACATTTCAAATTCCTTTTGCATTTCATCAGCAAATGTCTTGCATACAAGATATGAGCCTCCAAAAATAATATCATCAACAAATATTTCAACAATGATAATAGTATCATTAGTATCACCTTTCATATACAGATTGCTATTTTCACTTGTTCTAACAAATCCAATACTTAACAAGTAAGTATGCAATCTTTCATACCATGCTCTAGGTGCTTACTTCAAGCGATATAAAGCTTTATGTAATCTACATACCATGTCTTTATTGTCGAGATCAAAAAATCCTTCAGGTTGTTCGATGTAGACCTCTTCTTCAAGTATACCATTCAGAAATGCTGACTTCACATCCATTTGATAGACTTTGAATTTCTTGTGTGCAGCATATGCAAGTAGCATTCTAACTCCTTCCAATCTAGCAATAGGTGCAAATGTTTCACCATAGTCAATGCCTTCTTCTTGTGCATATCCCTTGCATACCAATCTAGCTTTATTTCTTGTGACTTCACCATTTTCATTCAATTTATTCCTGAATATCCACTTAGTACCGATAACATTCTTATCTTTAGGTCAAGGTACTAAGGACTAGGTTTTGTTCTTCTCTATTTTCTCTATTTCCTCCTTCATTGCATTAACCCATTCTTAATTATCTAATGCAACTTTCACATTTTTAGGCTCAAATTCACAAACTAGACATATACCTTGTCTTATTTTGCTTCTAGTTTGCATTCCAACATGTCTGTCTCCAATGATTTGTGTCTCAGGATGACGTCTTTTGACAAAAATAGCTAGAACTTGGTTTCTCCTTTCTTGCTCATCCTGTTTAGGGTCATTTCCTTCCTCGGTAGCTCCATCTTGTTCATTAGTTTGTGTTGCCTGTTGTCCTGTATTGTTTCCCTGCTGACCGGTTGTCACAGCTTATGACGTTGATAGATACTCTGGATGCTCAATGTAAGTGAATCTACCATAGTCTTCTAGTTCCTTTGTACTTTCCTCTATGTTCTTATCATCAAACTCATCAACACGAACATTAGTACTTTCAACTATCTTATTTGTAACCTTATTCAAACATTTATATGCTTTACTTGTAGAGGAATATCCTAGAAATATCCCTTCATCTCCTTTAGAATCAAATTTTCCATTTCTCTCATCTTTCAAAATAAAGCATTTACTTCCAAAAAACTTGAAATAACTTATAGTAGGTTTGTGTCCAAACCATAGCTCATAAGGTGTTCGGTTGGTTTCCTTCTTCAGTTGTACTCAGTTAAGAACATACACAGCTGTACTGACAACTTCCCTACAATATGTCTAAGCAACATTCTTATGTATCATCAATGTTATAGCATAGTCAATTATAGACCTATTCCTTCTTTTAGCAATACCATTTTGTTGAGGTGTCCTCGGTGTAGAGACCCGTCTTTTAATTCCATGCTCATTACAGAAATTAGTAAATTCATCAGAGATAAATTCACCTCCTCTATCAGATCTTAAGCATTTTATTTATTTTCTAGTCTCTTTCTCTACCTTAGCTTTATACCACTTAAATATTTTAAAGGCTTCAGATTTCTCTTTCAGGAACATAACAGTCATCAGTCTAGTATAATCATTAACAAAAAGAATAAAATATCTATCACCATAACAACTCTGAGTTCTCATAGGACCACATAGATCGGTATGAACCAACTCAAGTATCTTCTTTGTTGAGTAGTCTTTACTTTTAAAACTAGACTTAGTCATCTTACCTTTCTGACATTCATGGCACATGGCATGATCAGGTTTTGTCAAGTTAGGCAATCCTCTAACTCTTTTCCTTTTACTAATCTTGATCATGTTGTCAAAGTTCACATGGCATAACCTTCTGTGCCACAACCAAGCATCTTCATCCTTTATTAACAAACAAGAAGACTGATCCATATCAAGATAGAATAGATTACCTCTGGATTGTTTACCAATTTTGACAAGTCTTCCTTCATCATCATAGATCTTCACCTTTTTGCTCTCAAAAGCTAGTTGGTGGCCTGAATTGTTCAGCTAAGCCACACTTAACAGATTATAGTTCAATCCATCTACCCAGTATGCATTTTCACATTGTATTTTGTCATTGATCATCAGTGAACCTTTACCTCTTACCATACAAGGTGCATCATTTCCCATTCTCACAGATCCTCCATTATATTCAACAAGATGATCAAACTTTTCTACATCACTGGTCATATGATGTGTACAACCACTGTCTATGATCCATGTATAATTTCTCCTTACTTTTGAGATTAGTGCTGCCTCTTCATGTTTCTCTTCTTCCTCTGAGTCATCTTTCATTGCAACAAATACAACTTCTATATCATCATTAGAATCAGATTCAGTTTCAATATCTTCAGCTATGTAACATACCTTTTTGCCTTTATCATCTCAGTTGTCTCTGTTGTTGTGTCGGTAGCCTCTGTTGACTCTTCTCCCATAGCTTCCTTCAGATTGGTCTTTGGATCTATCATCATCTTTCTTCTAAGAACATCTAGCAGTGATGTGATTGACTTCTTTATAGTTAAAATATGCCAAAGGTAGCTTACCTCTATACCTTCCTTTTCCTTTGGGCAATCTTCTGGCCATAAGAGCTTCAAGCTCATCAAGTTCATCATCGGTATTATCATCACTATCATAATTCTTACTATTCCTGCTAGACTTTCCAATCTTCAAAGAAGACATGAAAGAGGATTCAACAGAAGGAACAACACTATTATCAAAGTTGTTTAATTCAAAGGTTGTAAGTTTCCCAATCAGAGTGTCAAGAGTAAGGTTGGATGTAGCTCTTGTTTCATAAATTGCAGAGATCTTGATTGCATAAACTGACAGCAAAGTTTTGAGAATCTTGCTTATCACTATTTCATCATCAATCACTCCATCAGATGCTCTAATAGCATGTACCACCTCTTTTAGTCTATTTGAGTATTGTACAATGTTTTCACCTTCTTTCATTCTCATATCATCAAATCTGCCTCTTAGGCTTTCAGCTCGGGCTCTTTTAAAATTTAGATCTCCACTGTATATTAGATTTAACTTGTCCCACATCTTCTTAGCAGTATCACAACCCTTGATGTCTTCAAATTTGGCATCAATAAAGGCAGCAACAAGTTCCATCATAGTGATATTGTGTTCATGCCTATCCTTCAGTTGATCAAGAGTTAAGGGACTAGTGGGCGGTTGTATGTAACCATTCTCCATCAGATCTAATGCTGAATTCCCAATTCCAGATATGTGCAGCTTCATCCGGCTTTGCCATATTGTGAAGTTCTCTTTATTTAGCTTCAGTACTTCCCTCTTATACATCTTGAGACCTTTGTGCTTAAGTCCTTAAAACTCCGTTCTAAGCAATCACAGCTCTGATACCAATTGTTAGAATAATTGAGAGGGGGGCGAATCAGTTATCCAATGTCCCAAAACAAAATGTATAATTCAAAACAACTTCTTCAATTTCTACTCCTCGATAAATAATAATTACTTTCACTGTCTGTGCTTTTACCAATTACCAGTCTAATACTATAACAGTTACCGATCAAATCTAACATGTAACATGTAAAGTATGATAACAAACAAATATCACAATCAACACATAACACAAGAGATTTAACATGGAAACCCTATAAAGGGAAAAACCACCTGGGACCGGAAACCCAAAATTGTTCACTCTTCTGAAGTGAGGTCAGTTAAGACCCAACCCTGTTAAAGGTTTACAAACACACTGTCAGGTGTGACCTTGTTAGAGGATTTTAGACTAGAAGTTATCATCCAACCAGCATTCACTATGGAGTTGATAGGATAACAATGTTCATTCTATGAATGATACATCATAAGACTTTCAGAGTCCACTCGGTTAAGAGATTTTGACTGTATACAATGGTTAAATATGTAATAGTAAATGATCTAATTTAATACAACTTCAATTGCAGATTACATATCAATATTTAGTCCATACAAATCCTTCTGATCAATATTTCACTTCAGATTCAATACTGTATCAACTTACTGTACGTCGGTAATTGCTCTTTGTAGCTCGATAATTATTCTGCAGCTCGGTTCTTACTAACTAGTATGACCAGAATGCATGAAAACCATGTTCACATGATATTCCTGTAGTTTCTACTTCTTTTGGCATCTCTTTCATAATGAAATTATGTTCTCTTATATAGATGAGTAAATCATTTTCTTCTCCTCCATCAGATTTTTCCACTTAACCACATTCATAGATTTTTCCGCTTCAAACTTTCTCGGCTGATGTGTCAATAACATGTTTCAATCTGCTCCAATGGATCTTCCTTTAATTTGGTTAGCCGTCGATCTACATAAAAAACATTATCTGTTATCATTGAAATCGAGGTACTTTATAGCTCATCAATCCTATTGGCTAAACTAATCATTTAGTTCATTCTATTTCGCTTGGTTAACAAAGAAATGCGACAGTGAACACTGGTCGGTTAATATTGTGATCGGTATACACTACACTTTGTCAGTGTATACTAGAAATGCTTCATTTACCGACAACACTACTTTGTATCTTTCAGCTCTATACTTCATCATAGATGAATGCAACATAATAAAGTCAATATCATCAAGTCATAGACTCATCAACAAGTTACTCAATGTGTTCCTTATCCTCATTAGTCATGTACATCTTTCCCCATGTAGATTTCTCTATTCTTCATCTCTTTCACCTTTCTTCAGATGTCTCAGTATAGTAACTTACAAGATAAGTGTTGTCAAACTAGTTGACATCAATGACAACATAATACTGATTTAATCATATTACATATCTAATTAGCAACTCCTCAGTGATCTTTAATCATGGATTCTTTAATCAGATTCCAAATTAGTTGTAGTCCAACAACTAGCATTCATAGGTGTAGGCCAATTTAGAATAGCTTCAACCTTTTTAGGATCCATCTTCAAACCATCAGCTGAGATCACAAATCCCTAATACACAATCTCCTCTTTCATGAATGAACACTTTTTTAGATTTATTAGAAAATTTTCTTCTTTCAATCTCTGCAATACTTGTCTAACATGCAACAAATGTTCTTCTCTGGTCTTACTAAATATTAGAATATCATCAAGATATACAATCACAAAATTACCCAAGAATTTCTTTAAAACTTCATTCATCAAAATCATAAAAGTACTCGGTGCATTTGTTAAACCAAAGGGCATAACCAACCACTCATACAAACCTTCTTTTGTCTTGAAAGTAGTCTTCCATTCATCACCTTATCTGATTTTGATCTGATGATACCCACTTTTCAAATCAATCTTTGTGAAATACTTTGCTCTAGTCAAACTGTCCATTATGTCATCCATTCTTGGTATAGGAAACCTATACTTCACTACTATCTTGTTGATTGCTTTGGAATCAGTACACATTCTCCATTCTCTATTATTTTTAGGTTCCAATACTGTAGGTACTACACAAGGACTCAAACTTTCTCTGACCAAACCTTTATCGAGCAACTCTTGAATCTATCGGTTGAATTCTTGATTCTCGGTAGGTGTCAATCGATGAGGTGCCTTATTCGGTAAACTAGCTCCAAGGATTAGATCCATACAATGATCAATGCTTCTCTTTGGTGGAAAACCATCAAATACATTATCATAAATTATTTCACTATACTAGATGAGTAAGTTATCAATCTCCTCAGGGACATTATTCTCTATTTTCTTACTCAGTTTGTTAGGAATCACATAAAAAATACATCATTCTTCTTCAAATCCTTAACAAATTTCCTTCCTTCCATCAAACAAACTTTCATAGATGTGCAAACATTACTAATAGGTTCTTCCATCAATGGTAACAAGATTTGTTTCTTTCCATTAGCCACAATAGTATACTTATGCAATCTCCCATCATATATAGCATGTCTATCATATTGCCAAGGTCTACCCAACAAAATATGACAACAATCCATAGGCATGATATCACATAACACCTTATCATAGTATTTTCAAATATTCAAATTCACATAGCATTGTTCACTTCCCAAGAGTGTATGCTCATCCTTGATCCATGAAATCCAATAGGGCTTCAGATGTTCCAACCTTTTCAATGACAGTTTTGTGACCATCTCTTTAGATGCTAGATTCTCTGAGCTACCACTGTCAATGATCACCTTCCAAACTTTATCAAAAACTCTACATCTAGTCTTGAACAAAGTTTTCCTTACTGGATCTTCCTTTTTGCTTTCATTCCAGAGTGCTCTCCTTACCATCAAGTTATTTTCTTTCTGAGGTTCATTCAGTGACTCTTCTTGCACCAAAGCATTTCTACTGCTACCAACCTTCTTACTAGCACATGTACATTCAAAAGATCTATGTCCTTCTTCTCCACAATTGTAACAAGTTCCACAAAAACTTCCTCTGCTATAACCACCTTGGTAGTTATTGCCTCTACCTCTACATGAACTTTCACCTTTTCACTCGGTCTTGCCTTTGTCCAGACTTGTCTTTTCTAGTTTAGATCTACCATTTTCACCATTAGATCTACCTCTTCCTCTAGGGAATCTACCACCTCGACCTCTTTGCTTATGTTCATGTCTCTTGTTCAATTTTTCATCAGCCTTCAATGCAAATTGATAAGCCTCTTCAATGTTCTCCAACTTGACCAAACTGATTTCCTCTTGGATGGAAACTCTCAAACCATTCTAGAAATTCTTTCTACATCATCTTCATCATGTCCAGATCTAATATCCAATCTATAGAATTCCTTAGTATACTCTTTTATCGAGCTATCTTTCTACTTTAGACTTTGCATTCGCCTAACTAGGTTAATTTGATAATCACAAGGTACAAACTTTCCTTTCAATTTATTCACCATTTTATTCCATACCTTGATTTTATCTTTGCCTTTCCTCTTTCTATCCAGCTACAGATGTTCCCACCATAAGGATGCATGGCTTTTCAACTAAGTTGTGCTTGCAATCTTCACTTTCTTGTCTTCAAGAATGTTTTAATACTCAAAATACCTTTCCATGTTGGTGATCCAGTCCACCAATTCATTAGAATCCAATTTTCCACCATACTCAGGAGGATTGAAATGTGGTGTAGACTTCAGGCTTGTCAAAGCCTTCAAAAATATTTCTTCACCTTGATCCATAACAGGTGTAGGTTCTGCATTCACTTGTTCTTCCTCAATTTCATCATCACTAACATCTTCAAGATGTCTGCCTCTTCTCTGGGCTATTTCAACAGCTTCCAATCTAGCAAGAATTTGTCTCCCTGACGCAAGGTAGGGTCAAGAGGGGCCAAACAATGACATGCCCTAATGATCCAGCCTACTCAACAACATGAAGAAGGAAATAACAACACAGTGAGAGAGAGAATGCAGGATCTTTCATTAATTTTCATCAAATTGAATCATACATGCCAGGCTGTAAGGCCTTCCCAGTTAGGGCCAGATATTACAATGAATTACAGAAGTCCTCAAACATGTGAGGATCTACCAATAATCTCCAATCTATTATCTTCTTACTTCTAACTCTAACTGCCTTCCTAAACTACAACTAAACACATACATTTATACAAGAGTCTACCAAACTAAGTCGGCCTTCAGATCCACAATCAATGAAAGAAACAATCAGATCTGGAACCACACGCTCCCCAATGATGGATTCTAGCATTAAATTTGTGACCCATAATAAATGCACAAGTCAGCCTCAACAGAAACACAAAGAAACTACTCAGTAAGCAAGGATGACTGAGCAATAGACAAGCATTGCCGAGCACCAGTGAAACAACCAACCACCTAGGAGATATCTGACCATACTCGGTAACCAAAGGAAACCAACCAAATACTGACCAAATCAGTCAAAGCAGGAACCAAGCAACACAGACAAACTCCAAAATATTTTTGGTGACACGGGATTGCCAAGGACCCAAGATGCTCCTGCATCAATTGGAAAAATGATTTTTATACCATTTTACAAACTAAGATGAATCTAGATAGCTTGGGTAATAGTGTTGTTGATTGTATAAGATTCTTTGATGAGTTCAAGGATAGGTTGTGTCTGAGGAACATGTTTTCTCCTAAGGTCATTAACTGGTATAAGGATGATGTTATCTTCTACATTGATAAGAATTTCTGCTATTTTGTTTGGGCAATTGAGTTGTCCTATGAGATTACTAAGGAAGAATGTATGAGCATTATTGAAAATTTGATTAATATACCAAATGAGACTAATGATGAAAGAATTGAAGTTGTGGTAGAATTGTTTGTTGTTGGTGGTGAAGGGAAAGACAAAGATAAGGGCAAGAGAATGGAAAATTTATCAATAGAGGCTTCATCCTATGGTAAGCTATAGACACCTAAAAAGCCTTTACCAAAATAAAAATATTTTATTTTGTAAAACCCCTGATGACATCATCATTTGTTAATTAATTAATTTATTTTTATGCCATTAATTCCTCCTATTTTAATTAGACACATTTAGACACCTAAAAAGCCTTTACCAAAATAAAAATATTTTATTTTGTAAAACCCCTGATGACATCATCATTTGTTAATTATTTAATTAATTAATTGATTTTTATGCCATTAATTCCTCCTAGTTTAATTAGACACATTTAATTAAAGAATCCCTCCCCAAACCACTTAAATTAAATTTGAGTAATTTTCCCCCATTTATTGAATCATTATTTAATAAATGATGTCACATTCCTTAAATAAATTTTATATTTATTTAATCCCTCAAAACCCTAGAATCTTCTAGACTTTCCTAGACTTTCCTAAACTTTCCTAAACCCTTCCTAAACCCTTCCTAAACCAACTTAGGAGGTGATTCCTACATTTCTTAGCCTAAACCAGTCTTCTTTGACTTTTGGTCAAACCCCCTCATTAATGAGCCTTAAAGACTCATTAATGACCTCTTACACACTCTTTAAGGCTCTTACAAGCTCATAAATGAGGACCACGACTCTTCTTTCCACTTGGTTACCTATGCACACTTCCCTAGTGTTTCTCACATAGGTGTGGGCAACCTTAACCCTTATCAATCTAACCTTACCCCTAACTATACCCCAAACTCTACCCCAAACCCTGACTCTAACCCTAACTCCACTACCTAACCCAAGACCTTCCTCAAATCCTATAAATACCCTCACTTCTCAGAGAAATTCACCAATTCACATAACCATTTCATAGTAGTGTTATAATGCTAGATTACTCCTAGATCTTAAGCTTTTAATAATATTTGTCAGATTAACTCTATTTTATGATTTTATAGATCATCTTGGAATAGCTTAATGGATTGAATCTAGTTCTTTTTTAAGCTTTTCTAATCATTTCAGCATCATATCATGTTTAATTTGGATTAAAATCAACTCTAGATTAATCATTTGTAGCCTAGTTTGAATGCCATCTTCATTAGGATCCTTAAGGCCTTAGGGGAAAATTAGGTGAACTATACCTGATTCTATGCCACTATGGGGTTCTTATGGTCCCTAATCCATCCCATTCTTTCCTAATCTACATTAGGAAATTTCTCCAAGTGTTTGAGAGCACACCCACATCCCTAAATCAAGAACAAATCAAACGGTGACAAGGTGCTCCCGTTTCAGTTCTTATATCTAAATGTCTTTGCAAATAGTTTTCTCTATATGTTTAGGAATATGTTGTTAGACTTTGATTAACTAATGTTTGAATGTCTATGCCTATTTTGAATAGGTTAGGTTCACTCTACACACATAAGCAAGAAAAGAAAATTAGAAGAATGTGCCTAGAAGGTTTCTTTGCTCCATCGATTGTTTCAAGTGACATTGAATAGGAAGAAAAAAAGGGTGTTGATGAGCAGGAGATTGTAGGCATTAATATGTAGGATGCTACTGGTGAGGAGAATGTTTCTTCTCTTGTCTCTTCAGATGAAGATGATTTTTCAGTTGAAAAGTTTCTTACTATGCAAAGTTACTTAGGAGGACTGAAGATAGTTGAAGATATGTTTCATAAGGATACTTTTGTGTTTCTCAAGGTTAAATTTGGGGTTATTTCCCCTGTAGACACTTAAAAATGACCTATAGCTCTAAACGCGATGACATTTCTAACATTGTTCTTTAATTTATTTAATAATATTTATTATTTAATAAATTATGTCCTACCATATTCTAAAGTCAAAAATCATCATTTCTCCTTAATTCTATAATTAAGTGATTATTATTAAAATATTAATCATCCAATCAATATTTCATCAATTATTCATCTATAAAGTAAATTAAATAATTAAACATTATTTACTTATTCCTTATGCCATTCAATTAATTAAATAACCATATTTAACTAATATTCCCTCTTTCTAATTATTGCATTTATGTAATAATTAAATCAAAATCCCTATCACAATTAAATAAATTATATTTATTTAATTAAATTAATTATTCTTCTCTCATAAATAAATATTAATTATTTATTTATCAATTATCACATGTGCAAGTAAATAATTCTTTTATTTATTTAATCATGATTTTTTCCTCTAAAGCTAACTTATGTTGACTTTAGTTCACTCCATAATTCTCTCTCATAACTATTCAATCCACATTGTTAATTCCTCCCTCAACAATCAGT
Organism: Chamaecyparis obtusa; assembly: GCA_027943335.1. Taxonomy (NCBI): domain Eukaryota; kingdom Viridiplantae; phylum Streptophyta; class Pinopsida; order Cupressales; family Cupressaceae; genus Chamaecyparis; species Chamaecyparis obtusa. Next base: position 264,192 of record BSBK01001125.1, read on the forward strand.
TAAATTCTTCAATCAATTCAGTCATTGAATCCATGCAATCAATTGACTCATCCATGCAATCAGTTAACTCACCAGTCTATTCAGTTATCTCACTAGTCCATTCAAATCATCTCTCAAATCTATTTGTTGATAGATCAATCAATCTCCCAATTAAGGCAGGCAAGTAGAGTTGAAATCCCACTCACTTTGAGTTCAACTCTTTAACCATAGTCAATCAACCCCCCAATCATGTATTATTGATTGAAACTCCTAAACTCTTATAAATAGATAGCCAAACCTTTAATTTTGGTAACCACAATTGCTTTGAATTCTTATGCTAGCACAATCTTGAGCTCAATTTTGATAGCCCACATTACATAAGAAGGTGAACAACAAAGGAGGAATTATGGGTTTGCATATGCTTCTATGTTATTTGATTTCAATATCTTGATTTATGTATGCAATTCTCTTGTTTCCTTTCCTTTTTTGATACTGGGAATACTAATTTCTTTAACAATCTCTTTGTGGTTGAGATTTTCTATGTTATTGCATATTTTTACATATTCTATTATACTTGATTACAAATGGTGAACCCGATGTGAAATTTAGTCATATCTTTCAAACTGCTTGGATTTTTTTTATGAAAATTGTTTTGTAGGTTTATGCTGATATAAGGAGGTTATAGTCCAAAATTTATTTATTTTTTTCATTTTTTTTTGTAATTTTTAAAATAAATTTTTATGATATTTTATAAAAAATCATTTCTGGGCACAAATAAGCATTTCTTTCTTGAAATTCTACAGGGGGTCTATTCTCTTTTTTATTTTAATTTTGATGAAAAGTATTTAGAAAATAAATAGATGTTTTAAAACTGATTTGTTTTGATAAAATGGGTCCCTAGGCACAAAACAAGGAATTATGCTATGAAATTTTTTTGAAGGTTTTTTTGACATAAGCAATCTACAGTACAAGTTTCAAAATTTTTTAATTTACTTTTTAATAATTTGCTTTATGAGATTTCATAAAAAATTATTTCTCGGCACAAATCAACATTTTTTTGGTTTAAAAAATTGACATTTTTGGAAAGGTCTTGAAATTAGACAAGAGGTCTTCTCTTTGTGATTTTTATTTGGATGAGACATATTTTCAAAATAAAAATATAGATATTTGAAAACTTTTCTTTTTATGTGCAAGTGCAGGTGATAATCATTTTATCAAAAATATTGTTTCGAAACAATAAACGAGATTTTCTTCTCTTCTATCTAAAATCTTATTCTCTATTGTGAAATGACACATTTTCATTGTTGTAAATATGCACTTGATGAAATGAAAAATGCACCCGGCCATCAAAACATGATAAAGTCAAGATTCAAGAACTTGTTGAACAATGAAGAAGAGAAAGAGAGATACAAAAGAACAAGATACAATCTAAGATACAACGAATCAACACTTTGGAGCTATAAATCAGAGGAGTTATTAACACCTATGTGGACAAGGTATGCAGAATTTCTGAAATAATTTAATTTTGCGACATTAACCTTATTTCTATTAGAGAATTCCAAAACTAATTGCTAGATTTTTCAGTACTAAATTTTCTTTTTAGTATGTGGCTTGGAAGTGGGTTTTAATCTTATTAATCTGAAAACCAATTCATCTTTCATTTTAGTGCTTTAAAATGAACAATGCATGCTCAAACATCACAAACTCATACTTTATTTTAGTGCTTGAAATTGACACGTGGTTAAAATTGAACAAGGCATAGAACATTTGAGATTGGTGCAATAAAATTGAGCAAAGAAAAATACATTTGAATTTTGGTGCATCTAAAATTGAACAAGGAAAATCTCATCTCATTTGGGCTTAATTGAACTTGTGTGCTTGTATGGATGGTAGCTTAGTTCACATTTGATCTTTCGGTGCTTAATATGATTAACCTAGTGTCTTGAGTTCTTGGTGTGCTTGCACAATCTATAAAATTAGCAACCATCTTTATTTTTTAGAGAGGTCTACTTGGGGGGATCACTAACCCAACAAAAGATGACCTCAAATTGGTCAATCCTTCTAGTTGATATATAAATAAGACTTTGATAAAATTCTAGTCTTATCTCCTCAAGCTCAGGTGAGGTGTGTTGATGATAGTTTAGACCGAGTGAAGCATCCCTAGGAAGCCAACATGATTAACTAGGCTCTTAAGTGAGTCACACATGTACAAACTAATTGGAGAGATGCCATAGAACTTACTACAAGCTTGTTAATTAGAGGCCACATGGTTTACCTCTGAACACTTATCTTATTATATTACAAGGGGAGGCTGAAACATAATCTCCCTACAAGATTCCCATCATATATGTACCAGGGATATTGTGTTACAAAAGAGATCTTCGTTAACATGACAACAATACCCAAAAAAAGAAAAATCACAAGCAAATTCAAGAAGGTTTTTAAGCTCTAGTTGTGTGGTAGATATATTGTGTGAGATGACAAACACCCAATAAATGAGCCTATAATATTTTATATGAAGCCAAATTTGACCTTAGATTAATCTGCTTATATACTTTTTTCATTGTTACAAACTTCATGAAAACCTAAAACTTGAAAAATATATTGAACATACACAGATCATTTCTTTTTGAGTAAGTCCTATAGCTACACATTAATTTTGAGCTTGTTGAGTTTGTAAACTTACAAGATTTTTCCTACAACACTTGTCCTACAACATTTGTGATGCAAGGACTAGGGTAGGTGTGAGAGATTAGGACAATTTGTCCTTCAAAACCTTCTCAAAGGTCTCCAAGTCATCAACCTACTAGAACCTAGATCCCACACCTTTAAAGTCCACTTGATCACAAGTCCTAACTACCATTCACAATCCTGAAGACAAGATTCAACAACTACTCCAGGATGGATGATGCATTGTCTCAAAATGACTTACTAAGATAGGTACCAATCTTGGTCCAACAATGAAGGATGGAAAGTCTAATGTATGGAGGGTTGAATCAAATTTTCAAGAGTGTTTCATTACCTATCAAACATGTCCAAACTATTGAGAGTCCTTCTTTAGGCCTTAATTCCCTTGTAGCCCTACAAATATAGATTTAGGGTATTTCTCCCAAACTCAACACTGATCCTTGAGAATAAAATATAGTTTCAAATACCCATTTAGGAGTACTTTTAGCTTTCCAAGCAAGGGAGTCAGAAGACTCAACAAACGAGACTGTCCTTAACAATGCCAACTAGGCCTAATTCAGTAATTAGGTCACTTTTTTGAAGGAAGTACCCTAAGGATCAATAGGGAAGTGAAACCAATGCTTTTAATGTTTCCAACATGGTCTCAATACACTCCAAACTCAAATTCATACCTTGATTCAACCCCAACATCTAATTGTCATCAGTTCTTCATTCTAAAACTAGGTTTCCACATGGAGATGTCAACCTTAATTTAATGGAAACATGGATGGAAACACACTCCCATAAAAAATGACTTTAAAAATATTGAATACACATGCAGGCCCCTAATTCCACCAAGAATTAGAATTTTCTAGTGGTGGACATGAGAGGAAATAAACCTTGAATGAAGAAACCCTAGGTAATGAGGGTTTCAGGCCAGTTTTTAGAAAAAAAAGCTCTAACTTACGACCCCAGACACCTAGGACCTCCAAATTGGTTGAAAATGAAATTTAATTCAGGGATATTCATATTCCTATCAATTTCACCATCAATATGAGCCGTACAGGTCTGTACAGGAATAAGAAACTTGACTGTTTATAGGAAAACATTATGTTTTATTGATTTAAAAACAAATTTACATCCAATATGCCTTCCACCCACCTGAAAGGGATATATGAAGGCCTTAACCATAATTTAAAACTAAATTTCAAACTATCTATCCATTGGGGAAGTCAATTAGACTCAAACACCCAAAGTTGTCAAGTTGTCCAAAAAGTTGCTTGACAACTTTTGACAATTTTTGACAACTTTTGTATTTTTGCACTATGAGTGCAATTTTATTGCAAAACTTGAACTTGTGGTTCATTCATGACCAAATTAATATCAAAATATGAAAATATCCTAAATCTTAAGATTTTGGATCCTTTGACCATGGTTGACCAAGTGGCTTATAAATGCCAAGTCTTGGAACCAAGCCTTACAATTGGATCAATTTGATTGATAAGACTCCTAACAGGACCTAGACCTAAACAAGACCCCCTAGGAGTCACAAGGAATATGAATGCTTCATTTAGTTACATTGGGTGCTCCTACACCAATTTTTCCTACAACATTTGGTTCTAGAACATGATTCCTATAAATATTAATTGATATTTCACCATGGTCCCTTGTGATCGACATACTTAGATAGAAATATCTTAGAATATTAATTCTTTCCATACTCATCATTTTTAGTCTCAAAATCTAGAAAACCTTTGAAAACATAGCTTGAATATCTTAGGGTTAATGTATTGCACTTCCTAGAGTCATTTTGTTTTTCAAATTAGAGGGTGCATTTTACTAGGACATTCCTACAGTGGTCTTGCATTTTATCTTGACATCATTAGCACCATCCTTATCTACTTGCCTCAGCATAGGAACCTTATAATTTTGGTTAACACTTATCTTAGACATACATTATTGCTAGAACATAACACTTTTGTCCTACCATTTGATGTCAAGATAGTTCTTAATATCATTAGGGTCTTTACTTATAGGGTTTACCTTTGAAGCTTATAGAATCTCTCTTATGGTAAGGTACTTATACCTTAGACATCATATTTGATTCCTAGGGCTTGCATTATCATCTCATATTAGAAAATCTAAAAAAAATGAGTTTGACTTCCCTAGTTGTCTTGTATTTATCATATACTTGCATATGTTGAACACTTGGTCCAAGAAAAGTAAGGAAATAATGGAACATAAAAGGACCTTACCTAGGATCCCCATTAGAGCATTGAATCTATTCCAAGATCCTTGACATTAGATTACAAGAATCTTGAGACATTTTTACATCCCGAGACAACACAAGATGATACCTTACAACTACATGAACTCTCCCCCGAGGAAATAAAATCTAGATGCAAAAAATAATATATTGATGAGGGATTATGTGATGATAAAATGAAAGAAATTTTAGAGTCTATTTTGGACACTGACCCAAACAAATGCCTTTACATGCTCATGTAAAAATGTGCTAAACTTCTCATTGGAACTGATGCATCCACCATCATAGAAGACATACCTATGTCGGCATCTTGGATGTCCCCAACGACACCCCACCCACTCAAATCAGTTCTCCCTTAGACCAGTTACACACAAAATTCTTCCTAAGTCACCACATCTTCTAGCACCCAAGGGGTCCTATTAATTGTTGATCCACTGACACTATGCAAAAAGCTTAATCTATTAGTGAGTGCACACCTCAAGAATTAAGGAGTGAGTGCAAGGTGGGTTTAGGGTCCCAAAAATCAACAGTTCTAGCACTCCAAGAAGAATGAGACACAAATGACCATGAGGAGAGCCCCGAGTTGAAAGGTCAAAAATAGTTGACCATAAGATGAGAAGCTGTTACTAGGTCGAGTCGAACCCGTCCCATTGTGGTCACCAATTTTGTTAACCACTAACCAAATACCATTATGAAAAAAGATTAAGCTATTAGTGAGTGCACACCAGAGGGATTAAGGAGTGGATGAGAGGTGGGTTGAGGGTCCCATGCATCAACATGTCTAGTACAAAAATCCTCTAGTTTCCAACTTTCCACCCACACCTAGTGTACTTTCCACTACAACAACACCCTCCATATTAACCTTGGCTCATCTTGAAAGTACCTTACAAAAAATGGTAGTTAGGTCCTCTAGAAAATTTCCCCTACTAAGGGAAACTCATAAACAAACTCCTAAATCACCTCAGCCAAGTGTCTCTTCCAATTCAGGACAACCCCAAATCAATCAAGGGGCACTTGACAAGTCTAAGTATTTGATACTTATAAACCTCTTCAACAAGATGGAAAATGGATCAAGAACTACAACTCCTCATAAAGTAATAGTACCATAGCAATACAAAGCACCCCAGAAAGTCCTAGTTCCTTAGCAAATCATAGCAATTCCAATCACCCCAGCAAGTCCCAGTTCCTCAACAAGTCATAACACCATACCGATTCCAAGCACCCCAACAAGTCCCAATTCCTTATAAAAGTCATAGAACTCCAAAAATTCCAAGAACCCAACAAGTCCCAGTTCCTTATCAAGCCATAGAACCCCATCAATTCCAAGTACCCCAAAAAATCCTAGTTCCTTAGCAATTCCAAGCACCCCGACAAGTCCTGGCTCCTCAGCAAATCAAAGAACCTCAACAATTCCAAGCATCTTAGTATGTCCCACCACCTCACATTTTTGTAACACCAAAAAATTAGAGATATATACCCCCATATAATCCCGTACTACCATAGAATAGTGGGACCCCATTTATTGATCCAAATGCAACATCATCCATACATCCACCCAATGACATATTTTCTCAACAACTTCAAATGCTCCAACAAAAATTCATTAACATGTAGACAAGTGCCCCTATGAGGTCTTACACTATAGAAGATGTTAGTCCCTATACCTTTGATAGGACACTACATATTCCACCTTTTCCAACCAACTTTGTCACACCTAAATTTGATAGGTACAAGGAAAAGGGTGATCGCCATGATCACATTAGGGAGTTGTTTACAACATGTATGGAACTATCCCATGAAGACACATATATCATGAGACTCTTCCCACACACTCTTAGTGGTACAACCATAGATTGGTTCTCTAGACTCCCTCCTAGGATAAAGTCATGGAATGAACTAGCGAAAAAATTTATATCACACTATTCACACAACATAGTCATGGAAGTAATATTGATGGATCTTTACACTACCAAGAAGAAGAATGTGGAAATATTTTCCTCATTCCTACAATGTTGGAGAAATGTTTCCTCTAATGAATCTTTCCATTTTCCAACCAAGGAAAAGATCCACATGTTCATTGAAAACTATCAAGTGGACCTAATGTTTAAACTAAACTCAATGTATATTGAGTCATTTGAGGAGCTAGTAGAGAAAGGGTTGAAAGAAGAAATATCACTCATCTTGAAGGGAATACTCAAGAAAGAGACCAATAATTTAACACCCTATGACAAATATAAATACTGGTGCTTGGCTAAACAATGGTATTAGAAACCCATAGCACTGGACTGCTTATTTTAGGATTGGACACCCTAAATGTTTACTAACTAGATCATTTAGTCTCATTTAATTATCGACCAGGGACATAAACTTGGAATGGCATTTGCAAAGTATATGCTTCAAACCCTCTTGATTTTCATGACTAATCTATGGAATTCAAATATATTGAGCTGCAATAAATCTATGCTATTACCAGTAAATGAATTATTCTAGCAAAGAAAGTAATCACATATAGGAATTACTCTAACCGCCTATGCTGCAGGGACAGTCTACTAGTTCCGTTACTAGTGGCTGTAGGAACAACAAAGTTCTACTTTACTCCTAAGTAAACAGAAAAAAATTCCTACTCTAACTAAGCAATTCACTCACCAAGTGGGCCCCCTTGGATAAGTGAATAAAAACAAAATTAAGATAAAAATACTAAACTCAAATTGTGCATTCTATTCATTCATGGAAAATGAATACACTTGGATTGAAAGTAAAATAATTACAATAGTTCTATTCAGAAAATTGACTAACTCCAAAGAGTTACAATAGTTGTCTTATTTAAAGGAAAACTACAACTACTCCCTAAATATAAGATCTCTCCATAAATGAGGATCATTACAGATTCATAAAGCCTTATAACAGAAATAACATTAATCAGGAATAAGTCCTCCCAGAATATAGCACATTGAGGGTACTAGATCCACACATTGCATGTAATAGGAAATAGTATTGACTTGCCCAGCTTGCAAAGATCTTGCATCAATGGCTGGCTTTGACTTCTTCATCACCTCAATGCTGATCCTTGAATACACCATGATTAATACCTGCAAAATGATTAATGCAATCACAACCTTCGATACATACATATTCTCATCATTAATGCTAGGAAGAAAGTGTTAAGCTCTAATTAATACTCTTGCAAGACATATGGCTATAGGAAGGAAACTACCCAAAAACATGGCATAGGTAATGGAACATTCATTATCATATATAACTACTATATTCCACAATTTATATCCATTAGTTTCAAGCAAATACACCATGTCCTTCTATCACTGACATTCCTACTTCATGTCTTTACACATATAAAATATACATATAAAAACCATAAGTTCATGTGTCTGTTTTCAAGTAAACTACTTAAAAGGAAATAAAAAGCATTTAGAAAGATGGCCTTTTAAGAGGCTCATCATTCCCCCTAACTACTCTATTGTTGGTCCCTAGCAATCATGAAGTTTCAGATTGTGGCTCTCAATCTTAAATCACTGGCTGTCTTCTCTCCAGGCTCATCATCAACATAATTAAAGTATCTATGGTTTTCCCTGAGTCTTTCCCATCGCTGAACTTCTTGAATGATATCATGATCTGCAACACTTTCATTCATTGCCAGCAGTGGTTACAGGAGAACAAGAGGTTTAAATCTTAATGGAAACTAGTAGTTAAGCATAGTCCTGCCCAACATGATATACCATGGAACTCTTCTGGTAGAAAGGGATAGATTTTGCAGAGAGTGGGGTTCCCTGGCCTTCAGGTCATGTGACATTCTTATCCATCTCTACCTAGAAGCACTGATTTCTACTACAAAATCATGAGCTGAATGTTGATCCCAATCTGCATAAGCTTATTCTCTAACTGGGTACACTTTATTAGCTCTACTTGGGTTCACTATAACAAAAATCCAAGCAAGAAATGTTCTCTTGGAATGTTGAACCTTAGGTCTCATGAGCAAGGGAGTTGTCATCTCACTATTCCTATAAGGTGAAGCTTGATGCTCCCTGCTTATCTCATTTTGCATCCAGGACATTATTGCTCTTAGTTGAACATCTCCTACATAAAGGAGTGAATTCCAATCCCTATCATATAGCACAACTAAGTTATGAAAATATAATTCACATAATAAATTCTTTAAGGACATTGGAGTTGATTGAAATGCATCATAAAACTTATGAGGTGTTGAAACAAAGGGGTTTAGCCCTTCAACTATTCTTGTCAATTTGAAATTAATGAACCGTTCCTTAAGGAATAGAGCAAATACTGGAGACGGTGATCTACATGCTATGACTTCTGGAATCAACCCTATTATTTGATCAATCCTTCTCTTCAAAACCTCAATCTAATCTATTTTTTGTTCTAATTGATAAGCTTTCTCATCAATAGTACTTTTTAATTTTTCCTTCTCTATTTTCCACTGTGCTCTTTCCCATAATAACTGTTGATATGAATTTAACACTGCAGTAAGGGGTGTAGACAAGTTCAGAGGTGGCATGGGTTCCTAATTGAAATATCAGTCCATCCAGATGATAGCTGAGGGGTTTTCACTATGTTTTACTATGTGGAGGATTTCCCTTTCCACACAACAACAAGGGTTGTTACTACATTGTCCACTTTACAAGTTTTAGCTATTGCCCTAGCCAGAGTATATAACCCATCCTCATCAATTTGTTCTGTCACCTCTTCAACAATATCCTTACCAAATTTAGGGAACTCATCAGAAGGGGAATCTTTTGAATCATCAAAAATATTATGCCTAATAAAGATATCAACAAACTCCTGGGCCTCTTCAGAATCTTCATCACTATCAATGAGTATATAGTTGACACTAGGGTTAATTTTTGCTTCTAAATTCTAATTGTGGAACATAGTATCACTGTCTGTATTTTCTTGAACATTTACCTTAGAAGAGGATCTCTCCAAAAATTTGGAGAATTCTAAATTAACAATTGGAATGAGAGACACAACATCCCTATTGTTTACAGAAAGCCTTGCACTTCTTCTTTCAGGAATTGTAGAAGAGTATGAAGGATTCTTATGTTTCCTCCTACCGGTAGACATTTCCTCTGTAGCTACTGTAGGAGGTTCTTTCGGTGTTTCTTCCTCATGTGAGGGCAAGGTTTCATTGGCTTCATCACTAACATTCTCATTATTAGGTTGTTGTTGAGGAATTTCCTCTTCTATCTGCAGGGTTTTGCCCTTGTCTTTTCTATAGGTAGAACTAGTCTTTACAGATGGTGGGGTTTCAAGAACATCATCAGTTTTCTTTATCTTGGAAGTGGAAGCACCAATATCACAAGTTCTCTTCCTAGATGGTTTAGGAGTGGAGGAGGAATCTTCAGGAACAATTCATATTCTTTGGACTACTTTACAAACCCCAGTGGCTGTATTTTCTCTTCTCCCTATACCCTAGCCTCTAGGGCCGACTATCCTAGGTTCTATTTCATCCATTTTTAGAAATTCATCCCAAGTCCCAATCATTTTATTATTTAATTCCCTTTCTATAATTAACTAAATCAAACAATGATGGGAAACTGATTGATCTTTTCCTGACTGAACTAAAGAAGCTTTCTTCTTCACAATATTGAACAAGAAGTTATGCAAATTTACTGGTCTATTATCATGTTGAAGGTGGCTCAGGATTTTGAAATGAAGACCATGTAGATACTTGTAGAGCCCTTCGTAGGTAAAGTATTGAATGATAAATGCAGCTGGCTAGATAAAATCCAAGGGTAATGACACTCTTGAAGTGCCTTGCTTCTTGTCAATGTCTAGCTGTGGGTCACCATGCAAGGTGAACTGAGCCCTAACAGAACATAAATAAAAGTCCTTAGTCCAATGCTCTCCTTCATGCAGCAACCTAGTGACTTATGCCACAATATCCTTTGTGAATTCAACTCTTAACCCTTTTACCACTGCAATCCCATTCTGGAGAGTATTTAAAAATTGTAAAGAAATTTCTTCATCAAATCTATTGAGGCTCAGACAGTAGTCCAACCAACCTTTTCTTCTGAACATCTCACAGCTGGATGCATCACCTAGCAAAACTCTATGGTCAACTAGCTTGTGCCTCTAGAGATCACCCCCCATTGCTGTGAACAAAATTTTTTTGTAAAAGTTTTTGTTTTTCACAAAAGCACGAAAATGGAAAATCAAGGTTCAAAATGCTACAGACTCAAGGTATTGCAGATGAGAAAGGTAGAGTACAAAATGCTATTCACTTTAGATAATTAAAAGTGTTTAATGCATGAAATCTCATAATATTTTTGCTCGTGTCAAAGCCTGCCACCTCGAGCATGGCGCGAACATATCATCATAAGTTAAACTTTAGCTTTTAATATCTCTTTTAATATCTTTTAATTCTTTTCATTCATGATGATGCAATCATGGAATGACAGATTGATTAACACATGATGACAGTCATCTCGAAAAGACAAGAAATTCATTCTTTACATGCTAATTTTAAGTTTTGAAAAATAGAATATTCCCCTCCCCCAACTAAGTTAAAAAAAGGTCCCACCAGGCCAAGATGTGCAAGAATAAAAATTAAAACATCACGTATTCCTAATAAAAATGAATAAAATAAAATATGTACAAAGGTAGGTGGCACGCACCTAGTAAGCACTACAAGAAGAGTGTTCTAAAATATGACATGCATTGATGGAGTGTGTGGTGTGATAGAAAAGTGGTAGAGAGAGGAGGTGAGGTGGAATTTATTACAAAGAAATAATTTCATGCTAAGTGAAATCTTTATTATGGAGTCCATGATGGAAATCAAGGATTAGGTGAAATCTGGGTGGAAGACCCAGATTCTTTTGCTGCAGGAGAGATGTTGTCAATGTGTGGCTTGAACTGCTACATGAAGTCTTCACGACTCACTGGCTTGTGGTAGATCTTGAATCTGTGATCATTGACAAGTAATTTGAATGGGACAAGGTCAATAGTTGATAGCTGAACTACTCCATTTGCAAACACTGAGACTATCTCATAGGGGCCTAGCCATTATGTCTAAAATTTTCCTAGGGTATTCTGGTAGCGGGAGTCATATAATAGTGCCCAATCTCCAACTGAAAATTTCTTTTCTTTGATGATTTTTTTGTGCCACTTCTTCCTCTGCTGCTGGATCAATTCAGTGTTGTAGAGTGCAGATTTGCGATACTCATCCAACCCAGTCAATTGTAAAAGCTCCTCCTCCTCTGCTCTTGTAAGATCAATGTCTAGTTCCAACACTGTCCTAAGAGTCTTATGCTAAAACTCAATAGGCATTGATGCAACTTTTCCATAAACTAGCTCAAATGGAGTAAACCCAGTTGTTATTTTCCATGTTGTGTGGTAAGCCCAAATGGCTTCAAGAAGGTAGGTAGCCCAGTCCTTCTTATGAATAGAAACTATCTTAGTGAGGATGGCTTCAATCTCTTTATTTATCATCTCTGCTTGCCCATTGGCCTAGGGATGGTATGGTGAAGGTTTATCATGTCTCATTGTGTATTCATGCATCAATTTGGTAATGAGATTCGAGGTAAACTGTGCACCTTGATCGGTGACTATCTCCTGAGGCACTCCAAATCTGGTGAAGATATATTCATAGAGAAATTCAGCCACTTGATGATCCTTGACATGCCTCATTGCTTTAGCTTCAACCCATTTCATGGCATAGTCAGTACACACTAAGATATATGACTTACCATGAGAAGATGGCTCGATGGGTCCAACAAAATTGATACCCCATTTGTCAAATGGTGTCACCACCACCTAAGGCTGCAAGGGAATTTCATCTGACTTAGTTGGGTGTCCCATGTGCTTGCATATGTCACAGTGTCTTGTATGCTTAGTTGCATCTTTATGTAGGGTAGGCCAATAATATCATGTTGTCAAAATTTTGTATGCTGTCCTCTTTGCTACAAAATGCCCACCACACGGTTCATCATGACAAGCCTAAGGATGTCATAAGTCTCATCTTCTAGAATACATCTTATGGTGACCTGATTAGGACCCATGTAGAACATAAAGCTTGAGATCCATGAGAAATTGAAACTTTTATCAACCAGAAGTCAGCGTTCTTTAGGCAAGAAATGAGCTGGGGTCCTTCCTGTAGCAAGATAGTTTACTATGTCAGCATACCATGGGTTGAAAGATTCAATGGAGAATAGGTGCTCATTAGGGAAGCTATCATCAATTACTGTAGGATCATCTGGAACTTGTAATCTAGATAAGAAATCAGCCACCACATTGGCCTTGCCTGGTTATCAATGATTTTCACATCAAAATCCTGCATGAGGAGTAACCATCTTGCCAATTTGCTAGTGATGGCAAGCTTGCTCATCAAGTATTTGATGTTTGAATGATTAGTGTATACAAATACTTTATAACTAGTGATGTAGTGCCTAAATTTATTGAGGGCATAGATTAATGCTAGAAATTCCTTTTTAGTGACAGTGTAGTTTAGTTTAGCACCTTGATTTTTTTTACTAATGTAATAAATAACATGCTCAACTATAACTTCCTTTTGTCCTAGGACCACTCCAATGACATAGTCAGATGCATCAGTGTCAATGTGAAATGGCAACTTCCAGTCAAGTCCTCTAAGGATAGGTGTCTTTGTCAAAACATATTTTAGCTACTGAAATGAAAATTCATAGTCATCTATCCATTCAAACTCTACTTCCTTCTTCAATAGGTTATACAAAGGTGTTGTAATTTAGCTAAAGTCTTTGATGAATCTCCTATAGTAACCAGTGTGACCAAGAAAGCTTCTTACATCCTTCTTCTTAACTAGTCTTGGAAGTGTGCTAATGACTGTAACCTTTGTGGGGTCAACCTGTATACCAAAGGATGAAAGGTAGTGTCCTAAAACAACTCCCTCCTCCATCATCATGTAACACTTCTCATTGTTAAGGGAAAGGTTGTATTCCTAACATTTCTTGAGAAATTTTTCCAAGTTAGCGTGTGCCTCCTCAAATGTAGTTCCATATGTAGTGAAGTCATCCATATATATTTCAACACACTCAGTAGAAATGTTAGAGAAAATACTGAGTATTGCTCTCTGGAAAGTAGCAGGTGCGTTGCACAATCCAAATGGCAAGATTGAATAAGAAAATTTTCCCCATGGAAAGGTGAATGTTGTCTTATCCTAGTCTTCTGGTGATATCTGGATTTGGTTATAGCTACTAAAGCCATCTAGAAATGAGAAATACTTTTTACTAGCAAGATTATCAAGTACTTGGTCAATGAAAGGTAATGAAAAGTGATATTTTTTAGTGGCTTTGTTAAGCTCCCTATAGTCCACACAAACCCTCCATTTCCCCCCTTTCTTTGGAATAATTACTAGATGAGAAACCCACTAGCTATCTAAAATAGGATATATGAAACCAACACTAAGGAGTTTTTACAACTCTGTCTTCACTATAACTCTTAGATCCAAATTAATTCTTCTTTGGGCTTGTCTAATTGGCTTGCATTCAGGACTTATGTAGATTCTATGGGTACAAAGCTTAGGGTCTAACCCCTTCATATTAGTATAGTCCCATGCAAAGGCTTGTTGAATTTCTTCCAAAAGTTTGAGAAGACTGGACATCTGAGATGTAGTGAGATTTTTATTGACATTCAACTCCTTTCCTAAGACAATTTCAACTCTTTTTACTTTATCCAACATCATGATTTCTGCAAATGATGGTGACTTTGTCTCATGATATAATAAGGTATGGAGATAATCAAATGCTATAGGAGACTGAGGTGAGGTCTGCTTGGGTAGTATGGTTTGGAGGGAACATTTAGGATTAACACAAGAAGATGCTTCGGTTCCATACTGGTTAGTGAGAATTTTCTCTAGTATGTCATCTTCTTCCTGTGAGACCATAAATGGATCTCGTTAAATAACCATGAGCTATTGCACTGAATTTTCTTCGAGGGTAGCATCACCTAGATCTGGCTAGACAACTTGGTAAAGTTCAACTTGAGGTTTGGCTAGAGAATACAGAGTTAGTCTCTTGGTATTTATCCCATCTGATATAGTCATTTTTCTTGAGTGATATGCAATGCAAGCATCAGCTGTGGCTAGCCAAGGTCTGCCTAGGATTAATGGATATCCTCCTAGTGTGGCTTTGGGGGATAGGATTATGAAATTTGAAGGGTAATCCAAGGAATCAAGTGTTACAATAATATCTTCTACCATGCCATCTAGCTTAATAGTGGAATTATAAGCTAACTAGAGTATTGTAGGTGTGTCCCTTAAACCAATGATGCCAAGTTTCAACAAAACCTTTCTAGTCATGACATTGATGGATGCTCCTAGGTCAATCAAGACATTCTATATTTGTATACCATTAATATGAATAGTAACCAATGGGATTCTTGGATCAGAGTACTTAGGCATTAAAACTTTGTTTAACATGAGATCAGAAAGCTTCCCAAGGACATGGACAGTGTTAAGGTCTTTCTTCTTTCTTTCTGGTTGCTTAATACAAGCTTCCTTGATTGCCTTATTATAAATTGGGACTTCTTTAAGGGCATCCAATAAGGGAATTTGAACCATCATTTTCTTGAGTTGGTCAATCAAATTAGATGCTATAGGATTTTCTTTTGGGGTGCTGATTGGGCCAATCTCTGTGGATAAGGTGGATTTTTCAATATTGGTGCAGATTGAGGAATAGGTGGAATAATAGTGGATTGGTTCATAGGTATGTCCTTAGTATCAGAAACTTCAGTTATTATAGGCTCCTTAGGTGTAGAAAATTTAGTTCCTAATCTTAGGTGAATATCATTCACTTGCAGGGAATAAGCTTGCTGCTTGTTGTTAGGATTTGGAGTTAGTTGCATAGGCAGTTGTGTTGGCTTCTGAGGGCTATTATTGGTTATAGGAGGTGGAGGGTTAATAGCTTGCTGCTGAGGTGGAGGCATGAGAGCTTGATGCTGATTAGGTTGATTGGGTCCCCACTGAGGTTGTTGTTACCAGTTACCATGTGGTTGCCAATGGTAATTCTATTGTGGCTGTTGATATTGGTTAGATTGTTGTTGATATGGGTTAAATGGAGGTTGTTTCTAATAGGCTTGGTTATATTATGGCTATTGGTTAGACCAGTTATAATTCCAATTCTATCCTTGAGGGCCAAAATTTTGAGGGTTGTGGTTTTTCCATTGACTATTATTGTTATAACCAAAATTATTCAAGGGGTCCGGAGGCATACCTTGTCTTTGAGCCCATGGTCACTTTTGAGAAACATAGAAAACTTCTCCATTCTCCTCATCCATAGCTTTAAAATTAGTGCACATTGAATGAGTGTCCACAGATGCAACTATTTTACACCTACAATTTCTCTTCTTTTCTCTGCAGTGAGAGTAGAATTAGGCCAGCATAGCTTTTACCTCCTCCTTCTTCCATCTTGCTTGCATGTTGTCGAGCTGAGTGGAAACATCATTAATTATGTCTTGCTTAAAGTTAGACAATAGATTTGAAAAATACATTTTAGACACTCCTGAACCATTGGACTTATGAGGTAGGTCTCTGAGTCCTCTACCTTTCTTCACAGTAGCCCTTGAATAGTTCAGACATATATTCTTTATGTCAGACCAGTTCTTCTGAGTGATGTCTCCACCCACCATAAGGTCGAAGGCCTCAATGCTTCTATCATTTACACCTTTTAAGAAAAGATGTTTTTGAGACTCATTCAACTAATGCTATGTGTTGCGTTGTAAATTGAACATAAACCTTGAGACATAGTCTTCCAAGGTCTCATCCTCCTTTTGTGACATTTTTAAAATGTCATCTCCCTTTAAATCATGACCCCTACAATACTCTTTATATTTAGAAAGAAACATATTGCTTATTGCATCCCTTTCTACTACAACATTGGCACCTAACCCCATGAACCATCTTAGAGCAGCCTCCTTGAGAGTAGATGGAAATAATTTTAGCTTATGGGTGTTAGTTGTGTAATCATAACTCCTACAGAGGATGTCAAATTCAAACAGGAAGGTTTAATGAGGCCATAAAATTTGGGAAGTGCAAAGGTAGGTATGTTTTTTAGATTATGATTACCATGCTGAGTAGGGATAGGGAAAGGAAAGGTAGGCTGAGCTATTCTTGGGGGAGGACTTGGTGTTAGGATTAACAAGGCAGAAATAACAATTATGTGCAAATATAACTAATATCAGAAAATAATAAACCACACAGAATAGAACACAATGGCACACAGATTTAACGTGGTTCACCCAATCCCTGGGCTACGTCCACCAATAGCAAGTCCAATATTATTATCATCCAGTGATTACAACCTGATTACAATCCGTAATCCCTTACAGCCCAACTCTGCCGCAAGTACAAAAAAAATCATACATAGAAAAAAAATCCCTAACCCTAAGCCATATTATACAATATTTTTCCTGCTTTAGGGTTAGAATGAGTTATAAGTAGTCGGCCCAAATAACCGAAAAAAGTAGTCGGCCTCAAAAAAATTTTCCTCGGGGGCTGCGCCCCCGAACCCCTGCTCTTGGGGGCTGCCGCCCCCAAACCCCCGCTCGGGGCCCGGCCCGGCCCCGAACCCCGGCGAGGTTGGGAGGAAAAGTGTACAGTACTTTCTTGGATAGTACTTTCCTGATTAGTCACCACAAGCTAACAATCTCCCACTTGGTGACTGATCAGTATCCACACTATACTAAAAAAACCTCCCACTTGGAGATTGATCCTGTAGCAATACCGCTACCCACATGAGGCTCCCACTGGATTGAACCACCTTGGACTCAGTTGTTCCTTTATTTTGTTCAGTCTAAAAGACCAACTGAAGCTGAACATGAGTTCAACTTCTCCCTTGTTACTACCTTGGTAAACATATCTACTGGATTATCATCAGTATGAATCTTTTCCAGCCTTAACTGTCCATCATCCAAAACTGATCGAATGAAATGGTACCGCAACTATATGTGTTTTGTCTTTGAGTGCAAAGCAGAATTCTTTGCAAGAAGAATGGCACTTTGGCTA
This sequence comes from Chamaecyparis obtusa, assembly GCA_027943335.1. Taxonomy (NCBI): domain Eukaryota; kingdom Viridiplantae; phylum Streptophyta; class Pinopsida; order Cupressales; family Cupressaceae; genus Chamaecyparis; species Chamaecyparis obtusa. The sequence continues at coordinate 282,113 of BSBK01001125.1, forward strand.
TCTGTATGTAGAAAATTATCCTTTTGTGGATGTCCCAATTCTTCCATGAAGAATTGAAGCCATATCATCTCCTTGGCTGCCTCTGTAGTAGCAACATACTCTGCCTCTGTAGTGGATAAAGCAACCACCTTTTGTAGTCGAGAAATCCAACTCACTGCTGTCCCACCAACAGTAAATATATAACCTGTAGTACTCCGCCTGCTATCTATATCTCCTGCCAAATCTGAGTCAACATAGCCTTGTACAGTAGTAGTAGAACCCCCAAAGTGTAAACACTTACTGGATGTGCCTCTCAAATATCTGAGAATCCATTTGACTGCATTCCAATGCTCAATACCAGGGTTACTCATATAACGGCTAACGACTCCCACTGCGTGTGCAATATCTGGCCTAGTACATACCATAGCATACATTAAGCTCCCTACACCTGAAGCATAAGGTACCTTAGACATTTTAGTCTCTTCTTCTGGTGTCTTGGGACACATATCCTTAGTCAATTTCAAATGACCAGGCAAAGGTGTGCTGACAGCTTTGGCATTTTCCATAGAGAAACGTTGCAACACCTTCTCAATATAATCAGCCTGAGATAGAGACAATTTCCTATTTTTCCTATCTCTACAAATTTTCATACCAAGGATTTGTTTTGCTGCCCCCAAATCCTTCACAGCAAAAGATTTTGCTAACTGTTGTTTCAACCCCTTAATGTGATTCATGTTAGACCCAGCTACAAGCATATCATCAACATATAAACATAAAATAATGTAGCTGTCATCATCCAACCTCTTAAAATAAACACAATGGTCAGAATGACACCAACTATATCCATGCCCATTCATAAAAGTGTCAAATTTAATATACCATTGCCGAGGTGCTTGCTTCAAGCCATATAAACTTTTATGCAATCTGCACACCAAATTCTCCTTACCCTTGACCTCAAATCCTTGTGGCTGAACCATATATATTTCTTCATCCAAATCACCATGAAGAAAGGCTGTTTTAACATCAAGCTACTCTAAATACAAATCTTCAGTAGCCACAATACTTAAAACAGTACGAATAGAAGTCATTTTAACAACTGGAGAAAATATCTCATCAAAATCAATACCATGTTTCTGTGCAAATCCTTTTACAACTAATCTGGCTTTAAATCTTTTCGTACCTCCATCCTCTTCTTTGATCCTGTAAACCCATTTATTCTGTCAAGCCCTTTTACCTGCAGGTAACTTACATAAATCCCATGTCTGATTTTTCAGCAAAGAGTCCATTTCATCTATCATTGCAGACTCCCATTGAAGCTTTGTATCCACCTGCACAGCTTCATTATAACATTCAGGTTCACCAGCATCTGTTAATAGAATAGAATACAAAGATGGAGAAAATCTTTCTGGAGGTCTACTTAGCCTTGTTGACCGTCTAACACTCACTGGGGTGTGTGGTATTTGTTGTTGCTGTTGTTGCGGAGCATAAGGAACTACTGGAACATGAACTTGTGGAGTATCATCCAGTACTACATAGTCATTTTCTTTCTTCTCATGCTATAGCAACAGATCTTTGTACAATACTTTCTCATTGAATATGACATCCCTGCTTCTTACAATTTTATGATTTTCAAAATCCCAAAGCCTATAACCAAATTCATCAATGCCATACCCAACAAATACACATTTCTTTGACTTAGCTTCCAGCTTGGTTCTATTTTCAGAATCTATAAGTGCAAAAGCTTCACAACCAAAGGTTTTGAGAAAAGAATAACTCACCTTCTTACCACTCCATGCTTCCTCTGGAATACCACAGTCCAAAGGAGTAGAGGGGCCTCTATTGATTAAATAAACAGCAGTGTTCACTACCTCTGCCCACATATTTTTGGGCAGCCTAGCATGCAACCTCATACTCCTTGCACGCTCCATTATTGTCCTGTTCATGCGTTCAGCCACTCCATTTTCTTGTGGAGTCCTTGGTACAGTTTTCTGCCTATGAATACCATTAGAGGAACAATATTCTTCAAATTCTATGCTGCAATACTCACCACCATTATCAGATCTGAGACATTTTAACTTTTTACCAGTCTCAGTCTCAACCAAGCATTTCCATTTCTTAAAAGTTTGAAATACATCAGATTTCTGTCTAAGGAAATAAATCCATACTTTTCTTGTTGCATCATCTATAAATGTAACATAATACAGAGAGCCACCAAGGGAAGATACCTGAGCTGGTCCCCATACATCTGTATGCACAAGCTCTAATCTCTCATTTTTCTTTTCCTTCCCACTCTTCACAAAACTAACTCTCTTTTGTTTTCCATAAACACAACTTTCACAGAAATCCATATTGACACATTTCAGACCAGGTAAAACTTTCTTTGAATGAAGTAATTTCATACCTTTTTCACTCATGTGCCCGAGTCTGTTGTGCCACAGTGCTGTGTCAAAATCTACAGCAACAGTTTGATGTTCTTCCTGCTCAACTGCAGCCACTGTTCCTGAGCATTCATTATCTTCTGAAACAATTAAAGTAGAAGGAACAGTATGACCTGTACAAAGATATAAGGTGCCTACTTTCACACCTTTTGCTACTACTAAGGAACCTTTTGAAACCTTCCAATTTTTATCATTAAAAGTAACTGTGCAACCCTCATCACCCAGTTGCCCTGCTGAAATTAAATTCCTACTCAGCCTTGGAACATGTCTTACCTCTTGTAGTAGCCAATGATTCCCATTCTGCAACTTAATCTTAATTTTTCCCTTTCCAACAATCTGACAGGGTTCATTATCTCCCAAATAAACTAGCCCAAAATCCCCTTGGACATAATCAACAAAATAACTTCTATGGGGTGTAGCATGAAATGAAGCCCCAGAATCTAAAACCCATGAATCATCAATACTTTCTAAGGACAAGAGCAAAGCATCCTCCTCAGATTTGTTACTTACCACATTTGCCTCCTTGTTTCCATCATTTTTGTCTCCTTGATCTTTCTTCCGAGACCAACAATCTTTCTTCTTATGACCTGGTTTTCCACAGTACCAGCAATCATTTGGCCCTTTAGATTCAGACCTCTTTCCCTTTGATTTTCCTCTTGATTTCCCATGATTTCCAGAGTTGTTTCCTCTATCTCTTGTTCTGCCTCTGCTTTCTGTGTTCAATACACTACCCGATGTGGATGCCCCTGAGCTTTTCCTACGAATTTCCTCGCTCAATATAACACCAATAACATCATCATACTTTAGGGTATTAGAACTAGAAACAGAATTACTAACAGCCATTACCAAGCCATTCCAGCTTTCTGGCAAAGAACACAAAATCAAGAGAGCCCTAACCTCTTCATCAAAAGTAATTTTAACTAAGGTTAATTGACTTGTAACTGTATTAAACTCATTCAAATGATCAGTAACTGATCCACCTTCTACCATTTTCATATTAAATAAATGCTTCATAAGAAATACCTTGTTTGAAGCTGAAGGCTTTTCATACAACTTCGCTAGGGTTTCCATCAGATCTTTAGCTGTCTTTGCTTCAGTAATATTGAATGCCACCGATTGTGCCAGGCATAGACAAATACTCCCCAGTGCCTTCCTATCCAAAATATCCCAATCCTCCTGAGACATTGATTGCTCTTTCTTGGCTACTCCCTCTAATGGCCGCCATAGATCCTTCTGATAGAGATAATCCTCCATTTGCATCTTCCATAACTGGAAGTTCTGCCCATTAAACTTATCAACCTTCAGCCTACCCTCTTCTGCCATTTCTCCCACTTAACCGAGAGACTCTCCCACTAACTCATGAGACCTGCTTCAGAGAATAGATGAAAGAACGAATGAAATAACCTCGCTCTGATACCACTTGTTAGGATTAACAAGGCAGAAATAACAATTATGTGCAAATATAACTAATATCAGAAAATAATAAACCACACAAAATAGAACACAATGGCACACAGATTTAACGTGGTTCACCCAATCCCTGGGCTACGTCCACCAACAGCAAGTCCAATATTATTATCATCCAGTGATTACAACCTGATTACAATCCGTAATCCCTTACAGCCCAACTCTGCCGCAAGTACAAAAAAAATCATACATAGAAAAAAAAATCCCTAACCCTAAGCCATATTATACAATATTTTTCCCGCTTTAGGGTTAGAATGAGTTATAAGTAGTCGGCGAGGTCGGGAGGAAAAGTGTACAGTACTTTCCTGATTAGTCACCACAAGCTAACAATTGGTTGTCGAGGCTGATAGATAACAAGAGAAAATGGGTTGTCCTGATATGCTGGTTCAACAAAAAGGTCATTCAAATATAGCGATCCTTTAGAAGATGATGGTGAAGATAGTTTCTTATGGGCGTCAATGAATGGGTTTTCAAAGGGTTCTTCTTCTTCTTCATTCTCAACTTGGGGTTCCTCAGGTTTAGGATTAAAAATATCAAATGGTTCAACCTGGATATTATGGGGAAGGAATCTCCCAAGGTGGTCTCTTCTTCTATGCATAAAATGCTTACTTAAAACTAAGTTCTAAACTATGAAAACTGGGAACATGAACGCTAGGATAAGTTTGAATTAACACCATCCTCGACAGTGGCACCAAAAATGCTTGGCTGAACAATGGTATTAGATTGGACTACTTATTTTAGGATTGGACACCCTAAATAGTTGCTAACTAGATCATTTAGTCTCATTTAATTATCGACCAGGGACATAAACTTGGAATGGCATTCACAAAGTATATGCTTCAAATCCTCTTGATTTTCATGACTAATCTATGGAATTCAAATACATTGAGCTGTAGGAAATCTATGCTATTACCAGTAAATGAATTATTCTAGAAAAGAAAGTAATCATGGATAGGAATTACTCTAATCACCTATGTTGCAGGGACAGTCTACTAGCTCTATTACCAGTGGCTAGAGGAACAACATAGTTCTACTTTACTCCTAAGTAAACATAAAACAATTCCTACTCTAACTAAGCAATTCACTCACCAAGTGGGCCCCCTTGGATGAGTGAATAGAAATGCAATTAAGATAAAAAGATTGAATTCAAACTGTGCATTCTATTCATTCATGGAAAATGAGTACACTTGGATTGAAAGTAAAATAGTTACAATAGTTCTATTCAAAAAATTGACTAACTCCAAAGAGTTACAATAGTCATCTTATTTAAAGGAAAACTACAACTACTCCCTAAATCTAAGATCTCTCCATAAATGAGGATCATTACAAATTCATAAAGTCTTATAATAGAAATATCATTAATCAGGAATAATTCCTCCCAGAATATAGCACATTGAGGGTACTAGATCCACGCGTTGCATGTAACATGAAATGTTATTGACTTGCTCCACTTGTGAAGATCTTGTAGCAACTGCTGGCTTTGACTTCTTGAACACCTCAATGCCAATCCTTGAATACACCATGATTAATACCTGCAAAATGATTAATGCACACACAATGTTCAATACATATATATTCTCATCATTAATACTAGGAAGAAAGTGTTAAGCTCTAATTAATACTCTTGCAAGACATATGGCTACAGGAAGGAAACTACCCAAAAACATAGCATAGGTAATTGAACATTCATTAGCATATATAACTACTGTATTCTATAATTTCTATCCATTACAAGCAAATATACCATGTCCTTCTATCACCCACATTCCTACTTCATGTCTTTACACATATAAAATATACATATAAAAACCATAAGTTCATGTGTCTATTTGCAAGTAAACCACTTAAAAGGAAACAAAAAGCATTTAGAAAGATGGCCTTTTAAGAGGCTCATCAACTGGTCTAAAAATATCAATGTGCCAAATGATAGCATTATGGATGCTAAAATGGCTCAACCTATCCTACATGTGTAAGCACCAACACCTGTTCAACATACCCAACTAGCACCTATCCAAAAAACCGAACTAGCATAAAATATACAAAATTTTAACAACACCATTCCTAGACAAACTCTTGAATAGACTAATGCACTTACCCAACAAAAATGTTATGCAAGATGGAACTCCACTCGATGATGAGAATTTACACCTCTTACAAAAATTCTTGAGATGATCTTGAAGAAATTGATATTGTCTATTCAGTCACTTTACTTGAGATAAGACATTATGAGGGTCCTGAAAAATCAACATGGTGGGATGGCAATGGTTACTGTAACTACCACAGAACTAAGGGGCACAAACCAAGTGATTGTATGCAATTGAAGGACATTGTCCAAGATTTCATCGACTATGGTGAAGTCAAAGTTGTCACAAATATTGGCACCACCAACAAAGACCATAAGATGTTCCAAAATCTATTGATGGATCATGGAAAAGATAAAGCCTCCACATCTAAAAAAGATAATAAGGCTAATCTTGCATATACGAAAGTAGACCCTAATTTGACAATGAATACCACCAGTATCACAAGTCTTGACAATGATTGTATTATTACTAATAAATAATGTCCCAATAATTCACCTAATGAGGAGTTGGATATATGTGGAGGCACCATTCCCAAACATGATCAAAATCATATACCTGTTTCTAGAAATGTCCCACAAGAAATCTCCATATCTCCCACCATTTCTTCCTCACTATCTCCACCTAGAAATGCATCCAATAATAAAAAATTTCCAGCCTACCCACAAGGACTATCCATAATACAAATCCTAGCTAATCCATTCTATAATTCTAGTCCCTTCTATAATTCAACAATCTTAGATCCAATTCCACCATATAATCCACTCCCAAGAAAATCTACTCCATTGAGTCCTTTCAAGAATCCACTATACATATCCACAATCATACCCCATGTCAAGAGGGTTATCCAAAATCTAAAGAAAAAAGTCCTAAAATTGGTCATGAGAAAGATACCAAGAATGTCCAATCCCATCCACTCTTTGATCAAGATACCAAGAATTTCCAAACCCATCCAATATTTGACCAAAATCCCTTTATCCAATTATCTCACGTCCAACATGATCTTCTTCCATCTCAAGAGAAAATCATTCCTCTGAGCCCCATTCATAATCCACCCCCTAAGAAAGACCACGATGTCTCTTATACTCCATCTAATGATCCTCTTCCATGTCAAGATCAAATTAATCCTCCATGTCCACCACATGATCCCATCATCTCTCCATCTCCATGTCATAATCCTCCCTATCCATCACAAGATTCCATCATCCCTCCATCTCTATGTCATAATCCTCCCTATCCACAAAAATATCCCATCATCCCTCCATCTCCATGTCATAGTATCCCATGTCCACCTCAAGATCACATCAACTCTAGCCATGTTAATAATGAGCTTATTACATATAAACTTGGTTTATCCACTTTCATTTAGTTCGGTCTACTTCATAGTCCTACTATTCCGTATGTGTCTCCTCCACCTCAAAATGGACTTGCATCTTGTTTCAAAAATAATGAGTATCAAATTACTAAGAATATTTGTTAAAAAATGCATTATCAAGGAAAGGGGTTAGGCCTCAATGAACAAGGTATCTTAGAACCCCTTGCTATCAAAGAAAATCCATATTATCAAGCCTTGGCTATATAGTTCACCATCAAGATGTTGATATCCCCTCTACATCCAATATTCTCCCATATAAACCCAAGCATATTCCTTCCCCCTCATTCCTTCCATCTATCTTAGGTCCATATATTCCTCCATCCACTAATTCACAATACACTTACCCTTTCCCACATGAAAGTCAAAAAATGAACACATATTTGAGAACCATATAACCATCCAAAAGGCCTCCATACAATTCATATCCACTAATAAATACCACTTCACTTCCAAGAAATTTGGATGCCAAGCATAAAGTCCATAAGTCAAGTAATCCACATGCAATCAAGGATCAACATGTCCTGTCTAATTGACATGTAAAAACAAAGAAAAATATGATCCAAAACAAAAAAGAAATATCCAAAAGGCTAGCTAAGAAAAAAGGAAAGTCAAAATATATATGGGTTCCTAAATACCTTATGTAGGCATTGCATTCCAAGTAACCACAAAGAATGAAAAATTAAAAAACCATGTGGATTCCCAAGTAGCTCCTCAATGCACAATATCCCAAAGAAAGATCAAAATTGGCATCCAAGCTTTCTATTCCAAAGACTCCCATCAATTCTCCACATAAATTTATTCCATCTTCCAAATCTATTTTGGGTCCATATGTCTCAAAATCTACTACCTTAGATACTCCATCACCTCCTTCATCCATTTTGGGTACTTGAGTCCCAAAATCCATGTCCACCCCCCCTCTAAATTCCAAATTCCAAAATCAATTTTCCTTCCACCATTTCACCACCCCTCAAAGTGTGTGTCAATGTTGATATTTCTAGAATTTCCATCCACCCATACACAAGTCTTCCAACACCCCATTCATTATCCAACACCTACTTTCCATCCTTCCACCCCCTTATCTAATCCTATGCATAAACCCTTACCCTAGTCCATTTTATTACTCATTTCACCCTCAATTTCCATCACCTTATCAACACATTTGAGTATAATTTCAATAGCCATGTTACATTATAGAACATTCTTCAAGAATATTATCAAAAGAACAAGATTCTTGAGCCCTTCCTTCATGTAATTTCTTACATCCATCATCTTCCAAAATTGTCAAAATAAAAATAAAAATGGTTACCTTGGTGAAAGCTTGACAAATAGGCTCCTTGAGTGACACAAAAATATCAATCAAGAGAAATAATTCATCCTATGGTGAAAACCACTTCTTGTGTCACCTTGGACAAGTACCATGATGAAGACTTGACAAACATGCATCATATATAATCCATTACCCTCTACACTTGGGAGTAAGTTTCATACATGCTATCCTACCTACCCCATCCTCCATGATCCCTCATCCATCCATATCCCTTATTTCCATCTTTTATCTTGACAAGGCTTCATACATAATTTCTACTTCACTTTATCCACACCCTACAATAATCTTATCTTATCCATCCCTTACTTTCGTCATGCATTGACATGTTTCATATTGCCTAATCCCAAATCATTTTCTCGGTCTTGATCAAAATTAAGGACAATAAAAAATGAAGAACATAGTTTTAGAAGTCTTTTGACATGCCCATTTCTTATAGGTCTCATGTCATTCAATGTTTCATGTCATTGCCTACATAGCCACCATATCCAGTCCTTAGCTTGGGTAAACATGTTATCCCATTGTGAGATAGTCCTTGCATCCAAATAAACTCTGATTCTATTTTTTCACCTATCCATTATCGTCCCATCATCTCATTCAACCATTCATAGAATTCCATGGTTTGATAGACACTAGGAAAAATAAATACAATCATGTTTGAGAATAAATCCTAACATATGCCTTTCACCTCATTAAGTGATTTAAAATGTCTTGAAAAAACAAATAAAAAACACAAATTTTTTTTTTGAAAAAATTCCTAAAAATTGAAGACTCCTTCAAAACAACAAAAATAGCACAAAATTGTCCTATAAAATCCAAAAACACTTGAAAAAGACCTTCAAAAAGTTCAAAAATATTTTGAGAAAACAACAAATACATTGCAAAAGACTTTCAAAAGATTTAAAAACATCTCAAAAACATAAAACAATCATCTAGGATGACAATGTTTTGGGGTGTCTGTGATAAGGGCCTTCACTTATGTGATAATCCATACATGCCTTGACTCCAAACATATGAACCCTATGGTGGACCAAAAACATTTGCAAAAAGATCCAAATAATTATTTAAGATAATAAAACAAATAAAAAACCAATAAAAATCCTGCAATAAATCTCCTTCGCGCATAAACCAATTCTCTAGCATTTTTAAACATGCATTAAATGATGACATTCAACACATATGAGCTTCAATGGAACCAAGTCAAAACACTCAAAACTAGTCAAAAGGTACTCATCTACACTGCCCAAACTGTCTTATCAATCAATTAGTCCCACAACAAAGCATTTTGTCAAAAATCATGTTGTCTTAGACAAGGGAAGGAACACTCAAAATCAAATGAAGTAGTCTTAGATGGGGTACCTTTTTTTCTTGGAATCAGATAGCATAAAAAATACATCAAAATTCAATGTCCAAACTACTACAAAAATATAGACATATAATCAGTACAGTTGCAACTTGTCGAGTTAAGTTAGTCTTATTTTGTCTTGATTTTCGCAAGTCATGTTCTTATGCATCTCTGGGATGTCCACAAGTGATTTAGAGATGCCATGATGGTTCATGAATTTTTTTTTGTATGCTATTTTTGGAATGTTTGTCATGAATTATTAAAAGAACAATCTAGGTGTTTGTTATAAGAGTCTTCACATCCACATATAGATATCGAATTGTAGCATTGCAATGGATACTTCAGTTGTGATACGCTGCACATACCTCAACTCTAAATTCTCAACCTAGATGGATCAGACCATATTCCTTGTCTATTCAGCGTGCCCCTTATAATGCAAGAGGACAATCATACCTAGATCATTCATATTTTGGTAGGATGGTATCTATTTTTTTCTATAATAAAGTGGCTCAATGATGATAAATAAATAGCTCAATTTAGTTGGAAAGCAAAAGCATGGTTATTATAACATTAAGATCTGTACTTAATACAATATAAGGGTTTCAATCAAGGATTCAATCTCAATTATTTTATTTCAAAACTATCATCTTCTAAAAAGTTTCATTACTAACAACTCTCTTTGTCAATCCTAACAAGTCCTTGTGACAGAGTATCATGATACATCAAAAAGATTACATCCTCCATAAACATGTTAGTACATATAACATAAATCATGCATTATAAGTAGATATCATAACACATCCAACCATCATATAAATGTTTTACATCTAGTCACATCATAAAAAAGTGCACACAAAAAATACAAAAATAGAAGTACGTAAGCATAACATCACCTCATATAGAAAATGCATACATCCATCACATAGAAGCATATCATACTATTTTTGCATTTTATAAACATCATAGATACCATCATCTTATTTCAAGAGATCAATCATACCTTTCTTACATAAACAATCTCTTGAGGAGGGCATCAACCTCATCTTCACATTGTTCTCGCTAGGGCATACCAGAGCATACTTTTTATTTGAAATAATGTCTAAAAAGCATTGTATCAAAGAGTGGCAAAGTGTAGACACTTAAAAATAGAACATTGCTCTAAATGTGATGACATTACTAACATTCCTCTTTAATTTATTTAATAATATTTATTATTTATTAAATTTTGTCCTACCATTCTCTAAAGTAAAAAATCACTATTTCTCCTTAATTCTATAATTAAGTGATTTTAATTAATTACTTTAATTATTAATCGTCCAATCAATATTTCATCAATTATTCATCTACAAACTAAATTAAATAATTAAAACATTATTTAATTATTCCTTATGCCATTCAATTAATTACATAACCATATTTAGCTAATATTCCTTCTTTCTAATTATTGCATTTATGTAATAATTAAATCAAAATCCCTATCACAATTAAAAACATTATATTTATTTAATTAAATTAATTGTTCTTCTCTCATAAATAAATATTAATTATTTATTTATCAATGGTGACATGTGCAAGGAAATAATTTTTTTATTTATTTAATCGTGATTTATTCCTCCAAAGCTAACTCATACTGACTTTCAGTTCACTCCTTAATTCCTTCTCCTAACTATTCAATCCACATTGTTAATTTCTCCTTCATCAATCAATTAAATTCTTCAATTAGTTCAATCTTCTAATCCATGTGATCAATTGACTCATCCACACAATTAGTTAACTCACTAGTCTATTCAATTATCTCACCAGTCCATTCAAGTCATCTCTTCAATCTATTTCCTGACAGATCAATCAATCCCCCAATCAAGGTAGTCAAGAAGAGTCAAACTCTCACTCACTCTGAGTTCAAATCCCTAATCAAAGCCAATCAACCCCTCAAACATGAATTCTTGATTGAAACCCCTAAAATATTATAAATAGAGAGCCAAACCTTTGATTTTAGTAACCACAATTGCTTTGAATTCTTATGCTAGCACAATCTTGAGCTCAATTCTGAGAGCCCACATTACATAAGGCGAACAACAAAGGAGGAATTATGGGTTTGTAGATGCTTTTATGTTATTTTATTTCAATATCTTGATTTATGTATGCAATTCACTTGTTTGCTTTCCTCTTTTGATATTGGGAATACCAATTGCTCTAACAATCTCTTTGTGGTTGAGATTTTCTATGTTATTGTAGGTTTTTACAAATCCTATTATACCCGAATATAAATGGTGAACATGACGTGAAATTTGGTCATATCTTTCGAACAACTTGGAATTTTTATATGAAAATCATTTTGTAGGTTTATGCTGATATAAGGAGGTTACAGTCCAAAATTTAGATTTTTCAAAATTTTTTTAATATAATTTTTTATGATATTTCATAAAAAATCATTTCTAAGAATAAATCATCGTTTCTTTTTGAAAAAATTATATTTTTAGAATGGTCTTGAAATTATACATGGGTCTATTCTTAGTGATTTTAATTTTGATGAAAATTATTTGAAAAAAATAGATCTTTTAAAATTGGTTTGTTCAGATAAAATGTGTCCTTAGGGCACAAAATAAGGAATTATGCTATGAATTTTTTTTAAGGTTTTCCTTGACATAAGGAAGCTAAAGTACAAGTCTTAGATTTTTTTGAATTTTTTTTCTTTTTTTGAATAATTTTTTATGAGATTTCATAAAAAATATTTCTAGGCACAAATCAATATTTTTTTTTGAAAAATTTACATTTTCGGAAAGCTCTTGAAATTATACAAGGCATATTCTCTTTGTGATTTTAATTTGGGTGAACAATATTTCCAAAAAAAATATAGATCTTTGAAAACTTTTCTTTTTGTGTGTAGGTGCAGGTGATAATCATTTTATGAAAAACATTGTTTCAAAACTACAAATGAGATTTGCTTCTCTTCTATCTAAAACCTTATTCTCTATTGTAAAATGACACATTTTTATTATTGAAAATATGCACTTCATGTAATGAAAAAATGCACTTGGCCTTCAAAACACAAAAAAGTCAAGATTCAGGAACTCATTGAGTAGTGAAGAAGAGAAAGAGAGATAAAAAAAATAAGATACTATCTAAGATACAACAAATCAACACTTTGGAGGTATAAATCAGAGAAGGAGTCATTAACACCTATGTCCTTGTGCTATGATGAGGAATGTTAATAGCAACTAGAAGATTGTCATATGTCTCAGATGCAATGAATCCACACAAACTTTTGAACACTACATATACATACAAGGTGTTGAGACGACAAAGATGAATAGGAGTATGCACGAAGATGATAGGAGATTACAAGGAGATGACAAGGTAGAAAAGCATGATCAAAGGGATATGAAGAGGGAAGGAAAATAAAATGAGGACACAGAGAAGAAGCATAAGAAGATGACAAGAAGGAGGAAAAATAAAGAGATTTCAAACATGGCTTCTACTTTAGTAGGATCCAAAGGCAAGTCAAAGGGACTTGCTCCTCCCAAAAAAAACTAAGATAAAGAAGGATGCATCAATCCAAAAGATTTCATAGAGATATCATTCAAGTTGGACTGATGTAAGGAGGATACTACTCAGGGGGAGTAGTAAGCATGGTAAATGAAGTATGTAATTAAGTTTTTGTAAAGAGATGCATGAGTTTGCAGAAGTCAGTGAGATGGGTATTTGATGTACAATCAATATTTGATTAGAGGTGTGTATGAAAGAATATAAATGAGCTTGATAAGGTAACTAAAGCAAAAGATGAAAAAAGAAGCAAGAATTGACATGACAAAGAAACATGAATAACAAATGATGCACGTTTTCCATTGATATCAAAGGGGGAGAGAAGTAGATGTGAAAAATAATTGAAGAGTTATTAAGGTCAGATTAGAGAAGATTAGATGAGAGTCTAGAGAAGATCAAAAGAAGAGATTCATTGAAGAGATCAGATTACAAGAGAGAATAAAGTTTATATAATTTCATGCATAAGAAAGGATAAGAAGAGTAACATACACTCTAGGGGGATAAACTGATGGAGAGAAGAGTATGTAATTAGATTGGAACCAAAGGAAGTTTTCTTCCAGAGGGAGCTGATTAGTGAGGAGGATGAGTCAGAGAGAATCTAAAAGATAATATGATTGATTGATCTCAAAGGGGAGACTGTTGGTTTTTGACTGTATTACTATGTTTTTCCCATCACATGTTGCCATCAATGCCAAAGGGGAAGATTATTGGCAATTGACACATTGGATGCTAACTGAACTATTGTAGGTTAGTCAATGGAACATGATGTTCAGATATCTAGTGAGGTCTGGGTATTGAAGATATAAAATCACACAGATGAGACATAGTTGATGAAGGTCTATACTTAGTTTACCCCAAGTTTTAGAGGATATCATACAAGTTTGAGTATAATTCAAGGTCACAATTGGTGACTGGTAGACAGAGTGACAGATAGTGTTGATAGGTAAACAAAAAAAGGTATATTGTGTTGAATCAAGATGTAATCTATTGGAGCATAATTAGTGTTAGGAATAGTCCCAAGAGATAACTGAGGGGGGGGGGGGGGGTAAATCAGTTATCTACAATTTTCAATTCTTTATCCAATTAAGTATACTTAAACATAAAGCATAAACACAATGAAAGAACACTTGAACACAACACAATATTTTTCTTATGAGGAAACCCAAATAGGTAAAAACCCCAGTGGGAATTGACACCCACTAATATTCTGCACTAGTGTATTATGATCCTTGTTAGAAGATCCTTAACCTTGTTAGGAGTTTCTTTACAATATATTTAGTATAGTAGACCTGGTCAAGGGTTGGACCCTATTAGGAGTCTTTTACAATAGTCCTTGTTAGGGGAGAGGGCGCACTATCCGAGAGCACATTTCTTAAAGGGGTGAAGGCTACAACCTTCTGTTTAATAGATATACACTATATTTGGATCTTGGTGAACTATTCTTTGACCTACTATCTGGATCAGTTCCAATCTATAACACAAATACTTTACTTTGTCACATAGACCTTCTTCTGATGGCTCAACACTTCACACACTCTGCTCTGCTTAATCAACTATGAACCACACTCAAGTAATCACAAATGACTACCTATAAATATCTTTCCTCTAAATGATATAATAAAGTCAGACTGTTAGAACCACCTTGAAATCATATTAGAGAAACCATAACAAACTTTGACAAACATTCTTTCAGCTCTACTATGCACGCAACACATTCTGGGACCTATCCAAAAAGATACTTGTGGACGCACGCTACACACTGTTGGCTCTACCAAAATAACTGGATCTTTCTCCTCAAGCTGAATTACTTCATGCACTCTTAACCAAACATCAATATCTCTCCTCTAAGCTTAAATCCAAGGGCCCATACCCACATAATAGGTGCAACTTCACACTAATACATTTGGGGGCATTTTACGACAGCTATGTGTCGCAATTGCGATGGCTATGTGTCGCAATAGCAACACCCATAGACATCACTATTTTTTAGTCACAAATTGCGACGTCTATGGGTAGCCATCGCAATTGTGGCGCCCTCCCGTTGCAATGTTGCTAAGATTTGTTAGCGGCATGGGCATCGCCCCCCCGTCGCATGGCTTCGGAGGGCCGTCGCAATGGCGATGGGCCTCCCAAGCAATTGCGACGGGCACCTGCATCGCATTACGACGAGATCCCGTCGCAATTGCGACGCCCATGGGTGGATTAAAAAATAATAATTATTTAATACATTGCTAATGAACCACATTAATTCTTTTTTCTTTCAACAAATGAGGACAGCCACTATAAAGACAACATGATAATGTACACTCACTGTAAGGATAGTCACAAATGAGGACATCTCACAGTGACTGTCCCTTGTGTAATTGCCACTTGAATGCATTGCTATTCAGCCACATTAATGCTTTTATTCTTCAACAAATGAGGATAGTCACTCTAAAGACAACATGATAATGTACATTATCATGTTGTCTTTACAGTGACTATCCTCATTTGTTGAAGAAGAAAAGCATTAATATGGCTGAATAGCAATACATTCAAGTGGCAATTACACTAGGGACAGTCACTGTGAGATGTCCTCATTTGTGACTGTCCTTACAATGAGTGTACATTATCATGTTGTCTTTACAGTGTCAATATATGCATTATTACTTAAACTGAAGAGTACTCTAAATAATATGTCATTGTGGAGTTTTGATTGCTTCCAATATGATATACGCTTGTTCTACTTATGTATCCAACATCATGTAAGAAAAGTTGATGCTTTTAAAATAGATTCATTTAGCCATGAAATGCCTGTGCATGTTACATACAAGATTCCAAGGCCCAAAACTGATTACTCATTATAATTCATGTACAGAATGATAATCAACCACAACGAGGCATGCGTAGGCGCTGCTTAGATTTTGAGGCATCAGAAGCTTGTAGAAGAAACTTGAGCAATGGCTCATGGAATGCAACAAACTTATTGCCTAAAATAGGAGCATTGGTAACCACAGATGATGGTTCTGAAAAGAACACTTCACCATCAATGTCACGTGAGGGAACTGCAATTTCTGATGGCAAGCAACTTGTAGTATATAAGAGAGATGCAGGTACAGATGCTAGGAGAAGTTCCCAATCTTTATCTGTTGGACAGTTTTCATCTGCAAAATAGATTATAAAAACATGAAAATATATCAGAGATGTTTGATATTGATACAAAACAACACAGATTCATTTCTTCGTACACCTGTATATCATAAAAATCCTTGCACACTTCGAAAAATTGTATTGCCTTTTACTTACTCAAAAGTAATTTACATAAAGCAGTCATTTGATTAACATGGATCCTAATATTCACAAGTACATGGTCATGTGCTCCATCGTAGCATCTTATAGATTTAGATCTGTTCTCTTAAATAATTCAATGTTTTGTTTACAATCCACAAAAGAAATATTTTCCCTCATCTACTTAATCCTAAACAAAAGGCCATATAGCAATATAGATAGAACTATATAATAGAAACCATAAACAATGGTAACCTTAGCAGCAGCAAGAAATTGTTGCAAAAACTTTACCTTATCATACCCAGATTGTTGCTTTGCCTGGCGGAGGGAAATTTGATCAGTAAAATTGACACAGAGTATGCTGTCTCCATTGTCATGCTGGATAACAAAACACCAACTTTAATGGGCATGTACTGTCCCTTGTGTAATTGCCATTTGAATGCATTGCTATTGAACCACATTAATGCTTTTTTCCTTCAACAAATGAGGACAGTCACTGTAAAGACAACATGATAATGTACACTCACTGTAAGGATAGTCACAAATGAGGAAATCTCAGAGTGATTATCCCTTGTGTAATTGCCGCTTGAATACATTGCTATTGAACCACATTAATGCTTTTTTCCTTCAACAAATGAGGACAGTCACTATAAAGACAACATGATAATGTACACTCACTGTAAGGATAGTCACAAATGAGGAAATCTCAGAGTGACTATCCCTTGTGTAATTGCCGCTTGAATACATTGCTAATGAACCACATTAATGCTTTTTTCCTTCAACAAATGAGGACAGTCACTATAAAGACAACATGATAATGTACACTCACTATAAGGATAGTCACAAATGAGGACATCTCATAGTGACTGTCCCTTGTGTAATTGCCACTTGAATGTATTGCTATTCAGCCACATTAATGCTTTTCTTCTTCAACAAATGAGGATAGTCACTCTAAAGACAACATGATAATGTACACGGGTTGTAAGTGTACATTATCATGTTGTCTTTACAGTGACTGTCCTCCTTCAAGTGGCAATTACACAAGGGACATTCATTGTAAAGGCAACATGATAATGTAGAGAAATGTTGTCATTTGTATTTTCAACAGTGCCGAGAGAGATTCCCTCCGCGAAATCACAGCTACAATTTCTGAGTACGTTGGGTTTATTTTTCTTTTGTCATTATTATGTAATCTGGTATTCAGCTGTTACAGAGCTAAAATACCCAGAAATGAGGACATATCTGTGTTGAATTTATTGTTAGCGGCTTTGGTTATTTAGAAGTTTAATTTTATTTGTTCATCTTTCAAGCACAAATGTTTTGTGGACCGTAACATCTTCATTGTTTCGGGTATGCAATGAAATAGCCCTAACTTGCAACTACCTTCATGGTACTTGTGTACATTATCATGTTGTCTTTACAGTGACTGTCCTCATTCAAGTGGCAATTACACAAGGGACAGTCACTGTGAGATGTCCTCATTTGTGACAAGGACAGTCACACATGAGGACATCTCACAGTGACTATCCCTTGTGTAATTGCCACTTGAATGTATTGCTATTCAACCACATTTATGGGCCCATTTGGACCACAGCACACAGTAGCATCTACAAAGAAGAATATCCCAAGTGTAACAAGTTGTAAGAATATACCAACAGTTCTAAGAAGTTCCCTAGCACATAGTAGCATCTACAGAGAAGAATATACAACATGAGGGCAGCCACTATAAAGACAACATGATAATGTACACTCATTGTATGTGTACATTATCATGTTGTCTTTACAGTGACTGTCCTCATTCAAGTGGAAATTACACAAGGGACAGTCATTGTGAGATGTCCTCATTTGTGACAAGGATAGTCACACATGAGGACATCTCATAGTGACTGTCCCTTGTGTAATTGCCACTTGAATGTATTGCTATTCAACCACATTTATGGGCCCGTTTGGACCGCGGCACATAGTAGCATCTACAGAGAAGAATATCCCAGGTGTAACAAGTTGTAAGAATATACCAACAGTTCTAAGAAGTTCCCTAGCACATAGTAGCATCTACAGAGAAGAATATGGGTCAACGAGGTTGACTTCAAAGCCATGCAATCTAATGGTAATAGTAATATCATAATTTGACATACTATCAGAAATAATTCCTAAATAGACTATTCAATCTTATAAGAGATGGATTCATGAGAACTATTATTTATGAAATATGAGTCAATGACTTTAATTAAAAAAATTACACAATCTAATTCTTGTAAAAATATCAAAATTTGACACATTGAAAATACCTTCCAAAAGTATCGTTAATTGATTAATATGAATCACTACTCATGAAATATAATTTTATAAACCTAATCTAAAAACTACACAATAAAAATCTTAATAGCAATATTGTAAGAAACTATTCCCAAAAGCAAGCCTAACAAAATTTGATGAAAATAATTTTTGTTTCACTCAACTTTGACATTCACAACTTCCTCTTTTATTATAATAAGAAAAAAAATGTCTTTTTAGATATACCTCATGAACCATACTCGAATAATCTATCATTTTTCTTCTCAAAAACATATTTGCAGAGCCTGCTTCTTTTACTTGTTTGTACTTTTATCTCTCTGATGGAAAGAGTTCCTTCAGGACACATTTTTCCAAGTTCACTGCTTGAGATATTTGAGGAGGGTTCCCCTGCTTGAGTATCCATCCAACCCATATTCGAGTAGTTCTACAATTGCGCAGTCTAAATTAATAATACTGACAATTGAATGATGAATGATGATACATAGAATTGATATAAACTAATCCTAAAAACACTAAAACATTATTAATATATTTATATTTCATAAATAAAATTGATGTAAAAGATCTGGAAAGATACATTAAAAAATAGAAAAACAGTAATTTATAATAGAAGGAAACTTAAATTGCTATTTAAAAAAAAAACAAGAGTCTTAAATCTTATCATTTTGTTTCATTATCATCCATAAGTACACACCTCTAGCATAATAATTATATTTTACCACCCATAAAATGAAAAAAAGATTTTCACAAGAGAAATTGAAGCTAGATTATAAAAATGAACCATCTTATTGGAAACTGGAATTGTTATCATACCCAAAAGGACTACAAAATTTCACCTTATCATACCCAGATTGTTGCTTTGCCTGGCGGAGGGAAATTTGATCAGTAAAATTGACACAGAGTATGTTGTCTCCATTGTCATGCTGGATAACAAAACACCAACTTTAATGGGCATGTACTGTCCCTTGTGTAATTGCCACTTGAATGCATTGCTATTTGATGCAGGGGCATCCCTAATGCAAGCCAAAGACACCATGATTGAAGGAAGTTGCCATGAAGCCAAGGAGTCAAATCCTATCAATTGGAACATAAGATTTTCACCTTGGAGCTTTGAAGGATTGACTGGTGAAAGGTCCTTTTGATTGACAAATCAGAGTCTTTTTGAATGACAAATCAGAGTCTTTTTGAATGACAATAAATTAGAATAGGAGTTTTAGATGTTTTCTTGGTTTGTAATAAATATTAAGGATTGATTTTATCTCCTTATAAACATCCACTTGTTGGACACAAGACCCCTTGGTCACTTATAAACCTTGGGCATCTTTTGAGTCCTTGGATGAAATGAGCATAGTAAGTGTTTATTAGGTGTCTTTTAGATGTTGTTAAGAAGTTTGAAGGTCCAAAATAACTTTAATAAGGTTCCTAAAGTTTCACAACGCATTTTTAACCTTCTCGGCAAAGTTGTTTGCAAAGTTGTAATGCAACTTTAAAAGTTGCTTAGCAAAGTTGACATTTGTTGGATAAACTGTTCTAACCACCTAGATGGTTGAACCAACATTTGGAGAGCCTATTTTAGGCTTCAAATGGTCGAAGACAGATAGAGAACCAGTATTGTAATCATTTTGCTTTCATAAAAAATAAAAATAACCCTGTTTTAGTGCATTTCTGGTGAAAAATGAACTCTATACGGCTGTACGGATGGTGGTTGGATGATAAAATTTTCCTGGAAGTTGTAATAGTGACATCTGATGCTTTGGAAGTTGGTTTGATTGATTCTTTTTGTTTTATATCTAAGTTATTTCAAATTTTCTGTGCATTGTTTACAAACCCTCATTTTCAGGGTTTGACTGATGTAAAGACCTTAACTCACGTTTCAACCATTGGAATTCCTTCTTCCTTGGTGGAATGAGAGTTAAGGATGTATATTTGTATATTCTAAAAGCCCTGAGGCAGGGGGTTGCATCTGCATTTGTTGAGAGCGAGCCCTAGATCAAAAACTACCATGTTTTTGGCTAGGAAGATGGTAATCAAAATAAAATCAGAAGCTTGCATCATATTGAGGACTTGAAAACTTGTACATTCTTATTTATCTGGATCAGGAGAACACTCCAAAACTCTGATCTTGGTTTCATACACCCATTTTCAATGCTTTGTTTTGGAACCCACACCTAAAAGCATGCATTAGGTCTGCGGACTCAATGAAGACATTGATATGCTGGAGTGGAGTCAGGGTCTGGGATGAGTTGGTGGCCTATTAGAAATCCAAAAAGGGTACTCAGAAAACATATAACTTCTTAGAGTCCTTTGGCAAGTTGCAGAGTTATGGCTGCAGAGCAGGTTTGGGAGACCTACTAGGGTCACTAGGTCAATTTGTTATTTTGATGTCTTGGGTTGTTTAGATCACAACCAATGCATGATTCTTGTTATTTAGATGATATCTAAGGGGTTTCTAAGTTTTGCTGCAGGAAGTAAGATCTAGAACCTTAAAAGTCTCTTTTGATAGAAAATCAGGGAACTTGTCCCTAAAAGGAAATTTGTTATTGAATGGGATTGAGTCCATAAGTTGTTGTGTGATCCTTGAAACCTTCAAATTCATTACTTTGCAGAGTTTAAACATTAACCTATAGAAATCAGAGCCTAATTGATTGGTTGAGTCATTTTGGTGTCTTGAAGTGGGTTGGGACATAGATCCAAGTTTCTTGCTGACTACTCTGCATCACTATTGAACCACATTAATGCTTTTTTCCTTCAACAAATGAGGATAGTCACTGTAAAGACAACATGATAATGTACACTCACTGTAAGGATAGTCACAAATGAGGAAATCTCAGAGTGATTATCCCTTGTGTAATTGCCGCTTGAATACATTGCTATTGAACCACATTAATGCTTTTTTCCTTCAAGTGGCAATTACACAAGGGACAATCACTGTGAGATGTCCTCATTTGTGACAAGGACAGTCACACATGAGGACATCTCATAGTGACTGTCCCTTGTGTAATTTCCACTTGAATGTATTGCTATTCAACCACATTTATGGGCCTGTTTGGACCACGACACACAATAGCATCTACAGAGAAGAATATCCCAGGTGTAACAAGTTGTAAGAATATACCAATAGTTCTAAGAAGTTCCCTAGCACATAGTAGCATCTACAGAGAAGAATATACAACATGAGGGCAGCCACTGTAAAGACAACATGATAATGTACACTCATTGTATGTGTACATTATCATGTTGTCTTTACAGTGACTGTCCTCATTCAAGTGGCAATTACAGAAGGGACAGTCATTGTGAGATGTCCTCATTTGTGACAAGGATAGTCACACATGAGGGCATCTCACAGTGATCGATTGTCCCTTGTGTAATTGCCACTTCAATGTATTGCTATTGAACCACATTAATGCTTTTCTTCTTCAACAAATGAGGACAGTCAATCTAAAGACAACATGATAATGTACACTCACTGTAAGGACAGTCACAAATGAGGACATCTCACAGTGACTGTCCCTTGTGTGATTGCCACTTGAATGTATTGCTCTTCAGCCACATTAATGCTTTTCTTCTTCAACAAATGAGGATAGTCACTCTAAAGACAACATGATAATGTACACTCACTGTAAGTGTACATTATCATGTTGTCTTTACAGTGACTGTCCTCCTTCAAGTGGCAATTACACAAGGGATTTGTGTTTTCATTTGTGTTTTCAACAGCACCATAACCCTCTGCGAAATCACATCGGGATATAAGGGCAAAACAAACAAGAACGTTGTCATTTGTATTTTCAACAGCGCCGAGAGAGATAAACAAACTTAAAACTCAGACTTAAGAAAGATGAAGGCAATGCTTCAAAAGGCCGATGCCCTAAACATGAGAAAACACAATACCACCATTAAACGATGCCCTAGTCACCGTATCAATGCTGCCAGCTCCGTACCAGTATGCTGACTGCTCACTTTCATCCTGTGATAAAGGTAACTTCATTAATCATACTTGAAATGGCAGCATACGAACTAAAGCTGATGAACATTTATAAACTAAAAGTTTAAAACTACAGATTACAAATGTAGTAGTTTCATACGAAAAGAACTTGATGTTTGAAATTTACCATTAGAAGTATCCAAAGGAATACCACAGTACTGTTGAACTTGGAGAATCGGAGATGATCTACACAGCAAGGTTCAACAGCTGTAAGGACTGTTACACCATCTTTAGCATTTGAATACATTTTCTCCTTGGCTTCTGGTGGATCCTCAAAGACCCCCAATGACGTTTTCCCTACAATTATCAATTGTTTGTCAGTATGAGATATTAATACATAAACATTAATCACAATATTAGGCAAACAATGTTCTTGATGTCTGAATCTAAATCACAAAAAGCTCTAATAAAGCAGTTCTCAGTTTCACATTAAACTAAGTTTCAATTTCAAATGGTTATAATAATTTTTGCAAGTTATAAGTAGCTGGTTACAGTATATGACATAAAAAGAAAAAAAATCATTTCTATTCTTTTCTTCTTTTTCTCTTTCAACGAATCTTTTGCACCACACAAATGCATACCAAGAATTTCTCAGGAGGTTTCAAGACCATTGCATACCAAACTTCTTCTCTGTAGATGCTACTGTGTGTCGTGGTCCAAACGGGCCCATAAATGTGGTTGAATAACAATACATTCAAGTGGAAATTACACAAGGGACAGTGACTGTGAGATGTCCTCATGTGTGACTGTCCTTGTCACAAATGAGGACATCTCACAGTGACTGTCCCTTGTGTAATTGCCACTTGAATGAGGACAGTGACTGTAAAGACAACATGATAATGTACACATACAATGAGTGTACATTATCATGTTGTCTTTACAGTGACTGCCCTCATGTTGTATATTCTTCTCTGTAGATGCTACTGTGTGCTAGGGAACTTCTTAGAACTATTGGTATATTCTTAGAGCTTGTTACACCTGGGATATTATTCTCTATAGATGCTACTGTGTGCCGTGGTCCAAACGGGCCCATAAATGTGGTTGAATAGCAATACATTCAAGTGGAAATTACATATATTATAATGTATCTGTCTAGTCCTCATGACTGCTCATAACAGTACAAGTGATATTTTTTTGGGAGTGGGGAAAGGTTCGAGACTTTCACCTGTATGAAGAATCCTTTCTACCTAACACAAAAATGCACCCCATAAAACATCTGATTGGTTCGAGTATCTTTGAACTATTTGGGTCTATTGACAACACTAGACCAGTGTATACAGAATGACTAATTTCATGCAAGACAATGTGATGCAGAGTGGTCAGCAAGAAACTTGGTCTTAAGCCCCAACCCACTTCAAGACACCAAAATGTTACACCTAAGAAATTTAGCCTCTGATTCTATCAGACCAGTTTAAAATCTCTGTACTAGAGGGACTTCAAAGGTTTCAAGATACTTCTAACACCTTATTGACTCAATCCCAACCAAGACCAAATTTCCTTTTAGGGACAAGTTCCCTGATTTTCTACCAAAAGAGACTTTATTGATCCTAGGCTTTGCCAACCCAATCAAACATTTGAAAACTCTTAAGATTCCCTAAAACATGTAGAATCATGCATTGGTTGTGTTCCAAACAACCCAAGACATCAAAATCACAAATAGACCTAGTGACTCTAGTAGGTCTCCAAAACCTGTTCTGCAGCAATAACTCTTCAATTTGACAAAGGACCTTATGAACTTATATGTTTTTTGAGTACCCTTTTTTATGTTCTAAAAATCCTCCAACTCCTAGACCCTGACTCCACTCCAGCATATCAATGTTCTTATTGAGTCCGCAGACCTAATGCATGCCTTTGGGTGTGGGTTCCAAAACAAGGCATTGAAAATGGGTGCATGAAACCAAGATCAGAGTTTGAAGATGTCCACCATGCTTTAAAGATCTAGATTCAACAAGGTTTGAGGTCCTTTACTTTCCGCTACCCTCTGATCTTGCGTAATCCATCAACTCCTAGTCAAGAACATTGAGATTCTTGACCTAGGGCTTGCTCTCGAAATTCTCTGGCTTAGTATCCTGTTCCAAAGATTTTAAAATATGAAAATAAACCCCCTTAACTTGCATTTTACAAAGAACAGAGGATATCCTATGGTTTATTTGCAAGTTAAGGCCATTTGAATGCAATAACCCAAAAAATGAGGGTTTGACAGAACAACATATAAGAAAAAGGAATAACTTTGATATAAGGTGTCTTGAATCTACCAAATAAACTCTCAAAGCATAAGATATAAATACTCTAACTTCCACACTGGTCTGCCCTCCCTTTCACATCCGTACACTGTACAGTGCTTGAAGGAAATGCACAGAAAAGGCTCTGAAATAGTGGCTCTATCTGACAGAGAGTCCATGCTAGGCTTCATGACTAACCTAGAGCACATTCCTTGTTATGGAGGAAGTTTGAATGGTGAAGAACTTATGGAATGGATAGAGGACCTAGATAACCATTTTGACTACAAGTATCTTATTAATAACCATTTTGACTACAAGTATCTTATGGATAGAGGACCTTGATAACCATTTTGACTCATTTAGTATCTTATTGAGCTTCACTTTGTTTTGAGAATATAGTTTAATATTCTCTACTAAACAGGGCCAACCACGTGAAGGTGGAAGCTCATTTGGCCCCACCCCCCTCCCCCTAACATCACTCTACATTCCCCATTAACATCTAACACTCATTCATTCTTTCAATTATTAATAAAATGTAACATTCAATCAATATCACATGATAACATTCATTAACACATTAGATTCGTTAACACACAACATTCATCAATATGAAAATAAACACATAATTCATGAACATTCATTAGCACATAATTAAATTCATTGAGACATAAAATTCAGTCATTATCAATTAAGGTATTTAGATGACAATCATTTCTTTTTTCTCTTTCTAATTTTTTTTTCTATGTAAGCTCTAAGAGGAGCATCAGTGTTATCATCAATACCCCCCTCATCAATTGTTTTGTTCTCTGTTCTTGATGATCTCAAATTCCTATGCTGCTGCAAAGGGGGGTCCTCTACAATAACAAATAAAAGAGTTAAATTTAAAATATTTAATTATAATTGTTACAAGTATTTAATTATTTTAAAGAACATAACTGTGGTGCTCTTTAATTACCTGATCTAGCCACATCATTTTGTCTAGACTCAACCTCAACATGCTCATGAGCACCGACCCCTCGATCCTCTACAGTTGCTATACAAAATGTTACATTAATCCAAACACCAATTGTAATTACATATAAAAATTTTAATAGCAAATGTATACCTCCACCACTAGGATGCACATCATGCGAACCTTCATTATGCATAGATTGTGTAGAAGGATTGTCAGGCTGCATTCCAATATCCTACACATTGTTATCATTGCTTTCTTAAAACAGATATACTCACTTTATATTAGAACTTAACATCAAATAGACTAATTGGTAAAGTATTCAATTTGAAATAAATTTCATTTAGCTTATTTACCTGTGGCTCAGATGCATCATTATTTGAACCTTGCACACTGATTTCAGCTCGTAGCCATTCAGCCACGGCTCTATAGCCTTGTTGGAAGCCAATTCTCTTGTCCTCTTCTGTGAGGCATCTATTGAACTCCGACCCCTACATTTTTGCTTGGTATGGTGAATTTTACTTGCATTGTTTGATCAAAAAAAATTTCCTTGCAATATATAAAAAAATTGATACAAGTTTTCATTTACTAATACTTACAACTCGTGCTTGAAGTTTGGAAAAACCACCAGAGCCGAGCTTGTGTGTCCCGTGCTTTTCTAATCTTGCCTTTGTTGCCTTTGATGTGTCAGGCAATCTATGAAAAGTTTGAAATATGTTAGAGACCAGTACAGGAAAAATTTAGAGGTTAATTAGTACATAATTACAGGAAAAATTTAGAGGTTAATTAGTACATAATTACATTCTCAAAAGTATCACATACCTTGCTCTAATCTCTACTGGCGTAATTCCTTTTTTCATGTCGGCTTTATACTTTCCATCCAAAATCAAAGCCTGCCACTCAGCCTCAAGAACACAGGGTGGACGCTCGTGCCTTGGGTTAACCTCTAAATATTTCCTGTACTGGTCCCTAATATACTTCAAACATAAACCAGCTTTTTCAAGGAGCTTGTTTCTCTCGAATGCACGAGGTCCAAAAAGCTAGGTCATACTATGTACAAGATCATCCTTCAACTTTTTATCTTGGTTATTCCACCTTTTAAGTAAAAAAAAACATGTTAGACTCATAAATGAAGAGAAGCTACCTTTAATATAGTTCAAGAAATTGATGAAAAGGAAAACTATTCTAGCAATGATATGAAATCAAAATAGTGGTTTGGGGTTTTAGTTAGGATATGATGTTCCACCATGTACATAGGGTGGGCCCGAATATTCGCAAACACTCCTCACCAAGTTTTCGCCAAAAAATATCATTCACTACAAAATAATCATGGGATCATTAGTCGATGAAGAGTGATCAAAAACTAAATTACTATTATATCACTATAGAATAATAATAACTTTAAAGTACCTGGAACTTTAGCTACTTTTAAGGGAATGCCTTCATCATCGCTGATGATCAATACACAATCCTTCACCATTCTCGTAATAGGAACACGAGAACATCCAGGAAATGATGTTGCATCGGGACTTGTTGCATCTCCTATTGCAAAAAATGAAAACCATTATCAAATGCCTCCAAGAAATAATACTTCAAGGGAAATAAATTGGTGCAGAGCACCCATGGCACAAACACAATCAAGGGATCTACATCGTAAACACATAACACTTAAACACATAACAAAAGAGAGAAAAAGAGGGATTTGTGTACTAGTAGATGGTGCAACAGTTGGTGCATTTAGGCTGTGTGTTGTTGACATGGCAGTCGGCAAGACATTTGTGGCTGTCCTGGATGGAGGCAGCGTTGTCATATCATCATGGAAAGGAGCTGAAGAATAAAATTGTTAGAGCATGCATAAATATAGAACGCGTGGACTAGCATGGACAAGATTGTTAGAGCATTAAAAAAAAAGATTGTTCGAGCATGTATTGTCAATGATTATGATCATTCCTATATATATTCAGTGGAAAACACAAGTGGGGAATGGAACATGTGATCTACCTGAACCACTTGCAATACCGGCCTCATCATGGGAATGGGGTTCAAAATTACGCAAATAACTCTGTAAAGACAATGCATACATATTTTAATTAATGTCATAAAAGAGCATAACATAAAAACCATTATTGAACTCTTGTAATAATTAAAAATTTCATTAATACTTACTTTAAAGTTTTCAGAAGTGCGCAACAACTCAACTGCCCTATCTTTTATTTCCTGAGTCTGAGGATGTATGGATACCAAATGTAGAAGTTCTTTCCCAATTTTCTTTAGCAGCTTTTTAATGGAACCGATCGGGTCATCGGTCTCTGCTAAATCAATAAAAAAAGGGTCCGCAAGGGGGGACTCCTGAGGGACTGTAGGTTGCTTTCCCTCTCTCTGACCACCGGCCCTCTATGACAACAATAGTATTAGTATTATCAAAATTACTCCAAAACAATGAAGAAAATAACATTAAAAAAAATAACATTTTGCTTCTATCTAGTTTGCACAATTACAATGAGTTTTACCTACTCATGTGTAGATGAGCTAGGAATATCGTCACCATCACCTTCGGGCGGTTGCTCCATATTGTGCCCCTGTGTCAAAGATCAAGTATAAAAATGTTAGCCAAAAATTTAATAACTAAATGGTATGTTAGAGTCATTGATTAGAAGTTGGTTTAATAGTATGTACCACCCCCATGATAGTAGCCTCGTTTGTATCTATGTGGTTCAAATTGTAATCAATAAGCAGCTCTTCCCCTGCACGTATTGATTTTATCGCACAGATGAATACACGATTTCCCTCATGTGCCTCAAATATGCAATTGGGTTACTTTATAGTTGACCCAGGTCGTGTACTATTTATAAAACCTGCAATATTCCCTGTTGCTTTTGGCCTTCCATGAATGTATATAGCCACACTTTTACTTTGATTATTGTCTTGCTGTTGTATATAATTTTCCGAGAGTGCATACCTACGCATACTTTTTTTATATTGAACAATATACATCCAACTTTTGTAATCGTAACATGGTCCAACATACTCCATCAATTCAGAAACTTTGTTGTAAGACACCTTTATGCCATCCATAGAAAATAGGCCCAAACCATGTAATGATGATGGTGCTATGCGATATATCCTCTCATTAACACAAAAATCAGTGTTTATTGGAGGAAGTTCCTTGGGTACCCAATGTTTCTGTAGATGTTGGTACCTCAAGGGCACCTCGATGTCGCCTTTCATCTCATCATCATAAGAACATGACCCCCCTTGAGCAAGGAAAAATTTCATGTGTTTATTGAATTTCCTTCTAGTCCTTTGACCTCTAGTTAATCTCCCTATTCTAGATAAACTCCATGTCTCACTTTCCTCTTCTATTCCTATATTTCCCTCACTCGAGGAAGACACTTCTGAAAAATACCTATTTGCTGGTACCTACAAATGGGAGAGATCTTAGAAGACATCGATCTTACTATTGATAAGTGTATTAAATAGACTTTCTATAAGGTGTATTGACTTATAGCTGTCGATCCATGAGACTGTGCGGGATGCTCTTGAAAGGGGTTCAATTTCCTGCAAATGTAATTCAATTATCGTGAGCATAATCACATCATAATCATAATCACATCCATCATAAGCATCACATAAAAATTAAAAACATTAAAACGTACACATTATAACACTTAAATCAGGCTCACATTATAAGCCTGCTAGGGAAGTAGGCCTACTGAAGGGCTAAAACTGGGTTTTTGTATCAGCTGATGAGTTGAGGGCTTAGTAACCTTGGGGACATGCTATTTGAAGTTGTTTGATGTGTGTGGTGGAGGTGGAGGAAACACCTAGTTAAGGTGAAGTCAAGTTTGGAGCCTATTGAGGCATTGTGAGCATTTGATAGTTTGTTGATTAGATTGCTTGGATGAATCCACTGGATGGATTGAGGGACATTGGGATTATTCCAAAGATGTAGAACGCTAAGGTGGCATAAGGATTTGGTGTGCACTCTGATAGGTTATGGAGTTGGCTTGGATCAAGGAGAGTGATCTTATGAAGATGCTTGGTTGGTGTTGTGAGAACACTTACAAATGCTTTTGACCTGAAAGAAAATAAGGCTCAATACATTCATGCATCAATATGTGTTTTAAATAGTTTTATTTAATTAATTTAGATTAATAGTTAATTTAGATTAGCAGTATTCTATTTGTAGTTGAAACTTGTAGCTTTTAAATAGATAATGAATAAACTATGTAACCATTTAAGACAAATATATTTCTATCAAGAAATGAATATTAAATACATTAAGGATTGATGGCATACCTTTAAATTTCATCATCATCATCCTCATCATCATCATCATCATCATCATCATCATCCTCATCATCGTCATCATCATCATCATCGTCGTCATCGTCGTTGTCGTCATCATCAACATCAACATCATCTTCATCATCATCATCAGTAGCAGCATCATCGTCATCATCTTCTTCTTCTTCTTCATGAAAATTTGTCTCAGGAACATCATCCAATAATTGTCGATCGTGATCATCATCTACATCATCTTCTACTTCTTCGGTATCTTCTTCTTCCATCGCATTATACTTTATCGACCTTCCTCTTGGTTCATGTCTAACAACAAATGACCAACCCGGTTTATGTGAAACCTCTGAGTAAAATACCTGCTCACATTGGCTTGGAAGAACATAAGGCTCATCCCCAACTGGTTCAAACGACCTTGTATTAACCATTGTAAATCCATTATCATGTTCAATAATAGTTCTATTAGGATCATTTGGATTAAGTTGTAGCCTATACCATTTGACAACGAAGAGTACTAATTTGAAGGAACTAAAGTCGCACTCAAGTATATCATCCAAAATGCCATAGTATTGATTTTTAGACTCTTGAGGATCTAAGTCATATCTAGATGAAATATTAGTCACTTGAAAGACTGCAGTTATTCCAGAATCACAAGTTTTCTTCATGTCATCCAACACTTTGACGTGAAATTTTTGACCATTATAGAACATACCCTTGTGGTGTTTAACCTGCAATAATATGTGAAACATGTCAAAATTATTATATCGTGAGTTGATAAACATACGGGTGATTAATAATTTTGTACGTACCTGGAAATCTCTTAAACCATATGCTAAATCTATTTCCCTTTGCGTAACATTAGAATCTCCATTACGATAAGCTTCTTTAACTAATGAAGATACACCTTCCCATGTTAATGTGTGACCAGAATGTTGACATCGTTCAATCCATACCGTCATCCAATCAAGATTGTTTGCAATATACAAATGTAGTGCATCCCACTCTCGAGCAACTGTACAAAAAAAAATAGACGACTTACAACCGATTTATTTTGAAGATTAAGAAATAATTTATTACAATAACATCTTATAATTTATTACCTGTCACTTTCCTCAATCTACCTTTCCCCATCAAGTACTCCCCTTTGAATTTTTTAAAAGGGTCGAGATCCCAAATGCGATCTACATGGATATTTGAAGCAAACTTAGGAAGATATTCAGTAATGTACACCATAGTATGGTATACCATGTATCCCTCTACCATAGAACCCTCAGGATGTGCTCTTTGTCGAACCAAAGCCTTCAAAGATTTCAAGTGCCTCTCAACCATCCACATTGACCTAGTGTGTGCAGGTCCACACAATTCAATCTCCTCAACTTGGTGTATGAGGTAGTGTTCTTGTGCATTGAAAAAAGTTGAAGGTAGACACTTTTGCATTTCACACAGTAAATGAGGAATTCTTCTCTTCCAATAGTTTATATCTTCTTTATGGATTTCTTTAGATGACAACCACCTACATTAAGAGATTAAAGTCACAAAAAATATATAAATACGAGACTTTACAAAATAATATACAATAGATTACATAGCAAGAAAAACAAATCGTGAATATAATAAATATATACAACAAATTGAACAGATATTACTTCTTACCTCATGTATTTTCCAAGATCATATATCACTTGTTTGATGTTATTGTTGAAGTGCTCTGGGAGAGATAGAGGTAGCACGTACTACAGTAATTATAAACCAATCATTTCATTATTTTCTAACATAACATAATGAATAGTACACGTAGTTTATGAATATATTGTAAATACAGAAGAACATAACTTACCTTGATGAAAGTATGCCAATCATGCATTTTGAGCCCTGGCCCAAATTCACTTTTCTTTGATATGAGATTGCTTATGTTCCCAGCAAATCCTGTGGGAAATCAAATTTTTTGTATGACTTCTTTTATGGCATCACTTTGCTGCTCCGTTAATAACCAAGGAAGGGCACTTATATTAATCTGATCTCTATTGCTATTTGAGTGAATGAAATTCTTCAGTGCATGATTGGATTCATGAATGTCATTACAAATTTTGACAATTTTTTCTTTGTCACGCCTTCCATCCAGTATTTTCCATAATGTCTTTGTTATATTCTTTCCAACATGCATAAGATCAAACAAATGCACAATTTGTAGGTCCTCGTAGTAGGGCAACCTACTAAATTGTCTGGGATAGCTTTTTAGTCCCTTTGGAAGGTTGTCAGTAGTGCCTTGATGACCTTCACGATCATCAATTACATAATTAGTAAACAAAAATCACAATAGAAATATATAAATTACAAACATAAACCATTAAGTGGAACGACATTACCTCGATGATTAATTCTATTATATTCCAACTTCCATAGGCGAGGTGTCATTCTTCGTGGCTTTGATGTAGTCTCTTCTTTCCCATTGAAAAGATGTTTTTCCATACTTCGATACTTATGATTCCTGTGGAGGAAGTGTCTGTACTCATCAAACACATGCTTTCCTAAACTTTTTGAATGACGAGATTTCATCTTTGGACCACAAACTGGACATGCAAATTTTCCCTTTGTTTGAAGACCTACAAGATAATGATATAATTGGATTATTAAATATGTTGATTTTTATAATTAGAATTATCATGCGCAACTTGAATTCACTATAACATACCACAAAAATGTGTTAGCCCTGGGGCATCATGTATTGTCCATACAAGTATTGCATGGAATTGAAATTGTCTTTGTCCTATTGGTCTAGACACGTCATACATAGTGACACTGTTCCATAACTCCACCAACTCGTCAATAAGAGGCTCAATATATACATTCATATCTTTAACTTGATATTTACCTACTTGAATGAACAGTAACATTACATAATTATTGTGACCATTTTACTGTAAGATTTGTAAGTACATGTAAATTAATAACTATCAAATGATAAAATACCTGGAACAATCATTGCCAACATAATGTGCTCCCTCTTTATTGACATCCACGGAGGAATGTTATTGTTGATAACAAAAATAGGCCACACCGAGCAAACAGATCTCATCTCTCCAAATGGATTGACACCATCCGCTGCCAATGAAAGCCTGAGATTACGAGGTTCTTCTTTGAAGTGTTGCCACTTTTCCTCTATGTGCATAAATGCCGAACCATCTGCAGGGATTCAAATAATGTCATCTCGACTTCTATTGCGTGCATGGTAATCCATACATTGTGCCAAGCTAGTACACTTGAATAATTGTCACGTCCATGGAATAATAGGGATGTAACGAAGAACCTTGTGAGGCACCTTTTTTGTTATTTGATCTGTTCGATATCTACTCGTATGACATACAGGGCATTGTGTTGCAAATTCATGTTCTTTATAATATATAATATGATAATTGGGACAAGCATGTATTGCTTGATACTCCATTCCAATATCTTTCATAATAGCAGATAATTCTCGATATGAGCGAGCTAGAATATTTGATGGTGGTAACAAAAACTCTCCTATCAATCTACAGCAAAAAATATAAGTTGTTAATATAAACAATATTAGTGGTACATTATTCACCCTTTGTTAACTATAAAAGACATATATGACATACCTTAACATACGTGATATTGTTATGTTGGATAAACCATTCATAACCTTCAAGTTCAACAACAACAATACAGCAGAGAGAAGAGTTGTTTGGGAGTCTTTGTATAGGGGCTCATATGCCTTCTCAAGTAGAGGTACATCGAGGCTATCATCATCATCATGATCAGATCCGCTTGGACTAAATGTGTCATGGATCAATGTATTTATACCATCATCTTCAATTGTGTTTTCTGGAGCATGATCGTCATCTTCCATGGGATCATTATCTTCACCTTGGATATTCGCACCCCCATGTTCCTCAATATCATGTACTTCCCTGGGGAGATCAACCTATATAAAATTGATTAACATAAATAAACCATGATCTTCAACTCATCATCAAGTGATTTCATATGTATATAAATTGTTAAAATGATATAATGAGCAACTTACCAGTGGATGATAGTCATGCCCCCCTTCAATGTGACCATTCTCCCTACAATGTCTCTTAACTGTTTTGATTAGCAGTCTTCTACGGTTTAAGCCCTTACAAATTTTGCAGGGACAATAACATTTTCCATCACCTTTTCTTTTCAAGTTAGACCACAATCTAGCGATTGTCTCCCTATTTTGTTCTTCACTTATATTATCTGACATGATCGTTCTTTGCAGGAAGCAAAAATTGGGCTATGAAAACTTCCGTCTACAACTTTCAGTGACTAAGCAAAATTGTCAAAAGTACACAAATCTTCTTAGACCTAGTTAAATCCTTTAATATTTTAAAAGTCTAGTTAAAATATACATTAGATTAAAAAATATACAATTTTCATGCCTGAGCGCGCGGCTACGACTAGTGCAATGGTCTTCTTGCTTAGCTCTAGAAGCTCTCTAGCAATCAAAACATATAAGCTACAAGGCCTAACAGTAATTTCAAAACATATAAGCTACAAGGCAAGACATATTACATGACATGGCAAAAGGATTAAAATATACATTAGATTAAAATATATACAATTTTCAAACTTGAGCGCGCGGCTATAACTCGTGCAATGGTCTTCTTGCTTAGCTCTAGAAGCTCTCCAGCAATCAAAACATATAAGCTATTAGAATTCATTAACTTTCTGTAATTGGAAAACTCTATTTGATATTAGACCGTAAACTACTACTATTCTCTCCATAAGAACTAAGTACAAAATTCTTTCAAGTTCACATCCATGATTCCCTTTAGATTAAAATATACAGCAAAAATAAGCTAAAAGTCTAGTTAAAATATACATTAGATTAAAAAATATACAATTTTCAAACCTGAGCGCGCGGCTATAACTCATGCAATGGTCTTCTTGCTTAGCTTTAGAAGCTCTCCAGCAATCAAAACATATAAGCTACAAGGCCTAATAGTAATTTCAAAACAAGGGTCATCAAAAGAACCAAAAACAATGTGTGCAAACAATACCTTGTGAAGTGGTATAGACAATTAGAAGATGCTACTATGTGCTAGGGAACTTCTTAGAACTGTTGGTATATTCTTACAACTTGTTACACCTGGGATATTCTTCTCTGTAGATGCTACTGTGTGCCATGGTCCAAATGGGCCCATAAATGTGGTTGAATAGCAATACATTCAAGTGGCAATTACACAAGGGACAGTCACTGTGAGATATCCTCATGTGTGACTGTCCTTGTCACAAATGAGGACATCTCACAGTGACTGTCCCTTGTGTAATTGCCACTTGAATGAGGTCAGTCACTGTAAAGACAACATGATAATGTACACATACAATGAGTGTACATTATCATGTTGTCTTTACAGTGGCTGCCCTCATGTTGTATATTCTTCTCTGTAGATGCTACTACGTGCTAGGGAACTTCTTAGAACTGTTGGTATATTCTTACAACTTGTTACACCTGGGATATTCTTCTCTGTAGATGCTACTGTGTGTCGTGGTCCAAACGGGCCCATAAATGTGGTTGAATAGCAATACATTCAAGTGGCAATTACACAAGGGACAATCATTGTGAGATGTCCTCATGTGTGACTGTCCTTGTCACAAATGAGGACATCTCATAGTGATTGTCCCTTGTGTAATTGCCACTTGAATGAGGAACAAGGAGGAAGTGATACAATAATAGGGGGGTGATCATTTTAAAATGTGTTGGACACAGATATGTCCTCATTTCTGGGTATTTTAGCTCTCTAACAGCTGAATACCAGATTAAATAATAATGACAAAAGAAAAATAAACCCAACGTACTCAGAAATTGTAGCTGTGATTTTGTGGAGGGAATCTCTCTCGGCGCTGTTGAAAACACAAATGACAACCCACTTGATTTCACAGAGGGAATCTCTCTCGGTGCTGTTCAAAACACAAATGACAACCCGCTTTGTTCAAAACACAAATGATAACCCGCTTGATTTCACGGAGGGAATCTCTCTCGGTGTTGTTGAAAACACAAATGACAACGTTCCTTTTTTTTTTTGCACTTATATCTCGACCAACATAAGGTCCATTTGTAATAAAACATGATAATGTACACTTACAGTGAGTGTACATTATCATGTTGTCCTTAGAGTGACTATCCTCATTTGTTGAAGAAGAAAAGCATTAATGTGGCTGAATAGCAATACATTCAAGTGGCAATTACACAAGGGACAGTCACTATGAGATGTCCTCATTTGTGACTATCCTTACAGTGAGTGTACATTATCATGGTGTCTTTAGAGTGACTGTCCTCATTTGTTGAAGAAGAAAAGCATTAATGTGGTTCAATAGCAATACATTCAAGTGGCAATTACACAAGGGACAATCACTGTGAGATGTCCTCATGTGTGACTGTCCTTGTCACAAATGAGGACATCTCACAATGACTGTCCCTTGTGTAATTCAAGTGGCAATTACACAAGGGACAGTCACTGTGAGATGTCCTCATTTGTGACTATCCTTACAATGAGTGTACATTATCATGTTGTCTTTAGAGTGACTGTCCTCATTTGTTGAAGAAGAAAAGCATTAATGTGGTTCAATAGCAATACATTCAAGTGGCAATTACACAAGGGACAATGTCATGAGCCGTGACATATTGAACTTAGTATAATAATAATATGATTAGATGATATATAATAATCTATTATTAACGGTATATAACAATAATATATAATTATTATCAAAAGATAATAATAATATATAGTTAGCATAATAAGTAATATGTTAATTAAATAATATTAAAATATTAATAAATAATATAATTATGATTATAATTATAATATAAATTAATAATAAATAATTATTAATAAATTATATATATTATATTATAATAATATATTAAGTAATAATATTAAATCAATTATTGATTTAATAATTTTAATATATAAATAATATTAATAAACCTCTCAATATAAAACAATATGTTATCACTATAATAATATTTATTATAATATTATTAATATTACTAACATCATTAATTATAATATTTAATAATAACAATAACATTAATAATAATAATAATAATAACGTTTAAAGCAATATCGAATATCTGTAATCGATATACATCTACATTAAACATCTGCATTATCTATCACGATAAGGAATGAAGAAGTGATACAACAATCACTAGTCATTACACATCGATACCATGAGAGGATGATTAATGAACCAAATACTATGAAGTCAAGATCAACATGATATGAATAAGGGATAGGTCGCTATGTGTTTCAGAAGATGTATTGATAAGCAAGAAGGATAACCATTCATATATTATAAATAATCATTAATTGCACAAGTTTAGACAATGACATATCTGATAAAGCAATATCAAACATGAAGACCCGCTAGCAAATATGCACCATCACTTCCTATGTTATCATGACAATAACATAAACTAGATTGAATTCTACTATCTATATCAATAGACACCACATAGGAGGATATCGACTAAAGGATTGAAAGATTATCGATTGTCTGAGATAAACCACATCTTGTAGAAACACAAAAGCATCAGTGATTATATCACAAGCTATTGATGAATGAGGCATCAGTCATGGATAATAAGTACAATGTATCCTTAAGTATTAATAGGAATGGAAGTCAATTTGAAGATCAAACTCCATTACCAGCAATCAACCAATAAATGGGCAATTATCAAAAAATGATATCGACTTATATCAGAGTAGAAAGATTGGATATAATCATAACAATATGGGATAAGGCAAGAGTTAATATCGATTGACTAAATACTAATGATAGTTAGACCAAACTAATACAAACACAATGGATGTTAACTACTGGTTGCACTACCAATTAGGGAAGATTACCTTCATAAAAAGATTTGATATTGAGTCAATCTGGGAGTTATCTATGATCAGAAAATAATGAAATAATATTATGTGAACTGTCAGATTATGGAAAGGTGTGATTAACAAAGGGACATGGAGGAAGAAATAAGACACGTCTCATTCATAGCATCTCTTCATTTGTTAAAGACAATATAAGAATGCATTCTTGTCAGTCACTCAAGGCATCATTAGAACTTTATTTACTTATCCATATTTGGATATACTCAATAGAGCATCTACCTTTGGCAGTTTGGTTTCAAGTTTATCATTGCAGATCAGAGACAACACCATGATTGCACAGATAGAAAGGATAGTTAGAAACAGCATCAATATTTGAAGTTGCAAGCATATAATTCAGAATCTGAAATAGCAACATATCACTCATAGCGATATTACACATTTGCATAATTACATCATCATATCAGACACAACAAATACATTGCTGTAAGCAATACTTATTGATTGTATATCGATATTGTTTATATCAGACATAGCATCATTATACTATCACTATAAGTGATAGGAAACATCATATTCATAGCATATTTCATATCATTATATCCGACAGTGCTATTAAACATATTGGTATCAATATCATCTTGCACACATATTGTGATTGAATCTGAAATAGCGGTTGATATCTTAAGTAACCTCCATTACTTAGTTTAATTGTAAGTATCTAATAGAGTAAGTCTGAGAAGTGGAGTAATTGTTCCTATTTTCCAAGTTAGCCAAAAAGGGGACATTACAGACAATCACTGTGAGATGTCCTCATGTGTGACTGTCCTTGTCACAAATGAGGACATCTCACAATGACTGTCCCTTGTGTAATTCAAGTGGCAATTACACAAGGGATAGTCACTGTGAGATGTCCTCATTTGTGACTGTCCTTACAGTGAGTGTACATTATCATGTTGTCTTTAGAGTGATTGTCCTCATTTGTTGAAGAAGAAAAGCATTAATGTGGTTCAATAGCAATACATTCAAGTGACAATTACACAAGGGACAATCACTGTGAGATGTCCTCATGTGTGACTATCCTTGTCACAAATGAGGACATCTCACAATGACTGTCCCTTATGTAATTCAAGCGGAAATTACACAAGGGACAGTCATTGTGAGATGTCCTCATTTGTGACTGTCCTTACAGTGAGTGTACATTATCATGTTGTCTTTAGAGTGATTGTCCTCATTTGTTGAAGAAGAAAAGCATTAATGTGGTTCAATAGCAATACATTCAAGTGGCAATTACACAAGGGACAATCACTATGAGATGTCCTCATGTGTGATTGTCCTTGTCACAAATGAGGACATCTCACAATGACTGTCCCTTGTGTAATTCAAGCAGCAATTACACAAGGGACACTCACTGTGAGATGTCCTCATTTGTGACTATCCTTACAGTGAGTGTACATTATCATGTTGTCTTTAGAGTGACTGTCCTCATTTGTTGAAGAAGAAAAGCATTAATGTGGTTCAATAGCAATACATTCAAGTAGCAATTACACAAGGGATAGTCACTGTGAGATGTCCTCATTTGTGACTATCCTTACAGTGAGTGTACATTATCATGTTGTCTTTAGAGTGACTGTCCTCATTTGTTGAAGAAGAAAAGCATTAATGTGGTTCAATAGCAATACATTCAAGTGGCAATTACACAAGGGACAATCGATCACTGTGAGATGTCCTCATGTGTGACCTTTGTGAAGGCAAGTGCCAATTTGTACCCAAGTTACCAATATTGTGGCAAAAGTGGGAATGAAGCATTTAGGGGTCAAATTGGGAAAAGAAGTGTAGAAGTGGCCTATGTGAGGTCTAAATAGCCTAACTAAGTCATGGTTAGGGTCTTATGGTGTTTGAACAATAAGTTTTGAACCAAAATCCCAAAGGTTGTAACAAGTTGTCAATGTTGTCATTCACAACATTGACAACATTTGTGCAAGGGAGCATTTTCGAGTAAGATGGTTATGTAACTATATGAAACCATTGAATTAGGCATCAGATCAACTATAAGAGGCCTCCATTGATCTGTGCAAAAGGTTGGGGGGAAAAACATTTGGAATTAAGAAGATTTGTAGAGTAACACAGTTTTAGTGAATTCTTGAGT
Source organism: Chamaecyparis obtusa (assembly GCA_027943335.1). NCBI lineage: Eukaryota > Viridiplantae > Streptophyta > Pinopsida > Cupressales > Cupressaceae > Chamaecyparis > Chamaecyparis obtusa. The sequence goes on from BSBK01001125.1 coordinate 322,714, forward strand.
TTTTTTGTTTCTTTGTTTTCAGTTGATTAATGGATTAGATAGCTCGTAGTGTCTATTGGAAAAGTTAGTACAAGTTGTTTTTTTATTCTGTGTTGTGTTTTTTTTGAGTTTTGAAGCATTCCAACTAGTTTGTTAATTCTTTTGTTAAGTACCCTATCATTGGTTTGAACCAGGCAGGTTGAACAAATGGAGTCTTAGCTCATCATTCCATTGTCAATTTTGTACGGGCTCTTGGAATGGGTGAGGAGAATCCATGTACTATATGTTTGGAAGGAGGGGCCCTGGGAAGCTCATTTTCTATGTTTGCAATGATGTCCTAGGTGAGTCAGTTGAGCACAGTTAGGGATGACAAATCATTACAAGAAGATTACAACAAGTTGAATGCATTGGTTGCTTCAACTAAAATCTCATGGAGAGGTAGACACACATCTAAAGAAGCCCCAAGTCAAATTAGAAGATTGGGTGAGTTTCTTTGGCTGCTAAGAAAACAAACTCTTAGTCAGACTGTCCAAGTTGTGTCAAAATACTTGTTTTCAGGCATGGCTGTAGCAGTTGGTGTACAAAAAATATAGGAGGAGAAGACCTTAGATATCTTGGAGTTCTCAATAAAGGGCATCTGAATCCTAAGCCCTTTAGGTGGCTTAATATAAACAAAAAGGCTTGACAAAGGCCTAATTGCTAGCAGCCTATTTTTGGGTGCAATTGGCATGGTTTGATGAACCGGATTGAAGTACTGATGAAAAGTATAGGTGAAGGAGTAATATTGAAACCAATAGAGGTCCTAGTGGCCAGCCTCTACATGGAGTAAAGTTCTAGTTGAATGTGTTTCAATTTGTGAAGACAAGACTAGGAGTGTCCTAGTAGCTAGATTGGTATTGAGCAGAGTTCGTTGTATTTCTTGTTGGTGTGCACTAGTTGAAGGAGTGGGATCTTGGGTAGAGATACCTAAAGAGTGTAGGGATAGTTAAGTACCCTATCAAGTCAAAACATTGGCCTAAAGAGACCCTAGTGAAGGATAGGGAGTGAGCAAGACAAAGTGTTACATCAATTAACAAGATCATTTTTTGGTAATTGTGTACATTATCATGTTGTCTTTACAGTGACTGTCCTCATTTGTTGAAGAAGAAAAGCATTAATGTGGTTCAATAGCAATACATTCAAGTGGAAATTACACAAGGGAATATCACTATGAGATGTCCTGAGTGTGACTGTCCTTGTCACAAATGAGGACATCTCACAGTGACTGTCCCTTGTGTAATTGCCACTTGAATGAGGACAGTCACTGTAAAGACAACATGATAATGTACACAAGTACCGTGAAGGTAGTCACAAGTTAGGGCTGTTTCATTGCATACCCGAAACAATGAAGACATTACAGTCCACAAAATGTTTGTGCTTGAAAGATGAACAAATAAAATTAAACTTCTAAATAACCAAAGCCGCTAACAATAAATTCAACACAGATATGTCCTCATTTCTAGGTATTTTAGCTCTCTAACAGCTGAATACCAGATTACATAATAATGACAAAAGAAAAATAAACCCAACGTACTCAGAAATTGTAGCTGTGATTTTGCGGAGGGAATCTCTCTCGGCACTATTGAAAACACAAATGACAATGTTCTTGTTTTTTTTGCCCTTATATCCTGATGTGATTTCGCGGAGGGTTACGGTGCTGTTGAAAACACAAATGACAATGTTCCTTTTTTTTTTTGCCCTTATATCCCGACAACATCGCAATTGCAAGTTAGGGCTGTTTCACTGCATACCCGAAACAATGAAGACGTTACGGTCCATAAAACGTTTGTGCTTGAAAGATGAACAAATAAAATTAAACTTCTAAATAACCAAAGCTGCTAACAATAAATTCAACATAGATATGTCCTCATTTCTGGGTATTTTAGCTCTCTAACAGCTGAATACCAGATTACATAATAATGACAAAAGAAAAATAAACCCAATGTACTCAGAAATTGTAGCTGTGATTTTGTGGAGGGTTACGGCGCTATTGAAAACACAAATGACAACGTTCTTGTTTTTTTTGCCCTTATATCCCGATGTGATTTCGCGGAGGGTTACGACACTGTTGAAAACACAAATGACAATGTTCTTGTTTTTTTTGCCCTTATATCCTGATGTGATTTTGTAGAGGGTTACGATGCTGTTGAAAACACAAATGACAACGTTCCTTTTTTTTTTTGTCCTTATATCCTGACAACGTCGCAATGGTGACGTTGCCAAATGTATTGTCGTCACAAATTGTGACGGTGTCGGGCTATATCTGAAAAAAAAAAGCCAAAACCACATGACATTTGCCTGTCATCGCAAATTGCCATCACAATTTCACCCCAAATGTATTAGTGCCAGAACCAATATAATCTCTGTCGGCTCTTTTGAACAAACACAGGAAACTACTACTAGTGAATAGTGACTGCATAACTTCACTTCTACTAATCATCAGACTATGCATCCATGACTAAAACATGACTGACATGTCTTCAACATATATCCAAGCATGCAAGGCTCCATGATAACTGTACAGACAACCATACACAAAACACTATCTGTTACTCTGTCAGGAACACTACTGACACAAGCTGCTATATAACTATCTGTACTAACAGTTATCCTCTGTGCCCATGATATCATGATGATATCATGTCTATGCTACACATGCTGAAAGCTTACTACATAAGACTTCCATGCATGCTACTTTCCATATGTTGTCATCAATGAAAAAAATATAGTCAGTACTGTCCTGCTGGCAAATATCCAACAATCTCCCCCTTTGGCATTGATGGCAACATGTGGAATGAAAAATCACCACCAACCCAATAATAAATAATTTTAGAACATTCTCCATTTCCTCATCAAAAAATCCCCCAAAGATGAATCCTCCTATTGCTGCACTAATCTTCAATATTCTCCATTGCCTCAATTGAACTGCCTCCAAGACTGAATACTGCTCCCCCTTAGTATACTACTCCTTCTTTTTACTTCTATTTTTCATGACTCTGTATATTACTCCCCCTTTGACATCAATGGAAAAGGGTGCCATTCATTTTAAGCACTGGTACTACTCTTGAGGTAGAGTAGTCAACCTTCCATCAGTCCTTGAGGACTGATGCCTTTCCTTCTTTCTTTTAAGCAGAATTAGGGAAGGGAATTACTCCCAACTTCTCCCTGAGATACTCAAAATTATCTTTAGGCAAGGTCTTTGTGAATATATTTTCCAAATGATCTTTAGTACTCACATAGTCTAGCTTGACTTCTCTCTCTGCCACTTTCTCTCTTAGGAAGTGATACTTGATCTCAATGTGCTTTGTCTTTGCATGCAGCATAGGTTTCTTCGACATATTGATGGTGCTAGTGTTATCACAGTGAATAACAATAGGATAATCAATCTGAATTATCATCTGCTTGATCCAAACAATTGTAGAAAAATTCAGGGCTGCTGCAACATACTTCACTTCTATTATTGACTAAGAAATACAATTCTATTTCTTGCTTGTCTAGGTGACAAGTCTATTACCAAGAAACACTACTCCACCTGATGTACTCTTTCTATCATCTACGCATCCTGCCCAATCAGCATCAGTGTATACATGAAGCTTAACATTTTCTAAATTAGGATAACATAGACCATAATCTATAGTGCCTTGCAAGTATCTGAATATTCTCTTTAATGCCATGAGGTGACTTTTCTTAGGTTCTGCTGCAAATCTTCCAACTATGCCAACTGCATTGGAAATATCAGGTCTAGTCTGAGTAAGATCTATGAGTTTACCAATCATAGACTTGTACAGTGTTGTATCCACTACTGGTGAGTCATCTTCTTTTGTAAGTTTTCATCTAGTGATCATAGGTGTTCCTACTGGCTTGTAATCATCTATCTTGAATTTCTTCAGTATCTCTTTCACATATTTGGACTGATTAATAAAACTTCCCTTTTCTGTCTGCTGCAAATTTAGTCCCAAAAAGTATTTGATAGAACCAATCATACTCATCTCAAACTCATTTTGCATTTCTTTGGCAAATTCTTCACTTAGTTTATCATTACCTCCAAAGATAATGTCATCAAAAAATATAGCTACAAGTAGTAGACCTTCAGATGTCTCTCTAATGAATAGCTTACAATCTGCTGCTCCTTTCTTGAATCCAATCTTTGTTAGATATCCATCTAGTCTCTCATACCATGCTCTAGGGGCTTGCTTAAGTCCATAGAGGGTCTTCTTCAATCTACATACCAGATTAGGTCTGTGTGATAAGGTGAATCCTTCTGGCTACTCAATGTATACTTCTTCTTTCAAATCTCCATTCAGGAATGTTGACTTGACATCCATCTGATATACTTTGAATTTTTTGACTGTAGCATAGGCTAGAAATAACTTAATAGCTTCTAATCTACTCATAGGTGAAAATCTATCTGAATAATCAATGCCTTTTCTTTGCGCATATCCCTTACATACTAACCTTGCTTTATTTCTTACTACTGTACCATCTTCATTCATCTTCTTTCTGAATATCCACATTGGTCCAATCACATTCTTATCACTATGTCTTGGGACCAATTCCCAAATATCATTATTAACAATCTGATCAAGTTCTTCTTTCATAGCATCATGCCAATCTAAATCATTACATGAATCTTCAACACTTAAAGGTTCAATCTAAGATAGTAAACATACCGCTTCATTGCTAGCTGAGTTCTTTGCTTGTGATCTTGTTAAGACTTTGCCGCTCTGATCTCCAATGATGTCTTTCTTGGAATGATTTCTAGATGTAAACTTCGGAACTTTAGGTGATGCTGACTCATCAGCCTTAGGAGTACCTTCTTCACTTGTCTTAGGGTCATTGAATAACACATCAATACTATCAAATATTTCTTCAATAATTGTCTCACTAGTGGAGGGTCTGGGTTCTTCTTCAATCATGGGTGAGTAATCATGATATCTTTCTTGAACCATAAAATTTTCATCAATCTTAACATGAGCACTTTCAATTATCTTTTTCAATCTTAAATTGAAACATCTATAAGCTTTACTTTTAGTAGAGTAACCAAGGAAAATACCTTCATCACTTCTTGCATCAAACTTGCTTACTGCTTCATCCCTCTTGATGTAGCACTTGCTTCCAAAGATTTTGAAGTATTTTATTGTGGGAACATTACCAAACCATAGCTCATATGGTGTTTTGTTAGTGCATGGCCTCAATTGTGCTTGAGGTGAATCAGATCCAACTTGTTCTCTGCTGAATTGTGCTTGCTCCTAAATGAATTTATCACATTCTTTCCCATCACATATTCCTTGCATATAGTATCAATTGACTTTTATATGCTAGGTAAATCTCTTACTACCTTTACATTTCTTATCTTTACTATGTTATCAAAATTGATATGACATAGTCTTTTATGCCACAACCAACTGTCATCAACTTTAGCAACAAAATAACTTGCTTCTGAATTAAGTTGGAAAACATTACCTCTAGTCTTTGAGCCTGATGAAATCATAACACCATCCTTGTTGTTAATGACACATTTTTCATCATTGAACTCCAACTGATAACCTTTTCCAAGTAACTTTCCAACACTAAGAAGGTTATGTTTCAAACCATCAACATAAAGAACATCATTAGTACTATTCTTTCCATCCAAGGTGATGGCTCCTCTACCAAATATGGGTTTAGGAGTGTTGTCTCCAAATATAACCATGCCACCATTGTATTTTTCCTGATTAACAAATCTATTTTTATCACCTATCATGTGATGTGAACAACCACTATCTATAATCTAGTCTATCCTTATGTCATCTTGTGAAATCAATGCTAGCTCTTGTTCCTCTTTCTCATCTTTATGATTTGTCTTGTTATTCATTTTTTCTATAATAGCAATGAATCCAATTTATTTTTTACCTGATTCATCATCTGAAACTCCATCTCCAGCCTAGTAACATTCCTTAGAGTACTTAGGCTTGTAATCCTTTTTGAAATTTTCTAGCTCTAGTAGGACACTTAGATGCAAAGTTGTCGATATTATTACATGAAAAGCACTTAAATGGAAATTGACCTTCATATTTACCTTTTCCTTTCTTTTCTCTTTTGACAATCATAGAAATGAAATCATCTAGAGTTTTCTCTTCATTATCATCATCAACATTACCAAAAGTGTTTGTAGATTTCTTACCATGAACTGTTACTTTGAAGGCTATCTCACTTTTAGGTTCTATCTTCAATCTTGAAATCTCAAAGGTTGAGATTTTGCTGATCAAGGTTTCTCTCTTGAAATCTGATGTAAGCTACATGGTATCATCAAGGATGTTGATCTTGCTTTCATATTCAAGGGTGAGAGTAGTCATTAACTTGTCCATAATGTCCTCTGAAATATCTCCACCATTATTTTTGATTCCAGCAACTACTTCATTTATCCTTTGATTGTAAGATCTGATATTTTATTCAGGAAGCATCTCTAATGCATTGTATCTTTTCTTCCATGTCTTTTTGCTTGCATCCTTTTCTTGTTTGTCTCCTTCAAATATGTCTTCTAGGTGCTTCCATATTTTGTGGACTATATCTACCTTTTTTTATTTCTGAAAACTCACCATCAGATATGGTGCTGATAAGAGCTTCTTTGGCTATTGCATTTTGATGAAATAATTTCTTTTTCTTATTAGTAGCATCATCCTTTGCAAGGTCTTCCAAGGAAGGGATCTTCACTGCTTTGATAGTTACATCAAAAACTTCAAAAGCAATGCACTATAAATGGGTCACCATCTTGTTCTTCCAATCAAGATAATTCTCTCCATCAAACTTAGGAATTTCTTTCCTAAAGTATGCCATTTGATCAACCTCAAGTTGTTAAACTTTCTCTCTGAGGCACTTGGCTCTGATACCAATTGTTAGGAATAGCCCCAAGAGATAACTAAGAGGGGGAGGGTGAATTAGTTATCTACAAGTTTCAATTCTTTATCCAATTAAGTATAATTAAACATAAAGCATAAACACAATGAAAGAACACTTGAACACAACACAATATTTTGGTTATGGGGAAACCCAAATAGGTAAAAACGCTGGTGGGAATTGACACCCACTAATATTCTGCACTAGTGTATTATGATCCTTGTTAGAAGATCCTTAACCCTATTAGGAGTTGATTTACAATATATTTAGTACAATAGTCTTGGTCAAGGGTCAGACCCTATTAGGAGTCTTTTACAAGACTGCCTGTTAGGGGAGAGGATGCACTGTCTGAGAGAACACTGCTCAAAGGGGTGAAGGCTACAACCTTCTGTTTAACAAATATACACTATATTTGGATCTTGGGGAACTATTCTTTGACCTGCTATCTAGATCAATTCCAATGTATAGAAAAAATACTTTACTTGGTCACATAGACCTTCTTCTGATGGCTCAACACTTTGCACACTCTACTCTGCTTAATCAGCTATGAACCACTCAAGAAATCACAAATGACTGCCTATAAATATATTTCCTCAAAATGATATAATAAAGTTGGCCTATTTGAACCACCTTGAAATCATATTAGAGAAACCATAACAAACTTTGACAAACATTCTATCAGCTCTACTATGCACACAACACATTCTGGGACCTGTCCAAAAAGATAATTGTAGATGCACGCTACACACTGTCAGCTCTACCAAAATAACTTATCTTTCTCCTCAAGCTGAATTACTTCATGCGCTCTTAATCATACATCAATATCTCTCCTCTAAGGTTAAATCCAAGGGCACATACCCACATGATAGGTGCAACTCCAGAACCAATATAAGCTCTGTGGCTCTTCTGAATAAACATAGGAAACTGCTACTGGTGAATAGTGACTGCATAACTTCACTTCTACTGATCATCAGACTATGTGTCCATGACTAAAATATCGCTAACATGTCTTCAACATATATCCAAGCGTGCAAGGCTCCATGATAAATGTATGGACAACCATACATAGAACACTGTCTGTTACTCTGTCAGGAACATTGCTAACACAAGCTGCTATATAACTGTCTGTACTAATAGTTATCCTCTGCACCCATGATATCATGCTAGTATCATGTCCATGCTATACATGCTAAAAGCTTATTGCATAAGACTTCCATGCATGCTACTTTCTATATGTTGTTATCAATGACAAACATACAGTCAGTACTATCCTGTTGGAAAATCTCCAACACTTAGGAGTGTGTTTGGGGCATAGCCATGTGTCCTCAAATCAAAGGGTTAATAATTCAGTGGTTCACATGTGGTAAAATTTTATTGTCTCAGAGGTTTGTGTTAGTGTAGTTGAGGAACAAGTGAAAAAGGGTTGGCAAATCAAATGGCTGCGGTAGATTTGTGTAGATGAGTGTTTATCTTGATGCTACAAGGTGTTCATGAAGTATGTGATTGATGATTTGGTGATATACATGGATCAGAAGGATCAAATTGGTGGAATTTTTGGTCAATAATAATGTTTTTATTATTATTCTTGTTCTTGGCCGACTAGGTTGGTAAATCATGTTGTGTAAGTGGTAAAACATGAAATCTAAGAGATTTATGATCTATAGGTGGTTTTTATGAGAATTGAGGTGGATTTGATGGTAAGAAATGGATTTGACATGAGATTTAGTGTGAGGATTTGAAAGGAAGATGAGTTAGGGTTTGGAGACCTAATTTTTGATATAAGATGTATTAGGGAAAATTTGGCTGTGGATCTTGGATGTAGATGCTAAAGGGTGAAAAAAGAGGAACAGTTTGATTGTGTGACAATAAAAAGTAGTTTAACAAGAGGTTGAATAAGGATCTACATTGTGATACATTGGATCTATATCAAACATAAGGAATATGTGATTTTTATAGTTCACAAAATATTAGATCATTGTAGTGATTAGTTTGTAAGGCAGTGAGCCTTTCTAAGGCTTATAGCCTAAGGATTTTCATTTGAGTAGTGAGCTCTAGGTGGTGAGCCTGGATGCAAGTACATTCCTCATACATTACAATAGGTTTATACTTCTAAAAAGGTATTTACTTATTGTGGGTAACGACCTCACCATGGTTTTCCCCTTAATAGGGTTTCCATGATAAAAATCTTGTGTCAACTTGTGTGGATGTGTTTCTGATTTGTATATGCATGCATATTTTATACTTTATTTATTTAGATAATATTTAAGGGTAGACAAGGTTAAGGGTTTTAAGGTTTAAGGGTTTGAGTTTTAAGGTATTGGGAACAACTAATTCACCCACCCTCTTAGTTGTTCACTACCATATTATCAACATGTGCAATGTGTCATTTGATGTAATCACAAGTGTTAATGCAATAGAATTTGACTCCACACAAAAACCTCAAAGGAAGTCATGAAAGAAATTATTTTTCACCATGAATATTGTAGTTTTCCACAATGCTTGATGAAGTTGAAGAATGGTTCTTTGAAGGCTTGAAGACTTGGATGCTTGAAGACCTCGTGAATGCTTAGATGCAAAATTATAGAAAAGAGATTGAATTCAACAATCCTTCTTCTCAAATGAGGATAGATAGGCCACTTATATACCTCTCACAATATTTCAAGATTCAAAATTGACCTAGGATGACCACATGATCTAATTTCCTACTAAAACATTGCAATGAGCCCCCAATTTTAATTTGAGCCAATTATTGGGGGAAAAAAAGCCTTGAGAGTTGTGTTCCTAGGAACATAATTCCCTAGGCATTATGTATGCAAGAAAATAGACCCAAAGTTAAATGGGAAGTCAAGGAAGGTGAAAAGATGCAGGAATAAGAGGCACAACTAATTTCAAGGTCGAGAAGAAGTAAAAAGGTTGTAAAATAGTAACATAGGGCCCATGTACATTAATAAATGATGAAATTGGAGAAATAATAAAGGATCACATGTAAAATAAGGGCTCACAATGAATAGAAAAAGAGAGACAAAATGATATGATCAATTGGTTGACTAGATCCAACAATGATCAATACTAAATAACAATCAATAAATAAAATGTAGATGTTCTTGAATATATGATGCAGGAACATCTTGGGTCTTTGAGAAATCTTGCATCATCAAAAATATTTCCTATTTTCCTGTACCTGTCTGATGTTTGTTTTGAAGCTATTTCTGATGTTGGTTTCTTTCCTTGAAAAGTTAATGCGGTGTTGAAGACCTAATCTTGAGCATTCTCCTAAGAGTGCACATCCTAATTCATTTGGATTTGGAAGTTATCACCATTTTCCTCGGGTATCAATTTTCTACCAGTTTAACATGAAATGTGGAGTTTTTAGCCTTGCGCGGTTCCGTATGAGGAAATTGGATCTTGCAAAGTTCAAGATATGTTCTTGGATCATGTGTGGACCTAAATGTAACTTCATAGCATGTTGTGTTACTTCTTTCTTAGGTTTTGGTTTCTCTCTCTAAGTGGACCTATAATGTAATTAGATTCCCGACTGGATGATTTGTGGCTTTTCTGGCTATATAAGAAGATTAGGTTGTTTAGTTGGTAGTAGGATGGTGATAGTATAATAGTAGTAGAAGTAGAAGAGAAGACAATATGCGAGCTGGGACTCTGAATTCATAATTTCTTTGTATAAGGCCGAAACCTAGAAGGTCTCACAACCGGGCATGTTGACTAATTTTATTTAATCACACTAGTTTTATTGTTGGTTTCCTTGCCTCATATACATTGTGTTTTCATTGTTCATGTGAAATACCATATTGCTTCCATGTGTAACTTTGAGCAGGGCTTGTTTGTTGATTCAAGCGGAGTCAATTCTACTTGTATCTACCATGCCCTTGTGTCAAGTGGTATCAGAGTGAGTTCTTTCTTGTGGATTGGATCATGGAGAAACTTGTTGGATTGATTATAGGATGGCAGATCTGAGATCTAACATATAACTTGTGGAAGGTTACGATCTTGCTGGAACCTGATTGTCAAGATGGTTCGTTGATGCAGAGGGTTTGGGTTCTAATGTTTCCTCCAAGGTTCCTAACCTTCTCTAACCATCCAATGGTTAATCTTAGTGTTATCTTCACCACTTTAGATCTCTAAGATCCTCTTCACCAATGTATCCTCAAGGGTATAGCTAGTATCTAGAAGATACAGTACTTCCAAGACTAGTTAGGCCTTCAATTTCCTAGGCTTCTACACTAGGACTTCCCCTCTAGAACCCCACCCTTTCTTAGGATCTTCCCACACTTAATTATAACTTCCAAATAGTTCCTTGACTCTTCAACATCATTAGGAACCCTTCCATGCACTTCTGGTCACTCTACCTAGTCAAAAAGTATCAAATTCATAGGAGGCCTAATTGGCTCAATTCCTATTAGGCCAATTTTCACTATTATTGGTTTCAAGCTCCCAAAAACCCCAAACAACCACATAAAAGGCCTTTAAAGTATTCAAGGTATCTATCAACCCCTTCCAAATCCAAAGTTTAAACTTCTGGATGCACCCACAACCCTACTTACTAGCAGGCCCTAGTTTTAAGCCTATTAATTAGGCCTCTTGACCTGTCTACACAAAACACCATCAAATTGGTCACCAAACTTATAAAAACTTCCTCCAACCTCTTTAATCTTCAAGGGGACTATTATATCTTTCCACAAATTCCACTAAGTGTCTTCCACCAAATCATGGGTGCATGTGCCAACTCTTTTTATACCCTGTCCTGTCTCACCTATCTTCAACAGTCAGCCATAGGGCTTCCATTTGTAATACCCCAAAAATGGGTAATAAGTTCATTAATCTCCTATATCAACAATTCAAATGAAATCGACATCAAAGTCCTAACCTAAGGCACATCTAAACATCATCGAATCCTAATTGATTATCTTAAATTCTACATCGGAGAATATTCCTAGCAATATTCCTAATTATCCTAATTATCTTTAATTTAATGATTATTTGGGGATAAATCATATTTATCCTAAGTTTGATTAATTGAATATTTTCATATTTAATTAATTAGATTTAATATCTTGCCAAATTAATTATGTAATTAAATTTAATTCTATCTATTATTAATTATATTATTTAAATTTTGACAATAAATCCAATATCCTATGAATAATTGATTAAATTCTTAGTTAATTAATTAAAGCAAGTTGTCATTATTTAATAATATATTTTTTAATAAAAGTTTGATAAAATAGTTAATTAACCCATAAATTAATTATTTTATTTCAAAAAGCAGTTAAGTTGAGAATAAATCACTTTATTTATTTATTAAATCATAATTATCCATGAGCACATTCAAGGACCAGGTAAACTCAAATTGGAAAATCAATGCAAGTTGTTAGCTTTTTGAAACTCAACATCTTTTTGAGTTTTAAAGTTGATCTAAACTTCTTATTCGAGTTGAACTGTGCTTTTGCATGATTTTTGTGACTTAATTATCTGTTATTTAAAATAACTCAAAAATCAAGCTAAGTTATTTAAGTAATTTATGGCTTTTTCTCATGCACCTCCAAAGCCCTGGATTTCTATAAAACCAAGGCTCAGCTCTTCATAATTCATATCTCGCAAATTGCAAACTTACTCTACAGGAATCATAGCATATCAGATTTGGAGAATTTGCACAATTGGAGCTTGAAAGATAAATTTGAGGATTCGAAGCTTTGTGAAATCAATTTCAAATTCATAGCTTTCATATTATTGTTAGAATTTTCATTCTCATATCATAGATCAATTTTCATATTAGCATAGATTCATCTAAAGTTTTCATATTATTGCATAGAAAATATCAAAAAAATAGATTAATTGCATATCAGTTTGGCATTCAAATCCTTCATTTAGGTGTCGTCTAGGTCACTGATCTCGATAACAATCTGAGAACATTAATCTCGCACCTACTAGAAGGCAGTAAATCACTTGGTTAAATTAGATTTCAATTTTGCATGATTTTGATTTTTGCTAACCTCTAATGTTTTACTGAAGTGTTGTGTCTACAGATCAGGTACAATTTTCACACACACATTTCTGGTGCCCACCGTGGGGCAACCCACCTTTAGATGCTGGTTTTGATTTTTTTTTTGGAGCTAAAGCCCTAAAGTTTCAAAGATTTAATTTTATCTCTCAAACGGCTTGGAGTTTTTCTCTGAAATTTGTTTCGCAAGTTGGACATATATCAGAGAAGCTAAAGTAAAAAATTTAGAATTTTCTTAGATGTTTTGTATTTTTAATAATTTTTTCTTGAAATTCCAAAAAAATTAATATATGACATAAATCAACATATTTTTCAAAAAATTTTATATTTTTGGAAAGATCTTTAAATTCTATAGGGGGTCCATTCGTTGTATTTTAAATTTGGACACAATATAAAAGCTCAAATAGTCAATTTACAAAAATTGGTCTATTTTGATAAAATGGGTCTCTAGGGCACAAATGAAGAGATTTTTCTAAAATTTTTACATTTTTAGAAAGCTCTCTATTTTTTAGTAGGGGTCTTTGTTTTGAATTTCTATTTTTGTGGCCAAAATCATAAAAAAAAAATTAGATCTTGTTGACTAGGTCAAATGCAGCAAAAAAAATAAAGTTTTGTGATGGGTATGCACTTATTTTTTTTACATGGTTCAATGAATGATATGAGTTGTCATTTGGATTAATTGCTGGTTATTATTGCTAATAATAAATGATTTTTAGAGCTAACCCTATGGTTTTCATAAGTTGAATATATGTTACATATCTTGTTTACTTGTTTGCTTGTTGGAGAGTTCGTCACTTGCTTGCATGGAAAAGCTCAACAAGAATTGCTAAAAATTAGGTAAAATCTACTAAGCACATTGCAAGGATCCCAGGTATTCTCCTTCATCTAATAACATTTTGATTTGGACTTAAAATAAATCTCTTATGTGTCTGGCTTGTGTGCATCTTTTCATGCTTTTGTCTATTTCTACACACTTGCATAATTGATACTAGGTTGTGACCCCTTAAGGATTCATTAAGTAGTCTTAGATACTTGTGATTGATCTTGATTGCTATCTTGGGTTATTGGACTTGCTAATCCGCCAACCCCTCATTTCCGCCCCGTGGTTGCAATCTCAACACCATAAAGGGAAGGGGTCAACAGGACAGAAGCGTTAAGTGTTCCACTTGGCAACCCTTTTGTGCTTTTAGGAACTCACTCATTTTCTAAGTTGGGGACTCATTTTTAGCTTGTGTGAGTTGTTAAGTGTTCCACCTTGTGGACTCATCTCATATTCACTTTAAGCGTTAAGTGTTCCTCTTTCTACTTTTTTGGATACTTTTGGTAGATTTGCTTTTGGAAACATACATCTGTGCTCACATAGTAATTAGGCCCTATGAACACTATTTGTGATTCTTGAGAGATTGGATTCCTAGTGAAATCCTTCTTGATAACAGAATCATTGTAGGTAGGGAGGATACTTAGTGCATTTCACATTCAACTTGGTTAGTGCGTCTTCTCTTATTGATCGATACATTCTCTCCCAGGAGAGGTTGATAGATCACGTGGGGTAGACATCACAAGCTTTGGTGAATCAAAATTGGTTAGTGCATCTTCCCTTATTGATTGATACATTCACTCTCTAGAAGGGTTGATAGATCACGTGGGGTTGATATCATAGACCTTGGTGAGACAAACTTTGTCTTAGCGTGTCGAATTAATTTGCTTGCTTTGTTTGGGTTAAAAGTGAAGAGGCACCAAAACCTTGGATCTAGAGCCAAGTCCCATTGTGGTATACTATTGTGAGTCACCTTTAGAGAGGGTTAACCATAGCAGACAATCCCTTCATAGGGTAAACTGCATTGATGGAACCTCAAGCGGTAATAGCCATTTTCACCATGGTAGTGACAACCGCTATATAAATGTCCTTGTGGAAGAAATCTCCATGGTTATGGTTCATTGTTGGGTTGTCAGATCTCCCTAGTAGCTCCTGAAGATTAAGTTCTCAGACTGTGTCAAAACCTTGGTGTGTCGGGATTGGAGTTCACCCCTTTGGATCATAAAAGTTGCAGAGTCAAACCATTACTAAAAACCCTAGCGAGACCAAATTTTCATTTTATAGGGTATATGTGCATTATTGCAAAACATTTTTGGAACATACACAATTAGCACTTTTGAGGATTAGAATGAATAAGTCACCTGATTGTTCATGTGCGAGGTTGCTTTTGCCTTTGTTCATTGTTTTCAAACATGCTTGAAATCACTTGCTTTCTATTTTGCGTGCTTGTTTATCTATCTGGTTACTGAAAATGAACAAATCTGTTACAATCCTCAAATCTGGACATTGAAATTTGCAAACAATCCGAATCTGCAAACTCAAAATTTTGCAAAAATTGATGTAAAATCCTTTCTGGAGTCAAAAATCATTTCAGGAAGTCAAAATTCATATGAGTTTTTCCAAGTGTCATTTCATTACAACCCATTTGTCATATGATTGAGTACCCAATGTCGTACGAGTTTCCATGCCAGCAATTTCTCAAAGTCAAAATCTTGCAACTATCGTATGAGATTTTCAACTGTCATTTCATTGCTACCCAACTATCATACGAGTTTTGCAACTATTGTTTCATAGCATACCCACTGTCGTATGAGTCTGCAGAGTGTTGTTTGGCAAAATTTTGAAGAGTTGTCAAAAAATTGTTAGAATTGCTAGATATTTAGCTTTTTCAGCCTATTTCTAGAATCTATCGAACAAATCACTGTGTCAAGAACAGAGTAATAGCTATTGAGAATCAGTACACATGTCTCAAAGAATTAGTACACAAGAGAAAGAAGCTCTAATCACCGCTATGATGAAGCAGCTGCAAGCTATGCAAGTCCAGCTTGACAAACTTGAGAAAGAAAAGGAACCTAGAGAGTTCTCCATGGAAACTCTATGCTCTTTTCCATTTGATAAAGACTTGTACATGTCACCATGCCCTTAGACAAAATGTGAGCAACATGACAACCCTTATGATACCTCTTCCACAGAGAGTGACACATCAAGCTTTGGAGACTATGATGACTATGACGATAGACAATGCAATGATACCTATGACACCTCTATTCCTAAGAGTCCTCCTCATCGTGTGTTCCTACTTACTACAAATGGGCCATCACATTGGATAGATCATGATGGTGATCCATATGATTCTAATTTTGAAAGAGATTTTGATGGCTTTTGTGGACAATACCTTGATTATGATCCATCTACTACTGCTGAGGACTATAAAATGCATTGTGCTAGCTTGAAGCATCAATATTATAAGAATCCTTCTCCTAAAGACTCTCCTACTGAAAATAAAGATTATCTTCTCAAGCAAGGTCATGTTAATGTTGAACCTTTGTCTAGTGATGGTTCCTTTCCATCCCCTACTTCCTTCAATACCCATACATTTCCTAAAGCTTTCGAGTCTTTCAAATCTTTCACAGAACCTTCATCCGACACAAGCCCTGATACTTTTCATGCGGTTCCCTATAGTTATCCTCCAGGGATACCTCTTAGAGAAACTCAAGCTAACCTTCACTTGGCTACAAATACTTTCAATAATGATAAACCTAAAGAGCCTAAGCCTTCATATGTTATAATCCCTACTTCAGCTAGTCCTCCACCATCTCTTTCGAAGTCATCCATACAATCCCAACATGCTTCCTTGTCCTTAGAAGTGGCTCCATGTCAAGAGGATTCTAAAAATGATAAAGAAAAGAACATAAAGAAAGATCAAGATCAAGAACCCTCCATGTCATCCACTCCTTTTCCCGATGTCTCTTATCTGCTTCATGGTTCTTTTGATCCTGTACACCCTTTTTCATGCATTCCATCATGTCTTAAGTCTTCTCCTAAGCAAGATCAAGCTACTACCTACACCATTGAGCTTATTGAAAATCAAAATAACCTTACTACACTTGTGCTTTCCAAAGATGATACTTCCATTAAGGTTGTTAAAAATGGTGTTGTTACTTCTAATGTTAAGCCTATTGAAAATCAAAAGAAAAATTATGTGCTTGTGCTATCCAAAGATCCTTGTCAAGATCAAAGTCTTCCATCTTCTTATTTTACCACTCCATGTTCATTTCCACTTTCTACTCTTCCTAAGTCTTTGCAAGCTTTGAACAATCCTATCAAAGAAGGTGCTCATATTCAAGATGTCCATGATTCTATTGAAAATTCTAATACTCACTCTAAAGATGCTGATATCCTTGGTTGTCATATAGATGCTGATGAACTTATTGATTATCCTTTTGCATCTTCCACTTCCATCCTTGGACCTCTTCCACCACTACTAAGGGCTTCACATCTGCCTTCCATCTTGGGTCCTTATGTCCCTTCACTTTCCCCTCCTAACTCTCCTAATTCACCATCCATTTTGGGTCCCTACGTCCCTCCATCTCCTATCTTTCCTCAAGATCAACATACATGCATACCCTTGAATCCTTTTCATCCACCCACCCATCTAAACAAGTCATATCCTCCTTCTTCTTCCACAAGTCCCAAGTTCTTTGGAAGTAACTTGAATGTTCAATACAAGAAAAAGAAGCAATACAAGAATCCATCAAAAAAAGAAGATCACCATGTCTCCTCTAATAGACATGGAAACATAAAGTCAAAAGAGATATCTAAGAAAAAAAGTACAAGACAAGTACGGGTTCCAAAATCCATCATTAAAGATATTATCTCTAGATCATCAAAAGGAAATAAAAAGCCTACGGCTATATGGATTCCGAAGTCTCTCTTGAAAGAGTCTGGTGTTGAGCAAAAAGTTAAGTTGACATTCAAGCTTCGAAAGACTTCCACTTCATCTTCTTCCAAAAACATTCTTTCATTCCATGCACCTAAACCACAACCTTTGCTATCCATTCGCCATATTCCTTCACGTATTCCTTCATTCACATTTCCTCCATCCTCTCAACACCCTTCAAGGTATGTGTTGACGTTGATCTTGCCTTCCTTTCCACCTACCCTTTCACAATCCTTCCATGTATTATCCTTCTACCTTCTATCCTTTTTCCTCATTTGCCTATTCCTCCTATCTTCCAACCTCACTCGCTTTACATAAAACTTTATCCTCCATTTTTCTCTTCCATCTCCCTTTCCCTATCAGCATCTTTGAGCATATCATTTTGATTCCTTGGCATATCATGGTTTATCCTTTCAAGGAGCACTATCTAAAAATCTTTCCTTCTTCCAAAAATTCAAAAAGAAATAAAAATGAAAAAATTAAAAATGTCTCATGGTGAAAACCTGAAAACAGGCACCTTGGTAGAAAAAATAAAGACAAATAAATTCATCCTATGGTGAAAACCACTCCCTTGTGGCACCTTGGATAAGTACCATGATAAAAACTTGGCAATCAGGAATCATGCGTAGTTCTTCTACATATTTCATCCATTCCATCTTCTCTCTTTGATCTTGACAATGTTGATCTATACACGAACATTTGACTATTTTGTGAGCTATCTTACGATGATCTTGTTTTCATTCCCTTCTTGTTTCGCCTTCATATTTATTTTGCTCCATTCATTCTAGCCTTTCACTATCCTTTTCCCTTTGGTCTTGATCTAATAAAAAAAAGAAAAAAAAGAGTAAAACACGGTGCTATGAAGCCTCTTGACATGTCTACACCTTTGGACTGCATCCTTTCCTACTCTTGCATTACGATTTTGTGACTTATCCTATACTGGCCTTTCATTGCTTGTCCAAATGTCCTTTACATGACAATTTTTCCCTAGCTTGGGTATTCTTGAGGAGTTTTCCCTTGAGGATTTCTTCCTTTCATTCTCCTTCATTCGCTTGTCTTCCATCTCATCGACCAGCTTGCCAATGCCTCTTGTTCTCCACCTTGCTAGATATTGGGACTACATGATATGATCTTGGTTGGGAGTTTGCAATGGAAAAAGATGCTATCAAGTATACCAAGTATTAGAATAAGTATCAGAACCAAGTATCAGAACTAGTATCAAAATAGTATCAGAACTAGTATCAAAATAGTATCGGAACTAGTATCAGAACCAATATCAGAACCAGTACTAGAACCAGTATCAGAATCAGTATCAGAACAAGTATCAGAACCAGTATTAGAACAAGTATCAGAACACCTACTGGGGCTACACCTTTTTCTTTATTTTATGGGTCTGAAGTGGTATTGCCTGTTGAGGTTGAAATCCCATCACTCAGAATCAGAATGCATGGTCTAGTAACTGATGATGACTACAAAGTGTCTAGGTTGCAAGAACTTGAACTACTAGATGAGCATAGAAAAGTAGTGTATGCTTAGAGTATATCAGAAGAGAATGTCTAGAGGCTACAACAAGAAAGTCAGACATAGAGAATTTCAGGTTGGCGATCTAGTCTTGAGAGAGAATTCTAAAAATCAATCACATTGAGAATGCAAGGGGAAGTTTGAACCCAACTGGTTGGGTCCCTTTGTAATCACTACTACTTTTGGCTCTGGTGCCTATCAACTCTCAATGACTGAAGGAGAACAGCTCCGAGAACCAATCAACATTCTCCATCTAAAGAAATTCTACACCTAAGGCATTCAGTCTATGGTAAAATGTCCTGAAAAAATTATAAAAATAAAAAAAAGTCCTGAAAAAATGAACATCTTGGTGAAAACCTAGCAATAGGCGCCTTGATGATTCACAAAAAAATAAAAAAATATCAAAAGTACAAAAAAATGAAAAAAATGAAAAATACAAAAAAATGAAAAAAAAAAAAAGTGCCTTGGTGAAAACCTGGAAACAGGCACCTTGGTAGCAAAAATAGAATCTCTACCAAGATGGTGAAAACTCGGCAAACAGGTGCCACTTGTTTCAAAATGCTCCATCTATCAGTGCAATCTTGGTCTTTCCCAGCTTTTAGTCTTGCTTTAGTTTGTACATATCTCCCAGTTTGTTTCTGCATTTCCAATTTTCAATAAGTCAGTTTGTACACCACTTAGCTCAAGCGTTTGTATCCTATCAATGCTTAACACTTGGGGGCAATCAATGTCATATCCTATGGCCTCCAGTATATCTTAGACGTCTCATATCCAGTCAGAGTCCTTTGAAGCTTCATTTGAGTCAGTCAAGTCTGTCTTGTCTCTAGAAAGGATTTTGCATCTACAACAATGCAATCAAACATCAAACTGAAAACAATCTATTCTTTTTTCATGCTTTTATCTCCTTGTATGCTTACTAATTCGCATTGAGATTTTTGCACACTGTGTCCCTTCAAACTCTTCGATGATGTCCTTTATAGGATTTAGAGAGTGATGACTAGGGGCATAATCTTTTCTTTGTCTTCTTCTTGTATGTGAAAATCTAACATCTTTAGAAATTTTAGATTGAAATGGTGTCCGATTGTAAGAGCCTCTATCTCGAATTGGATGGCCATGCGTACCTCGACCATTGATACCTGGAAAATTCAAGGAAGTTTAATCTAACTATTATCTTTTTGAGTGAGTTCTTTCTCCTACTGTGAAACACAATCTTACCTAAGGATGTGAATGATAAAGGGTCACTATGGGTAATTCACATTGGATTTAGAATGATCTCTTGGCTATTTGATGTGTTTGTCATGCAAGGCGTATTCAGGTCATCACGAAGTTCATGTTTTGATGCTTATACAAATTGCTATATCAAAATGGACATGATATTTAGGTCATTCTGGTGTTTATGCCTTGGTGCTTATATCTACTCCAACATTCCAAAAACAAAATCAATATTCATATATCCATGGTTGTTGACCAGTGGGTGTTGTATTGATTCTTGCGCATACAAATAAATATTCATATGTCTATGGTTTTTTTTTAGCTAGTGGGCATTGTTTTGATTTATCCGGTTACCTAAAAGTTCAATGATGATAACAAATTGACATATGATCAGTGACTAGGTCCTAGGTCTTAGGTTGCATTTCATTTTGCATGTCTCTTTGCATTTTTCATGTTGCATGATCTCACAATGGCTAAACGAACTTCAAAACTTACACAATTCTTCATATCAATTCTTCACATCTAACGAGAGCTAAATCTCACACAAAGGTTCCTCCAATGAAATAGCAAGTAGAATCCTTTTTCGGGATCAAAATCAAAATCTGAGATCATTCATATTATTAACTACTTGCATATTCAACCTTCAATCATCACAAAAATATATTTTTCAACTTAACTGATTATCTTCCATGAAACTATCAAAATTTCAACTTGGTCAACTATGGTCAACTATGGTCAACTCATGGTTTAACCTAGTCTACTTGGTCATCTGGACCTCTAAACAATGTAGAATGCATTCTTGAATGTGTATCACCACTTTTCCAATCAATTAACATGCTTCTGAACTCTCAACGTTGACTTCTCTTGTCAGATTTCCATTTTAATCCTGAAGGGTGCATGGTATTACACATCATTCAAAGTCTGTAAATCAATTTCTATCAATATCTTTCATCAGTGATCAAGACAACAACCACGTCTAGTTACTGATTCATCAAAAAAGACCTCATCGCTCGGGGCAAATCTATCATCACTTGGGGCATATCAGATTCATCAAGATCCATATCAATCTGGTATTCTCCTAATCTTGTAAACTATATCAGTTTTTGCAACCATCGGATCATAGTGTTCTTTTCTTGGTTCTTCTGCAACTGAAGGATTCGGATGTGATACCTACTAGTTTTTCTAAGACAATCGAGTCTAGAACCAGTCACTCACTTCTTTGCAATCCTAAGGTTTGGAATCAGGCGTTTTGACATTTTTTCGCAATCATAGATTCATTTGCTGTTATAGTGAACATTATCTTTGGTCATTCAGGACCTATTATCTCCATATCAAATCAGTATCAATCAGCTTCTGTCTCATATCAATTATCAATTTCAAACATCAGTTTCATATCTCTATCAAACACAGACTTTCTTTGAACCACTGCACTTCGCACAGTAATTCAAAGAGGGGCAAAATGTAATACCCCAAAAATGGGCTATAAGTTCATTAATCTCCTATATCAACAATTTGAATGAAATCGACATCAAAGTCCTAACCTAAGGCACATCTAAACATCATCGAATCCTAATTGATTATCTTAAAGTCTGCATCGGGGAATATTCCTAGCAATATTCCTAATTATCTTTAATTTAATGATTATTTGGCGATATATCATATTTATCCTAAGTTTGATTAATTAAATATTTTCATATTTAATTAATTAGATTTAATATCTTGCCAAATTAATTATGTAATTAAATTTAATTCTATCTATTATTAATTATATTATTTAAATTTTGACAATAAATCCAATATCCTATGAATAATTGATTAAATTCTTATTTAATTAATTAAAGCAAGTTGTCATTATTTAATAATATATTTTTTAATAAAAGTTTGATAAAATAGTTAATTAACCCATAAATTAATTATTTTATTTCAAAAAGCAGTTAAGTTGAGAATAAATCACTTTATTTATTTATTAAATCATAATTATCCATGAGCACATTCAAGGACCAGGTAAACTCAAATTGGAAAATCAATGCAAGTTGTTAGCTTTTTGAAACTCAACATCTTTTTGAGTTTTAAAGTTGATCTAAACTTCTAATTCGAGTTGAACTGTGCTTTTGCATGATTTTTGTGACTTAATTATCTGTTATTTAGAATAACTCAAAAATCAAGCTGAGTTATTTGAGTGATTTATGGCTTTTTCTCATGCACCTCCAAAGCCCTGGATTTCTATAAAACCAAGGCTCAGCTCTTCATAATTCATATCTCGCAAATTGCAAACTTACTTTACAGGAATCATAGCATATCAGATTTGGAGAATTTGCACAATTGGAGCTTGAAAGATAAATTTGAGGATTCGAAGCTTTGTGAGATCAATTTCAAATTCATAGCTTTCATATTATTGTTATAATTTTCATTCTCATATCATAGATCAATTTTCATATTAGCATAGATTCATATAAAGTTTTCATATTATTGCATAGAAAATATCAAAAAATAGATTAATTGCATATTAGTTTGGCATTCAAATCCTTCATTTAGGTGTCATCTAGGTCACTGATCTCGATAACAATCTGAGAATGTTAATCTCGCACCTACTAGAAGGTAGTAAATCACTTGGTTAAATTAGATTTCAATTTTGCATGATTTTGATTTTTGCTAACCTCTAATATTTTACTAAAGTGTTGTGTCTATAGATCAGGTACAATTTTCACACACACACCATTATGACCATGAAGCCTTGGTGCCACAACACAAATGAAAGAAAAAACTATATTTATGAACTCTAACCTATCATCCCCTATGGTTTCAGCCATTTCCACTGGTGGATGTTTAGGTTAGAGCCATTTCAAGCATGGTGGCTCTGCAAATGGCTTTTACAGACCAGTAGCTTGAAATACTTGCCAAATCTCACTCTTCTATCCTAGAAACAAAAGAATCAATGAGAAGTGAAGATAGAACACCAATATAAACTACCATGGATTTGGATCACTCCAATCAATCCGTACAGGCCGTACAATACACATAGCAAACCTACAAATAAGAAGAACTAACACTCGACATCCGTACAGAAAGTTCTAAATCATAGTATCCAATCCAAAACTTCATTAACCTTCAAAATCCATCATTCTCATGCTCATATACTGACCATGAGTGGTTACAACCAACTTAACCACCATATGAGAAACTTTTCAAAAAGTTGCAAAAGTTGCTCGAGCAACTTTGCAAAGTTGCTTAGCAACTTTTTGCCCAAAGGGCCATTTGGCCTATTAGACCCTTTCAAAGACTTAGTAAGGACTCCTAAGTCTTAAACATAGATATTTAAGGTGCTAAGACCTTATCTAGACCATTTCTAACAAAATCCATCACCTAGAGACTCTTGAGGCCATTTAGACCAAATGGACCACTAACTCTTCTTGAGCTCATTTGACTCTTACAATCATATGCATGGAACCAATCCAATGGATCTTATTCTAGACTCACAAAAAAATCCTAAGACCCTTAAAACACTCATTAATTCAAAAATGTGGGAGGTTCCCTACACTATTCATGGTAGAGGAAATGATAATGCTATCATGGATATGTTGAGGCAGATTGCAACTAGGCTTGAAGTTGTAGAGACAACGCAAAGAAGAGGCACACATCTGGAAGATGTTAGTGATGAAGAAGAGGCAACACCTAATCCTAAACCTGAAGTTGAACAAGATGAGGAAATTTATTTGAGAGTTTTGTCTAAGGCTAACTCCAGACCTGCAGTTGAAGTTTCATGCTATGATGGAAGACTTGAGACCAATGCACTTTTGGATTGGATCTTTGAGATGGATAAATACTTTGAGTATGAAGGTACTCTTGATAATAAGAAGGTTAAGATACCAGTCACAAAGTTGAAAGGTCATGCATCTCTTTGGTGGGATCATTTGCAAACTGAGAGACAAAAGAGAGGAAAAGAAAAGATCAAGACTTGGATGAAAATGCTTGGAAAGATGAAGAAGAAGGTTCTTCCAGCTGATTACCAAGTTATTTTGATGAGAAAAATTCAAAATTTGAGATAAAAGGACATGAGTGTGAAAGAATATAATGAGGAATTTTACAAATTGGATATCAGATCTAGACATGTGGATGATGAAGTTGAGAAGGTGGCTAGATACTTGAATGGCCTAAGGACATCAATTCAAGATGAGATCAGCTATGTTAAAATAGATAGTGTGGAAGAAGCATACCAATTTTCTTTGAAGGTAGAAGAACGATTGAAAAAAAGACATGATCAAAGATAGAGAGGAAGAGGTGGCGTATTTCAGAGAAGTAGAGGCAGATCTTATGGAGAAAGTAGAAGATCTGACAATGTAGTACAAGATAAGGGACGGAAAGATGAACCTTCTATTAGAAGAGGTAATTACTCTAGAGGTAGCTATACAGGTTACTCTAGGAATAAAAATGGTGGTAAAAGAGAAGAGAAATCTTGGTTTAAAGGTACTTGTTACAAATGTGATGAACAAGAACATAGAGCCTTTGAATGTACTAACTCTGGAAAGAAGACTGGAGGTAATGGAAAAAATAATTTGGCTTGTGAAGAAGTTGAGGAATTATCTAATGAGCTTGAATATGGTGAAGAATTTATGTTAAGAAGGATCTTGTGGAATGAAGAAGCTGATGAGGAACCTATTTTGGAGAAAAGTTTGTTCAGAACCAGATGGAAGATCGCTGATAAATGTTGCAAGGTAATTATTGATAGTTTAAGTTATGATAATTTGGCATTCGAAGAGTTGGTTAACGAATTGCAGTTACAGAGAATGAGACATCCTAAGCGTTACAATATTGCTTGGATCCAGAAGGTGCATAAACTACTTGTAAGTGAACAATGCCTTGTTAAATTCAAAATTCAGAATTATCACGATGAAGTCTTGTGTGATATTATGCCTATGGATTGTTGTCATATTATTTTGGGTAGACCTTGGCAGTATGATAGGAATGCTTTGCATGATGGTAGATTGAATCAATATACTATTTGGATGCATGGGAAGAAATAAATTTTGTTTCCTTTAGTAGAAAAGTTTGAGGAAGGTCACTGTACTATAGTCAAAGTATGCTTGGTTGAGGGTAAAAAGTTTGCAAGAGAAATGAAAGAACAAAATGTTTGCTATGCTTTAATTCCAAGGAAAATTGAGAAACAAGATGAGTTAGAACATGCACCTAAGGTTAAACCTTTGTTGACTAAATTTCATGACATCATTTCTGATAATTTACCTAATGGTTTACCTCTAATGAGAAGTATAAGTCATTGTATGGATTTGATACCTAGAGCTAGTTTTCCTAATAAAGCACCACATAGGTTGACACTTGATGAAAAGACTAAGTTGAATAGACAAGTGCAAGAATTTCTTGAGAGAGGTTTGACTAGGGAAAGTTTGAGTCCTTGTGCAGTACCTACTGTATTAGCACTAAAAAAGGATGGAGAATGAAGAATGTGCACTGATTCTAGAGCTATAAACAAGATAACAGTCAAGTACAAATTTCCTTTTCCTAGGATGGATGACATAATGGATAGTTCGAGTGGAGCGAAGTATTTCACAAAGATTGATTTGAAGAGTGGTTATCATTAGATTAGGATCATAGAAGGGGATGAATGTAAAAATTCTTTTAAGACTAATGAAGGTTTGTATGAATGGTTGGTTATGCCTTTTGGTCTGACTAATGCACCTAGTACTTTCATGAGGTTGATGAATGAAGTTTTTAAAATATTCATGGGTAAGTTTGTGATCATATATCTTGACATTTTGATATTCAGTAAGAGTAAGGAAGAACATCTTGAGCATATCAGACAAGTATTGTGGAGATTAAAGGAAGAAAAGTTGCTGATTAATTTGAAGAAATGTTCATTTATGAAAGAGGAGATTGTGTACCTTGGTTTTGTAATTTTAGCTGATGGATTGAAGATGGACCCTGAGAAAGTGAGAGCTATACTTGATTGGCCTACACAAGAGAATGTTGGAGAGGTAAGATCATTTCATGGATTGGCAAGTTTTTATAGGAAGTTCATCAGAAATTTCAGTTCTATTTGTAATGCTATGACTGAAACTATGAGAGGAGATAAAAGGGATTTCAAATGGACACATGGAGCACAAAAGAGTTTTGAAACATTGAAACAAAGAATTGCAGAGTTGCCTACACTTGCTTTGCCTAATTTCAATAAAGTTTTTCAAGTTGAATGTGATGCTAGTGGAAGTGTAATAGGAGCTATTTTGAGTCAAGAAGGAAGACCTATAGCTTTCTTTAGTGAAAAGTTGAATGATGCTAAGAGAAAATATATAGTTTATGACTAGGAATTCTATGCTATTGTTCAAGCTTTGAAGAAATGGAGACATTATTTGATGCCTAAAGATTTTGTACTGTATACTGACCATAAAGTTTTTCAGTATTTGGGAAATTAGAATAAATTGAATCAGAGACATATGAAGTGGGTGGAGTTCTTGCATAATTTTTCCTTTTCATTGAAGCATAAAAGTGGACAGTCAAATAAAGTTGTTGATGCCTTGAGCTAAAGAAGAAATTTTTTGACAGAAATGATAGTTGAGGTACTTGGTTTTGATGATTTGAAGTGTTTGTATGAAACTGAACTTGATTTTGTAGATCCTTGGAAAGCTTGTAAAGCACAAATAGTGAGTGACAAGTGGACTAATTATTTAATTCAAGAATATATGTTGTTTAAAGGAGTTCAGTTGTGCATACCTAGAGGATCTATGAGAGAGAACATAATGAAGGAGATGATCTTGAATAGTAGAGTGAGCAAGAGTACAAGAGGAAAAGACTACATGGAATACCTATATATATATATATATATATATATATATATATATATATATATATATATATATATATATATATATATATATATATCTATATATATATATATATATATATATATATATATATATATATATATATATATATATATATAAGTTCAGTGGAAAGACAAGCCAGTTGAAGATAGTTCATGGATTACACAAGATGAGTTGGATCTTTATCATTTAGGTCAGAATATGATTAGTTCCTGATGTGGACATCAATTCTTTATTTACCCCAGGTGTCTGATGCAGGAGCATCTTGGGTCTTTGAGAAATATTGCATCACCAAAAATATTTCCTATTTTCCTATACCTGTCTAATGTTTGTTTTGAAGCTATTACTGATATTAGTTTCTTTCCTTACGAAGTTAATGTGGTGTTGAAGACCTAATATTGAGTGTTCTACTAAGAGCACACATCCTAATTCATTTGGATCTATAAGTTATCACCATTTTCCTTGGGTATCAATTTTTCGCCAGTTTTGCATGAAGCATGGAGTGTTTAGCCTTGCATGATTCCTTATGAGGAAATTGGATCTTGAAAAGTTTAGGATATGCTCTTGGATCACGTGTGGACCTAAATGTAACTTCATAGCATGTTGTGTTACTTATTTCTTAGTTTTTGGTTTCTCTCCCTAAGTGGACCTATAATGTAATTAAATGCTTGACTGGCCAACTTGTGGCTTTGCTAGCTATATAATAAGCTTAGGTTGTTTAGTTGGTAGTAGGATGGTGATAGTAGAAGAGTAGTAGAAGTAGAAGAGAAGACAATATATGAGCTAAGACTCTGAACTCATAATTTCACTGTATAAGGCCAAAACTTGGAAGGCCTCACAGCCGGGCATGTTGACTGATTTTATTTAATCACACCAGTTTGGTTTTTGGTTTCCTTGCCTCATATACATTGTGTTTTCATTATTCATGTGAAATACCATATTGCTTCCATGTGTAACTCTGAGTAGGGCTTGTTTGTTGATTCAAGTAAAGTCAATTCTGCTTGTATCTACCTTGCCCTTGCATCAATATATAGGCAATGCATGATAGATAAGAGACATGAAAGTGATAACCTATTAACCATACTAGGTGGAATCACATGTCCACCAAAGGTGTATCATCCTCCATTGTACAATTAAGTATGTGAAAATATGTGTAACAATGAGTGGATGATAATGTGCTAAAAGAACTAAAGGTGGATCTCACACATAAAGTGGAATGAGTTAACAACTATCACCACATAAAGTGTAATTTCTCCTACACTATGTGCTAAAATAAGTTGCAAACTTGTAGTTTTCTAGTATGTAAACTACTATGTATGCATTATCCTAAGTAAGATTAAGTAAAGTTTAATTAGGAATATTTAATTACAGAAATACCCCCCCTTAAGTACAACTTAGGAGAATGCACTTAAACTCACAATGCTAGATGACAATGCAAGATGGGTCTTATCTACTAGGCCATGTTAGGTACCATGGACAATATGCAAGTGTAAAAGTAGTGCAATATCTCATTAAGTGGAGAATGAATAAAACCCCACGGGACAAAACTCCCCCCCAAAACAAGAGATGAAAAAACACAAGATGCTTGGATGGATGGAGGAATCAAGACCCCCTAGGTCTACATACATAATGTATATACAATCAAGTATCCCCCCATAGGAAGGAAAAGAGACATGATATCCCCCCATAATGAACAATGTACTACAAGAATGGTGAGTTCTTAAAGGAAAAACATAGACCAATACCTAAAAATAACATTTCTCCCCTTGGGAAGAAGATAGACAATGTATAAATGTAGGAATGCTTCCCATTCTATATAGGAATTAGGAAGGGGGATCTAAATGAAGTATTATGTCTTTGAAATATACTCAAATGTCTCCATGTTAATACTAAAGGTTTCCCCTTCTAAATCATGTGTACTAGGCCAAACTGCTGAAAAAAACATGTCAGGATTTAATGAGGATAAATGTAGAACATGTGTCAAAGGATCAAGTGTCTCCTTTGAAGATAAAGAGACCTCCTCCAATTATTGTATCAAAGGATCCACAATCATGTCAACCTCAAAAGAATGATCAAGTGGAGAATGGAGAAGAGGGTTAGAATGTTGCCTCACAATAACTAAAGAAGGAACATCTTCATCAAAGAGAAGATAAATTCCATCAACAGTGTCTCCCAAATCTGCAATGTAGGACTCCACAAACAAACCCTCAGTGTATGTCAAGTAGTCATCCTATGGAACTATTTCTGGAAGATAATGTATACCCTACTACATTGAATCACAAGAGTTGATGGTTAGAGGAATGCAAGCATCATCATGAGAAATGATTGAAGTAATATCAATAGGAGGATAATGAATGGAAGGATCAAGAACTTGATCACATTTGAGAATACCCAAGTTCAAGTAGCCAAATTTCTCCTCAAAATATGAATCAACACTAGGAGTGATCAAAATCATTGTCATCACCAAGAACAAAATTTTCAAAGGAGTATAACTAAGATGTATGATCAACCACCCCAGTAGAAATGATATCTGTACTCTCCAAGTCTCTAACAATAACTTACTCAGGAGTAAATTCCATGGTCTTAATTGTTGCACCGTTAGTGATTTGATAGATGGAAAGAAAATTATGAGTCAAGTGAGGTACACAAAATAGATTATTGAAGCTTCCCTCTCCAACATCAATGATTCCTTCCTGAACCACATTCATGTAGGTATGATTTCCCATAAAAACTAGTGGCATGTGACATGGCTCAAATGAAGAAAAAATGGACTGTGAAGATTCCATATGATGAGAATCCCTTGAATCTAGAAGCCATCTCCCTGAATCATGACCCAAAGTAGAAATAAAAGTTTATCCTTTTCCCTTATATTTTTTACAAGTGTGATTCTTTCCCTTATCAAAATTTGATTACTGTGAATAATTTGAAATATACATTCTTCAAGGTAAAATTATTTGATTCTTCTTAAGAAGATTCTTGAGCTCATCAATATCCTTCTTGTAATAATGATGTTCAGCATGTCCATTCTTCCTGCAATATGCACAAGTAAGGAAATCCTATTGGAATTAGGAGAGATAGGTATTGAGAGGGGAGTGGTGAATCAGTGCCTTAAAAAACTTTACTTGTAAAACCTTTCAGATCTAAAACTATAAACAATGATAACCAACCAATATAACTTGAATCTAATTGCATAAATCATTTATCCACTTAACATAAGTAAGTAAACAACATGAAATCCATAACACAATCACATGACACAAGTATTTTGGTAACATAGAAACCCTTGTAAGAAGGTAAAAATTGCGGTGGGGATGACACCCACAAATTCTTCACTAATGCAGATAGAAAAGGTTTGCCTGTTAGGGCTACAAGTTTTGATCACTTCTGGTGATCTCGCCCTATTAGGAGTGACATGTTAGATCAGCTAGATCTACCTAGTTATAGGATTTTAGCAACACTAATGAAGTGTGCACTCGGTTAAGATATTTACATAAGACTGTTAAGTCTTCTTTGTTAAGATATTTTATCCAAAACTCTATTAGAATTGTCAGAAAGCAATAGGTATTTATCTTCTATTGAAACTCAATTTTCTGTTACAGATCTATAAGATTTGATAAGAATATCACCTTACTTGTGATGAATCTATGCTCTAAACTGCTTGGAAGCCTCTGCTAATTCTGCTCAAACTGAATTCTACTGTGCTCGGTTCTATTATGTTAACTGATAGACTTGAATATAGGCAAAATGCTTCTAGTGCTCCGTGATTCATATATCATCTCTCTCTAAAAATGATGTGAACACATAAATATATAGTGTTTTGTTTTGCCGCTTTAGCATAATTAGGTTACACACTATAATCATAACCCTAAGATCTACGGTGTACAATAATAACCTAGATCATCTATTACAAAAGATATACATTGTATTTAATGAATATCATTACATTAAATGTTTCTCGATCTTGGTAAAACATTTTACAAACCGTTGTAACCATTTGCATAGAAGAATGTGCCATTCCTGATTACTATGCCATTTCCTGTGATCCTTGGTAAACACTGTGTAAACTGATTGGTGTATACTATGATGCTCGATGTTTACTATCTATTAGTGTCGGTGTTTGTTGGTACTTGGTAAACTGTCTGTTGCTCAATGTATAGACTTTACCGACTAGTCTGTTCTGCTTTATGTTACCGATTAGCTCATTGTAAGTTACCGACCAATATCTTTACATACCTTTGGTACTAATGACAACCTTAGAAGGCTCAATAGAGATAACAATCTCCCCCTTTGGCATTAGTATCAAAAATTCAAATGTATGAAGACACAAATTTCTATGTGACTTATATCTCCTTATATCTCTGCCATATCCATATACACATCAAAAATTTTCTAAGTACTAAGTACTCCCCCTCGGTGCCTGCTCCCGGTAATATAGTATACATAGCATCCATGTAAATAATATTTGGCATAATAACATCTGATACATTGTTTTTCCCCTTTTTGATAGTAATGCCAAATACAAAATTGAGGTAGTATACTCACAGCTTATCAAAAATTGACTAATGGGTTTTCTTCAGTGACTCCAAGAGGTTTTCCCATTCCTCTTTCAAGTTGGTGAGAGCAATGTTCTCAAGACCGACTTGTGCATGCATGTCAAAGATGTTTTCTAACACCAAAATTTCTGGTGTTGCAACTAATAGCTCAACTTTGACAATGTGGGCTTCAAAAATTTTTAGGTACAAAATGAGTTCAGTTTGCAACTCAGTAACCTGATCTGTGAGGTGCGCTTCTTGGTTCTTCAAATCTTTTATCAACCACTGGAGTTCCTGAACTTGGTGAATATTCTTTAGGAAAGCATGTGGCTCAGTGATAGCTGCATTGGTACTCAACTATATTTTTGCTTCCAAACCTTTGATCTTTTCACCGACTTCAACAGTGAAGGTGTCTAGAGTACATAGCTTCAATAAGAATTGACAAATTGTCTGGGTGATGGATTTTGTTTCAGTAATAACCTCAGATAATTTGACCTTAAGTAATGCCACTTCTTGGCTGATTTTCTTGGCTAATTTGTGTTGTATTCTGGATTCTGCCCTTTCTTCAATTCATTTATCTGCATCGGTGTCCAGGGCATCGATCTTCTCAGCTAGTGTAGCAAGTTGATCTATAATAGGTGTATCCTCATCAATATGTATCTGAGGTACTACCTATTGGAGGATATCCCACACATCATTTAATACTTCTTTTCATTTGTGCTCTTGCTCTAGCTTCTCTTGCGCTGCCTTCCTGGAACATAAATCCCCACATTTACTCAAGTCCTCAGGGCTTAGGGTCCTCGAGTCACACTTCTAGGGTGACCGACCCATTTCCTTTCTTCTTCTTCTTCTGTGCTAGGGGTGATTTCTTCTTAATGATAGCAATAGATCTATCTCTAGTCTTCAGAATGTCCTTCCCTGTTAGCACTTATTCTTCCTTCTTCTGCTTCTTGGTAGTGGTGGTCTCAGTTGTTGTAGTAGGAGTCTCGGTTGCCTTTGGTTCTTGTTTGTCCTTTGTTTCATCTATTTCCTTTGGTTCAGTACATCGTCATCAGTTTTCTTTTTCAGTTGGATGTCAACTTTATTCTGTGCATCCTGTGGAACTTTTATTTCTTCCTTGTCCTCGGTTATATCAATTGCCTCAATAACTGATATACCAGTTTTCTTTGATTTCTTTTCTGGTCCTTCATCAATGTAAATACCTTTACCTTTAGAATTTTGTCTCTTCTTAGACAGGTTCAAAAATTCTTGTTGCTCAGCTTTTTCTTTGGCTTTCAGAATTGATGTCCATATAGAATCAGTAGTGATATCCATATGTCATCCATGATCATTAAGGCTCTATTATTGATCATAAAGTTTGCTTGGTAATTGGTCAAGTATTCACTAACTTGTCCAAAGCTTAAGTATGCAGCTTCCTGAACTAGAGAGCATTCTCTCTTTCTCTTCTCAGTGTCTAATGCAACAACCCATTTCTCAGTAATTATATCATCCAATTTCTTTGGTAATGCACAGGCAAACTACATTGGAACTTTCTTAAACTTTATCATCATTTGGATGACAACCTCTTCAATTTTAGTTTGATCTTCTTTTGATATTTTGTCAAATCTTTCTAGCAAGGGATCAACGAGGTCTCCATGTTCAATTATATCCTCAATGACTTAATCTATTATTTTGGCCTTGTTACTAACCACTTTGAATTGATTTATATCATCCTCTATCTCTGTATCTTCTAGATCTTCCTTATTTATTATGTATTTCCTCTTTTTCTTTGGTGCCTTAGCTACAAGCTTGTTCTTTCTCTTAATGTATTTCTTTGTCGGTGTAGCTGCTCTTCTTTTTGTTACTTTTACTGCTTCTTCTTTCTTGATAGGTGGTGCTACAATTGATGAACGTGTCTTCATACCTTCATGTATAGGTGATTGCATCTTTGTAGGAATTTCAGGTGGAGGAACCTATGTAGGATCTACTTCTTTGTTGGACTTGGTCTCCTCACTATCATATGGTTTGTCAGCTAATTATAGCTGACCTTCAGTTTCTTGTTCAACTGGTATCCCTTCAGATGTTTTAGACTTATCTCCATATTTAGCAGTGAGATCTTTCTTCATTTTCTTTACCTTTGTGGTTATTTTACTGATCTCAATATTTGTAGATATTCTAGATTTAGCTTCTTCATATACTCAGAACCTAGTGGCTATGGGATCCTTCGCTACTGCAAGTAGTGCATTAATAGATTTTAGTGTGAAATCATGGTCTATTTCATATCCCATCAGTGCCAACCATTTTATCCTAGGGTCAACTACTTTTATCAAGGTATAATCGGTGTTGACCACAAAACATATGTCATCTTCAAATTTTTGAACTAATTCCCTCAGAATTCTACTTCTCTTTTGCATTTTGGATTGAAATTTAGTGAAGTAAGCATTAAACTCTACATTCAACTTATCTCCTAACTTGTTCATCATTTCACCAATTTGTTTTGTTATCAGTACATCCGGTATCCAATTTACTTTACTGGTGCCAGGCACATACTTTTGTAAATAGAAGAATATGCATGCAAGTAGAGATCCATACTTACATGTGTTAGATTTCTCTTTCCTTATGGTCTTCATATTCTCTTGAAGTTGATGTAACAATACCTTGGCAAGATCAACTTGGTGACCTTTCACTATAATTTTGTGCACCATGTCTACTACACTGCAGGGTACGCTGTTGAGTCTGCTCGATTAAAATAGCTTATACCCAATCACATGTGCTACAAATTTTACTGCTCGGTCCTTGATTGTTGAAATCTTCAATGCCCGACCATCCCATTGTGCTCCAGTGTATTTCTCAACATCCAATTGTGAACAACTTTGGAAAGCCTTAGCTTTGTCAGTTGTAGGGAGCCCAGTAACCCTACTGATTATTTTCTTGTTGACCTCAATCGGTTTATCCAGCCAAAACTTGTCATCATGATATTTGCTCAAAATGATTCTAATCCAATCCAATTTGAATGATTGTGGCAAGTGTGTAAAATATGATAAACTTGATTCCTCAATCTTCTTGTAGTCTGATTTCATTTTTCCATCGGGGCCACAGAGTGGTTGATATGCTGCAATAGTTTCAAAGTCCCCAACTTCTCCGATTTTGCAGTGAATATAAGACCTTACATCTTCTATCAGTAAAACCCTTTTTGGTATGCTCAAAAATGCACCCATTGTATCTGTCTATGCCGTGACCTTAGGATGTGGCTTAAACTTTGGTTCATGAAATTTTCCCTAACAATTAGATTGACTTCCTCTTTGACACTTTGAGTTTTGCTTGCAGATGATGTCGATGCCATAAATTAATTCTAGGGTTTCAGCAAGGAACAAAATAGGAAGTGTTTGATCATAGATGAAATTACTTGGTATCATGAAGAGTGATGTCAGTTCGATATAGTGTAGCCTTGAATCCTTCAAAAAATCTTTTATCTCGAACTCTGCTCTTTGAATTCTCCACTCTTCAAAATCGCATTATAGAAATGAACTCTATTCCTATGTATTTATAGACTTTTGATGTTCTTGCTCAAACTTTTATGTAATAAATGCTCCATCTAACTTTTGGTACAAAACAACTGTCAGCTCAGTGACTACTAAAAATTTCATTCGCTCGGTAACATAAGTCTTCTTCATCGGTTGATACATATGCTCGATTAACCTTAGATAGTGATTACCGATGGGTAACCAACTTTTGGTCTCTCTTTTACTGACTATAACATTGTTAGCTCATGACAACTAAACCATAGTGCATCTTTATTCATGCTGATTTGGTATAAGAACATTATGCATAAGGAACTATATGTAAAATGTGATCTTTTGAAATATCAGTCCCATACATACCTATTTTACTTTAAGTAGAGGTACCAATGTCACCCAATCCATTGGATGAGGTTTCACTAACAAAATTACTTGACTCAACATTCTCATTAGATGCCTTGTTCCACATAGTGTTCCTTAACTTCATGGTATCAGCAGTAGTATATCCACTTTCAAATATATGGTTTTCATCTGGTGCTCGGTCTCTACAATTTTTTCTTAAATGACCAACCTTATGGTAGTGCATACAGGCCATCCCAGAGTTTGTCCAATTTCTTAATTTTCCAATACGACTCTTTCTATAACAGTTTGCTGTAATGTGTCCATATGTATCACATACAACATAGTTAGTCCATGTATTATAATCCCAAACATAAGAGTTACCTTGTCTCTTCAGTTGATATGGCCCGCATTGTGGTTTCTCCTTAGGTGTCCAGATTTGCTTCATTTTTGCCTTGCAGTCTCATGCTGTGTGTCCATGCTTGTTACAAGTATAGCATATTTTCTCCATAGTAGTATTATTAGCAAGATCATTTTTCTTAGCTCTACACTCATAAGCAGGATGTCCAAACTTTCCATAGTAGTAACAATGTTGATTAAACTTAGGAGTGACAGAAGGTTTACCTTGTGCTTTGCTTCTACACACATTAGATGTATGTCCTAGTTTTCCATAATGATAACATACCAACACTTTAGGTTTTTGATTTTGAATGATGTTGACTTGTTCAGCTTGTTGTGATGTTTCTCCTTCACCAGTGTAGCCTATACCATCTTTGCTCCCAAATCTTCTCTAATTAGTTAAAAAGTCATCAATCTTCTTGGAGCTGTCCTCATCAAGTTTCTTCATTTCATTTTGCTGCTATTGATTTTTCACTTCATTTCTCAGCTTCTCATTTTCTTCTCTGAGTCTTGCAACATCTTCTAGTGTTCTTGAAAATTCTTCATTCACTCAGTTTACCTCTTGATTCACAGTCATCACTTGATTAGTTACTTGGAAATGTCGATCAGCGAGTCTTTGTATCTCACTTTCTTTGGTTTGAAGTTGTTCACTCATCTATCTTCGGTCATCGATTGCTAGATTTCTTTCTTTCTTAGCTTGATTTTCTTTTTTCATTATTTCTATCATTCTCACCATCTGAGATTCTTAACCAATTTGTAGTGCTTTCACTTGATCAGTTAAATATTGATTCTTTTTAGATAGATCAGTGATTATGCTTTCAGATCCATCGGAGATGCTTCCTGAACTAGATCTAGTATGCTTGAATATGTCATCAATAGGTTCTTCATGATAACCAATCTCATTTTGTAGTCTAGCTAGGTTCTTCCTCTCATCCAATAATTTCTTTAGTCCTTCTTTGGCTTGCTTATACTGTTCAACAAACATTTGCATTTGTATCTTCTGATTCTGAATAGTCTTGTCAAGCTTGTATCTCTCCATGACTTAGATCTTTACCCTTCAGTGGTTAAACTGTTCAATAAGAGAAATGTGCTTTGATACCAATTTTTGGAATTAGGAGAGATGGGTACTAAGAGGGGAGGGGTGAATCAGTGCCTTCAAAAACTTTACTTGTAAAACCTTTTAGATCTAAAACTATAAACAGTGATAACTGACCAATATAACTTGAATCTAATTGAATGAATCATTTATCCACTTAACATAAGTAAGTAAACAACATGAAATCCATAACACAATCACATGACACAAGTATTTTGGTAACACAAAAACACTTGTAAGAAGGTAAAAACTGCGGTGGGGGTGACACCCACAAATTCTTCACTACTGCGGATAGAAAAGGTTTTCCTGTTAGGGCTACAAGTTTTGATCACTTCTAGTGATCTCACCCCATTAGGAGTGACATGTTAGATCAAATAGATCTACCTAGTTATAGGATTTTAGCAACACTAATGAAGTGTGCACTCGGTTAAGAGATTTACATAAGACTGTTAAGTCTACTCTGTTAAGAGATTTTATCCAAAACTCTATTACAATTGTCAGAAAGGAATAGGTATTTATCTGCTATTGACACTCAATTGTTTGTTACAGATCTATAATCTCTGATAAAAATATCAGCTTACTTGTGATGATTCTCTTCTTTGAACTTCTCGATAGCCTTTGCTAATTCTACTCAAACTAAATTCTACTGTGCTCGGTTTTGTTCTATTAACTGATAGACTTGAAGATAGGAAAAATGCTTCAAGTGCTCCATGATTCATATATCAGCTCTCTCTAAAAATGATGCAAACACATAAATATATAGTGTTATGTTTTGCCGCTTTAGCATAATTAGGTTACACACTATAATCATAACCTTAAGATCTAAAGTGTACAATAATAACCTAGATCATCTATTACAAAAGATATACATTATATTAAATGAATATCATTACATTAAATATTTATCAATCTTGGTAAAATGTTTTACAAACCTTTGTAACCATTTGCATATAAGAATGTGCCATTCTTGATTACTATGTCATTTCCTTTGATCCTTGGTAAACATTGTGTAAACTAATCGGTGTATACTGTGATGCTCAGTGTTTACTATCTGTTGGTGTCGGTGTCTGCTAGTACTCGGTAAAATATTTACTGCTTTGTGTATAGACTTTACCGACTAGTCTGTTCTGCTTTATGTTACCAATTAGCTCATTGTAAGTTACCGACCGATATCTTTACATACCTTTGGTACTGATGACAACCTTAGAAGGCTCAATAGAGATAACAAATCCTTCTTGGATGATTTATCATTAGAAAAGGATGAAGATTTTCCTTTTTGTGGAGAGGATTATTATTCTCTATCTTATTGTGACTTTGGCTTGTATGACTATTGGTACTTTCCTTTCCCTTGATTACTTTGATTCCATTGTTGAGCCACATATTCTTTTAACTTAGATGACTTGTGAATACCCATGGTAACCAATTTCTCTTGTTCTTGCATCAACATCTCTTTGAGTGCATCAAAATATTATGTAGTCTATGAACTACTTGTCAACCGTTGGGTTTGGAAACTAGAGACATAGGTTGCATACTCTAGTGGAAGCTTGTCCAAAATTTTTTAAACCAAATGTTCATCCTTCTTATCAATGTCGTAATCCTTTACCTATGCTCTAAGCTCCTTTTCCTTGGTTATGTAATCTTAGATAGTGTCAAATTTCTTAGGATCTAAGCTTATGAGGTCATTTTCTAATATATAGCCTTTAACCTCATCAACCTTTCCATACAAATTAGCAACTATGTCCCAAGCTTCTTTTATTATTTCACATTTATCAATGTGAAAAATAAGATCAAGTGAAATATACTTCCTCAATGTTCCTAGATCCATAATGTTTCTATTGAGCCATTCAATTTGAGAAGTAGGACTAGCTTTAGGATTAGTTGGTGCCACAATAGTACCATCAATGTAATGAGTTAATATTTTTTCCATTAGTTTACTCCATGCATGTATTGTCCATGATGCATAATTATGTGGAGTTAAAGGAGGAAACTTAGGAGAACCCATGATGGAAAATGAAAAGAGTCCACTCACAATGGCTACAAATTGATAGAAAATATGAAAATTAGACAAAAAATCACACACTTAAAAAAAACACCACCTAAAAATGTGTCCATATGAGCCCAAATGAAGCCTCTAAAGTTGTAGAAATCAGGATTGGATAGGTATAGTTATAAAAAACTAAACATTCTAGAAAATATATCCATAGAAAAAAACTACATGCACAACATTGTTGAGCATGAAATTCTACCCTAAATAAAAAAATTGCATCAAAAAAGGAGTCAGAATGATCGAATTATGGGGGTTTGAAGTTTACCTCCAAAATCAAAACTGCCAATGGTGAGGGGGTAAAAAATGTGCAAACCTTGCTGATGTCATCAAAATATAGAGTCAAATTTGATAGTAAAATAACCATCACAACAAAAATAAAAACAACTAGGTATGATGGTTAGATGACCATCAATTTTAGAATAGTGAACCTAAACTCATGAAAAAAGGCCAGCTTGGGCACTGAATGGATGTTGACCTAGTGTACTAACTAGGTGTTGATGTAGAAGTTGATGTCATAGGTAGGATACATTTTAGAGTATGATTAGTTGTCTCTATGTACTCAAGAGCTGAGGTGGCACTTGCGTGTCGGTCTGCATGGTAGTAAACTGGGTCCATGTGTCTATTTGTGATTCATCCTCATACATTGCACATGCTGATGTGGTTATTTACAAGGTGTGTGAGAGCTAGGCTACTGTAGATCACAATTTGATGAGTTGGTTGGGAGCTTGACTGTGTTGGTAGTGTAGTGCAATGTAGGGAGCCCCTGTGTTCATTAGATTTGAGTTAGGAAAATGGATCTCCACATTGAAGCTACAATGAGCTCAAATCTAATCTGAGCCAAGCTAGAGACTCAGGGCCCATACTAAAATGAAGTTGCACTAAGATTCAAGCCACAATGGGAGTTCAAATCTATCACTGCCACATTGAGACCATTGAAAATAGTCCATATTGAAAGGTGAATGTCCAAGCTATGAGGAAGGGTTTTGATAAAGCCAAAACATGAGGTGACAATGCCACAAGAACCCGTGCTAAAGTAGATTGTTGGAATTAGGGAACACTGCGAGGAGTGTGCCAAGGAGTTGGAACCACTACGCGATAAGAGTGGTGAGAAATATCACAATGTGCATAGAAAGGGCCATGGTGTAGGCTTGGGAAGGGAGTGAAAGTGGGATATTTTATCCCACATGCACTATGTGCTTGATGTATGCAGTTTTATATACCGCGACCCCCAAACATAACACAAACCATGATCACTAATTTTTTTTAAAGTAGGTGTGAACTTGTCTTTGATATGATAGGTATATTGTGTATTGATCTAGGTGTATATTGTGTTCCTACACTCTATGAAAAATCTAATAGATATAGGGACCCTAAAATATTTTATAGGAAAAATGTATGCTCACAAAATACAAAACAATGCAGATCTAAAATAATTTTTTGTATTTTTTCAAAAAAAAATCATACGGACTTTAAATTAGGTCATATTGGCCTGATTTGAAAAATAATTTTTGCCTCAGATTTGACTTTTTCCTAATATAGGAAAATTTATGTTACAAGTGTGGTTGCTGTTACACCAAAAGATCAACCTGTCAATGCCTAATACAACCACTAGACTTGTAGAATCTACATGAGGAGGTTAAGCCATGTCACAAACCTAAGCATTGCACTGCACAACACAAGGCAACCAAGGGTGCACACCTTGAAACAATCTCCCGCAGCTCAAGTGAAGGGTTTGAACCTATGGCCAAGATTCGATACCACTTGTCACAAGTGTGGTTGCCAATGCACCAAAATATTGACCTGTCAATGCATGGCACAACTACTGTACTTATAGAATCCAAAGGAGACAGTTAAGCCATGGCACAAACCTAAGTGTTTTGTTTCATAACACAAAGAGACCAATGGCACACACCTTGCAACAATTTATAGTCAAATTTTTTGGAACCACTCGGACACAATGGCGAGGTCAGATCTTGCTCTAGACACTCCCATAAGCTGCTGGTACCTTAGATATAAATCAAGACCTCTAACACATGAAGCCAAAAAACTCTCTAAAGGCTATGAAATGAACATTCCTAGGGATCTAATACCATGTAGGAATTTTCCTAATGCAATGAAAGAATATTCCATGATCTAGAATCCCAATCAATAGAACAAGAGAGACAAAATGATATGATCAATTAATTGACTAGATTCAATAATGATCAACAATACCTAAAAATCAATAAATACAATGTAGATGTGCCTGAATATATAGGCAATGCATGATAACTAGGAGATATGCAAGTGATAACCTATCAGCCACACTAGGTGGAATCACATATCCACTAAAGATGGATCATCCTCCATTGTATAATGAAGTATGTGCAAATATGTGCAACAATGAGAGCATGATAATGTGATAAGAACACTAAATTTGGATCTCATACATAAAGTGGAATGAGATAACAACTATCACTACATAAAGTATAATTTCTCCTACACCGTGTGCTAAAATAAGATGCAAACTCACAGGTGTCTAATATGTAAACTACTATGTATGAATTATCCTAAGTAAGCTTACATAAAGTGTAATTAGGAATATTTAATTACACCAACAAAATAAAAAATGAAAAGTCATCGATGTAAGAGAAAAATGAATTGATGGAAGAAAATTATAAAATAAATAAAGTGAATTAACAAAGAAAATGATTACATAAAAGGGATTTAGAAGAATCCAAGAGACTGTTAGGAATAATAGTCCACAATACAACTGAGAGAGGGGGGGTGAATTAGTTGTATAATAGATTATTAAACTTTAAACTTTGAGTAGTAATAATATCAAATCCAATGAACACAATGAATGCCAACACAATAACATAATATTTTGGTCTCGGATAAACCCTGTTAAAGGTAAAAACCCTAGTGGGAATTAGCACCCACAAATGATGTACTAAGAGTATAGTATCCTTATTAGAAGATCTAGCCCTATTAGGAGCTTATTGAATCATTACAGTACACAATCCTTGTTGGAGGATAGACCTTGTTAGGAGTCAAGAAAGAAGGGTGGGATCACTACCCAAAGAAGGTGAAATCCACCTTCAGAAGTCATTGTTCGCAATAAGTGTATATGAAGACATACACAATATTTTTGAACTATCTAAAAACAACTATCTTTTATTTATCAATTCCAATGAAGTTCACCAGTATATCTCTACTCTACATTTAGTAGACACAAGCTCGCAGCTTCTTACAATCCTCTTTACATTGCATTCATTCTCACCAAGTCTTTTCCAAATAAAAGATCTTACATATATACCTATTACATTCTACATGACCAGGTCAGCCAATTTAGGCTTTCCTATTTACATACATCCTTGCTAAGATACACATGATACCTAAAACAAGTATACAATGATTCCATTACAACAA
Source organism: Chamaecyparis obtusa (assembly GCA_027943335.1). Taxonomy (NCBI): domain Eukaryota; kingdom Viridiplantae; phylum Streptophyta; class Pinopsida; order Cupressales; family Cupressaceae; genus Chamaecyparis; species Chamaecyparis obtusa. The sequence goes on from BSBK01001125.1 coordinate 365,262, forward strand.
TTAAGGACTGACATTCTTAATTTACATTTTCAAAACAAAATGCATGCTACACTTCTGAAGTCAGCTCCCAAATAAGTCTTCTCCAGATCACATGCCACAACGAACATTATCCAGCATTCCATACCTTGTGCTAACCAATGAACATCCTTTAGTGCCTTGTCTTTCATCTCTCAAACTCACATGTACCAAATCTATATCTCCTGTAAGATATACCAAAAATATAAAGACTCACTCTGTCATCTTTCACTGTTTCTGTCCAGTGACCAGTCTTCACCAAAACAAGCGTGACTCTCAAGATGGAACATTACATGATGCAATCTTGGATATAAGATCATAACATCTTCCTATACTCTCATCTGTCTTCTCACATTCTAAAACATCCGTACAGTGTTTGTACACTGTCATAATTAGCCTATACTCTCCATAGAGACATATGTTGACATCAGTGACAAACCATAAATGACAACAGTTTTAATGCCCATTCAATAATGTAGTGATTAAACATATTAAATGTATCAATCACCACCCCATGCATTAGCAATATCCAACAATCTCCCCCTTTGTCATTGGTGTCAACATATGGGAAAATCCATCATCCCAAAGTTATATCAATCCAAAGTTATGCAACCAAACAATACTACATACAATCTCTCCATATAGTAGGGATTTTCTCATAGCAAAACTCCTTTGACAACAATGGAAAAGGGTTCCATGAGTTATCAACTATTTTCCAACATCTTTCTTCCACGATCACTCCCCCTGAGGAGTAGATCCCTACATCTAGTCCAGAATATGATAAGGCTTTGAAAACCTATGGACTAATGCATATTTGCATCATTTAATTCTAACTAGGAGGGACCTGAACCCCCAACATACCTCTGAGATATTCAAAGGTATCTTTTGGCAGTGACTTTGTGAAGATGTCTACAATCTACTCTTTTGTACTAATATATTCTAATTTTATTTCCTTCTCTGCCACCTTGTCTCTCAAGAAGTGATATTTGATAGAAATATGTTTAGCTTTAGAGTGCATCACTAGATTCTTTGACATATTCAATGTACTGGTGTTATCACAATGGATAACCATAGGCTCATCAAAAGTTAGTCCTATGTCCTTCAGCATTTGTTTCATCCAAACAATTTGGGTGCAATTTATAGCAGCAACAACATACTCTGATTCAACAGCAGATTGTTCTATACAATCTTTCTTCTTACTTAGCCAAGAAACCAAATTTTTCCCAAGGAAAAATGCACCACCACTAGTACTCTTTCTGTCATCAATGTTTCTTTCCCAATAAACATCAATATAAGCATGAAGTTCAAAACTATCATTTCTATCATACCATAAGCCATAGTCTATGGTTCCTTTTAGATATCTTAGTATCCTTTTCACAACAGCTAGGTGTGTTTCTTTGGGTTCTGCCTGATATCTAGCCACAATTCCAATAACATTAGCAATATTTGGTATGGTGTGGGTCAGATATTGTAATCCTCCAACCATTGATCTGTACAAGGTTTGAAAAATACACTTTGATTCATCATCAAATGTTAGCTTATTACCAGTCACCATGGGTGTGTCAACTGGTTTGCAGTCCTCCATTCTAAAAATTTTCAACATTTCTTTAAGATATTTAGTTTGAGAAATAAAGATGCCATCTTTGCTTTGATTTATTTGTAGTCCAAGAAAGAATTTCATTTCACCTATCATGGACATCTCAAATTCACTTTCCATTTCCTTAGAAAATTTCTTACTTAGATGATCATTACCTCCAAAGATAATATCATCAATAAATACTGCTATTATCAACATTCCATCTTCACTAGTTCTTAAATACAAATTACCATCAACATTACCTTTTCTAAATCCAAGCTAAAGTAAGTACTTGTCTAACCTTGCATACCAAGCCCTTGGAGCTTACTTCAGCCCATACATAGCTTTCTTCAATTTGCATACCATGTCTCCATCTTCACATAGAGGGAATCCATCAGGTTGTTCTATATACACTTCTTCTTCAAGATCCCCATTTAGAAATGTAGATTTTACATCCATCTGATACACCTTGAAATTCTTATGTGCAACATAAGCCAAGAATAATCTTACAACTTCTATTCTCACAATAGGAGAAAATGCCTCTTCAAAGTCTATTCCTTCTTGTTGTGAGTAGCCTTTACATACTATTCTTTCTTTGATTCTTGCAACAACCCCTTCTTCATTCATTTTGTTTCTGAAAACCCATTTAGTTCCTATCACATTTTTGTTCTTAGGTCTAGGAACCAATTCCAAAGTGTTATTCTTCTTTATCTGATCTAATTCTTCTTTCATAGCATTTATGCAAGATTCATCTCTACAAGCTTCATCTGTATTCTTTGGTTCAACTTGAGAAATTAAACAAATTTCTTCTCTAACCTTTGATCTAGTTAGTACTTCCCGATTTGTATCACCAATAATTTTCTTCTTAGGATGATTATTCTTTACATACCTCAGAGTTTTAAGAGCCTCTACAGCCTTATGTGTGTCATTATCAAATATCTCTTTTTTGCATTCAGTCTCAACAATTTATTCTTCTTCTTCTTCATTAGTAGCCTCTTTGATCTCTGTATCCTGATCACAGTCATACATTCTCTCTTGTATCTAAAACCTTTCATCTATCTTTACATTGTGACTTTCCATTATTTTCCTCAATCTTAGATTAAAGCATTTGTAAGCATTACTTTTATTAGAGTAGCCAAGAAAAATTCCTTATCACTTCTAGCAGCAAAATTTCCTATCTCATCATCTCTCTTTATATAGCACTTATTACCAAATATTCTAAAATATTTTACAGTAGGAGTATGATTGAACCATAATTCATAAGGAGTCTTACTTGTACCTTCTATGATCTGAATTATGTTTAGTGTGTACACTGTTCTCCCAACAACCTCTCTCCAATACATATGAAATACATTTCCTTCAAGCAACATTTTCCTAGTAGCATCAAGTATGGTCTTGTTTCTTCGCTCTGCTATCCCATTCTATTGTGGAGGCCTAGGAGAAGATGTTTGTCTTTGTATTCCATGCTCTTCATAGTATGAGTTGAATAGATCTGAAGTAAATTCTCCACCTCTATATGACCTCAAACATTTTATTTTTAAACCTGATTCATTCTCTACTTTTTCTCTGAAAAACTTGAATTTATCAAATGCCTCTGATTTTTATTTTAAATAGGTAACCCACACCATTCTAGAAAATTCATCAAAAAAAAGTATAAAATACCTTACACCATAGTATGATTTTGTCCTTGTAGGTCCACATAGATCTGTATGTACCGAATCCAACTTTTCCTTTGATGTATATGCTTTTCTTTTATAACTACTTTTAGTCTATTTTCCCATAGCACATTCTTTGCATATAGTATTAGATGGTTTGACAATCTTCGGTAGATCTCTTACTACATTAGTCAACCTTGCCTTCACAATATTATCAAAATTAATATGATAGAATCTTCTATGCCATAACCAACTTTCATCTACCTTCACAACAAAATAGGAAGCTCCAGATGTATTTAATTCAAATACATTACCTTTAGATTTAGTACTGGTTGCAATCAGCTTTCCTTCCTTACTTTTGATAAAACATTTATCATTACTAAATTGTAACTGAAACTCTTTGTCCATCAACTATCCAAGACTCAACAAGTTATTCTTAAGTCCATCAACAAGTAGTACATTATCATTATTAGTCTTTCCATCTAGAGTAATAGATCCTACTCCTATGATAGATTTAGGAAGATTATCTCCAAACCTTACAACACCACCATCATACTTTACTAATTTAAAAAATTCATTTTTATCTCTAGTCATATGATGTGAACAACCAATGTCTATAATCCATTCATTTTTCTTATCAACATGTGACACTAAATCCTTTTCCTCATGTACTGGTTCATCTCTAATAGCAACAAATCCGAACTCCTCATAATCTAAATCATCATCATCAGAAATACCTTCACTAGAATAGTAACATTCTTTATCCTTTGAGTACTTAGATTTGAAAAACTAAGGTTTGTACTTAGGAACCCTTGTAGGAAATCTAGTGATGAACTACAACTGATTGAGAACATGATTGAAGAACTTCAAGTGATTAGAAATCACCGAGCAATGAATTGTTATGTAAGATAATTGAATCAATTTTATGTTGTCATTGATATCAACTAGTTTTGATAGTACTTATCATGGAGTTGCAAACATCTACACATATGTAGAAGAGAAGAGAAAGATGAAGAATTGAGATATCTACATGGAGGAAGATGGTTATGATAGATGAGGATAAGGAATACCATTGGTAGCTTATTGATATTCTATGACTTCATATTGTTGACTTGATTATGTTGCATTAATCTGTTATGAAGTTGGGAGAAAAATGTTACAAAGTAGTGTGGTCAATTAATGAAGCATTCTAGTATACACCAAGCAGTGTAGTGTATACTGAGCATAGTATAAATCGAGCTTGTGTTCACCAATGCATTTGTTTGTTAACTGATAATGGACAAAAGAACTAAATGATTAGTTTAGCCGACAAAAGTTGATGACATGTAAAGTGAATGATCACAGAGTGAAAAGATAAAGTTTGTTATGAGATCAAAGGCTAGCAAAATTCAAGGAAGATATAAGGGAAAAAAATGAAATGTATTACTGACACATCAGCTGAGGAAGGTTTAAGAGGAAAAATCAATGAAGGAGATGAAGTAGAAAAATTTGATGGATGAGAAGAAAATGGTTTACTTTTCTATTTAAGAGACTAGGGTTTCATTATGAAACTTATGCCAAAGGAAAGAATACTATAGAGATATCGCATGAACAAGCTTCATGCATGCTTCATCAAATTGGTTAAGGAGAATCGAACTGCAGAGATTACCAAGCATTAGAAAGCTATAACCAAGAGATAGTAAGTTACTGAATATTGTTGAATAGAATTGATATATTGATTAGAGGATTTGAATGAGCATAATATAGATCTATACATTTGAAAATCAAGTTGTATTGTAATTAGATCACCTGTTGTTATAGTTTAACCATTGTAATCAGATAAATCTCTTAACCGAGTATACTAGAAAGTCTTGTAATGTCATTCATAGAATGTACATTTGTTATCCTGTTAACCCCATAGTGAATGCTGGTTGGATGATAATGGTTAGTGTTAAATCCTCTAACAAGGTCACACCTTACAGTGTGTTTTGTAACCTTTAATAGGGTTGGCTCTTCACCGAACTCACTTCAAAAGAGTGAACAATTTTTGGGTTACCAGTCCCAGGTGGTTTTTCCCTTTATAGGGTTTCCTTATTTAATCTATTATGTTATGTGTTGATTGTGATGATTGTTGGATATCATACTTTACATGTTGCATATTTGATTTGATTGGTAGTTACTATAAGTTATTAGCTGGTAATCGGTAAAAGCATAGACGGTTTACTATTCTATGTTACCGAGCTACAAAAATTTGTTTAAATTATTTTTGGATATATATTTTGTATTTGGGACTGTGGATAACTAATTCACCCCCCCTCTAAGTTATTCTAACAATTGGTATTAGAGCATATTGGTTGCTTGGAAAAGAGTTTTAAGGACTTCAGCATAAAGATCAAAAAATGTATGAGAGGGATGTACCAAAGCTAAACAAGGACAACTTTACAATATGGCAAAGCCAATTGAAACTACACATATCTGGAATTGGGAATTTTGCCCTCACACTATTAGAGAATGGCTACATTGCACCGCCTACTGGACCTTTTACTCTTGATCAACTAAGAGATAGACATGAGCATAACATTACTATGATGGAGATTGCTACTGCTCTGATAGATGCCAAATTTCAAGATATCAAAGATTGCACTACTGCTAAGGATATGTGGGATAAACTTACTCAAGTTTATAGTGGTGATACAAATGTCAAGAGAGCCAGAGTTGGAAGTTTAAGAGGAAGATTCGATGATATGAAGATGAAAGAAGGAGAAAACATTTTGTAGTACACAAACTGAATAAAGGAGGTAGTTCACGCTATCAGAGGATTTGATGGTGTTATTGATGAAGATACTGTGGTAAGAAAAATTGTAAGGACTTTATTACCTATTTATACAATCAGAATATCTGCAATACATGAAAATAGGTTAGCACCTAATAGTACTCTCACTCTTGATAATCTGATTGGAAAGCTAATGAATTTTGAACTAAACAAATATGATAATAGTGTTGTACTGACTGTTGAATCTTCTTTTATGACTTCTTTGAAGATTGGTAAGTCTAGTAGTAGAAATAATAAGGATGATAGTGATAGTAATATTGATGATGAGCTTGATGAGCTTGAAGCTCTTGTGACCAGGAGATTACCTAAAGGAAAAGGTAGATATAGAGGAAAATTACCTTTAGCATGTTTTAACTACAAAGAAGTTGGTCATATTGTTGCTAGATGTCCAAATAGGAAGGAAGATGATAGAAACAAGGACTGATCTAGTGAAGGAAGATATGGGAGAAGAGGCAATAGAAGTTACTGACACTATAAAAGAGACAACCAAGACAACAATGATAAAGGCAAAAAGGTATGTTACATTGCTGAAGAAAATGAATCTAATTCTGATTCAGATGATGATATAGAAGTAGTATTTGTTGCTATGAAGGATGATTCTGAGGAAGAAGAAAGGTATGTAGAAACATCACTAATTTCTAAGGTTAATAAAAATGATACATGGATCATAGATAGTGGCTGTACACATCACATGACTGGTGATGAAGAAAAAATTGATCATCTTGAGCAATATAATGGGGGATCTATAAAAATGGGTAATGATACAGCTTGTATGGTTAGATGAAAGGGATCCTTACTGATAAATGATAGAATCCAATGTGATAATTCTTATTAGGTATAAGGAATAAACTATAATTTGCTAAGTGTGGCACAACTGAACAATTCAGGTCACCGAGTAGCTTTTGAGAGCAAGAAAGTAAAAATATTTGATGATGGAGGAAGACTTGTTGGAACAGGAGCACAATTGAAAGGTAACTTGTTTTATCTTGATAATGTAGAGTCTTCTTGTTTAATGATGAAAAATGAGGATGCTTGGTTATGGCATAAAAGGTTATGTTATGTAAACTTTGATAACATGATTAAAATCAGTAAAAAGAAAAAGGTTAGATGTCTGCCTAACTTATCAAAGCCTAATCATGTTATGTGTCATGAATGTCAGAAAGGTAAAATGAAAAAATCTAGTTTCAAATGAAAAGATTATTCAACAAAGAAAATACTTGAGTTGGTTCACACTGACCTGTGTGGTCCCATGAGAACACATAGTTATTATGGAGATAGATATTTCATTCTTTTTGTTGATGATTACACTGGATTGATGACTATCATGTTCTTGAAAGAAAAATCAAAGGCATTTAAAATGTTCAAGTGGTTTAAGGAAAAAGTAGAGAAAGAGACTGGTAAAGAATTGAAATGCTTAAGATCTAATAGAGGAGGTGAATTTATTTCTGATGAATTTACTAACTATTGTAATGAGCATGGTATAAAAAAATAGGTCTCTGCACTGAGAACACCTCAGCAGAATGGAATTGCTGAAAGGAGGAATAGGTCAATTGTTGATTGCGTAAGAACACTAATGATAGAGAAAAATGTTGCTCAGACATATTGGAGAGAGGCAGTTAGCACAACTGTTTATGTTTTGAACTGAGTACAGTTGAAGAAGGATACTAACAAAACACCCTATGAGTTATGGTTTGGTCACAAACCCATTGTAAGTTATTTAAAATTTTTTGGAAGTAAATTCTTTACTCTAAAAGATGAAAGAAATGGAAAGTTTGACTCAAAAGGTGATGAAGGGATATTTCTTGGATATTCCACTAAAAGCAAAGCATACAAGTGTCTAAATAAAGTTACTAATAAAATGATTGAAAGTGCTAATGTCAGGGTTGATGAGTTTGATGACAAGAATGTAGAAGAAAACAAAAAGGAACTAGAAGACTATGATAGATTCACATACATTGAACAACCAGAGTATCTATCGAAGCCATAGACAGTGACAATCGGTCAGCAGGAAAATAACACTGAGGAACAAGAAAGAGATACTGACGAGCAAGAAAGACCTAACGAGCAAGAAAATGAACCTAAATAGGATGAACAATAAAGAAGAGATTGGATACTGGCAAGATTTGTCAGAAGACATCATCCTGAGAACCAAATCATTGGTGACAAGCAAGCTGGCATGCAAACGAGAAGTAAGTCAAGACAAGGTACATGCTTAGTTTGTGAATATGAACCAAAAAATGTTAAAGTTGCATTGGAGAATGAAGAGTGGATAAATGAAATGAATGAAGAGATTGAACAGATAGAGAAAAACAAGACATGGACCTTAGTACCTAGACCTAAGGATAAGCATGTTATCGGTACTAAGTGGATCTTCAGAAACAAGCTGAATGAAAATGGAGAGGTTACAAGGAATAAAGCCAGACTAATTTGCAAGGGGTATGCACAGAAGGAAGGAATTGATTATGGTGAGTCCTTTGCACCTATTGCTAGACTAGAAGAAGTTTGAATGTTACTGGCCTATGCAACACATAATAAATTTAAAGTTTATCAAATGGATGTTAAGTCTACATTTCTGAATGGGATACTTGAAAAAGAAGTCTACATAGAACAACTAGAAGGGTTTATAGATCCAGACAAGAAAGAAATGGTATGTAGATTACATAAACCTTTGTATGGTTTAAAGCAAGCACCGAGAGCTTGGTATGAAAGGCTGCATACTTATTTGTTAAGTATTGGATTTGTTAGAACTAGTGAGAACAACAATTTGTATATGAAAGGAGATACTGATGATACTATTCTAATTGATGAAATATTTGTGGATGACATTATCTTTGGAGGACAAGATCACATATCTAAATAATTTGATGATGAGATGAGAAAAGAATTTAAAATGTCTATGTTTGGAGAGATTAAGTTATTTCTAGGACTGCAGGTTATTCAACAAAGTGATGGGATATTCATCACACAATCTAAGTATATAAAGGAGGTACTAAGAACATTTGGCATGGAAGATGCTAAACCAATTGGAACATCAATGGTCATAGGCTACAAATTGAATAAAGAGGATGAAACTACAGAGGTAAACCATGCACTGTACCAATTAATGATTGGTAAGTTGATGTATGTAGTACATAGTAGACCAGATATTGCACATGTTGTGGGGATTGTTGTAAGATATTCTGCAAATCCTAGGGAGTCACACATGGTTGCTACAAAGAGAATCTTAAGATACCTAAAGAAAACAAAGGATTATGGATTATGGTATCCTAAGGATGGAAAGTTTGAACTCAAAGTCTACACTGACACTGATTGGGCTAGAAATGTGGATGACAGAAAAAGAACAACCGGAGGAGCATTTTTATTTAGTGAAAGACTTGTTACCAGGACATGTAAGAAGTAGTCTTGTATTTCCCAATCTACAACTAAAGTAGGGTATGTTTCTGTTGCTACAAACTGTTCAAATATTGCATATATCAAGAAAGTGTTGGAAGGAATGAATGAGGTAATCATTGAGCCGATGATTATATATTGTGATAACACTAGCACTATAAACATTTCAAAGAATCTAGTGATGCACTAAAAAACAAACCACATATCTATCAAGTATCACTACTTAAGAGAACAAGTACATGAGAAGAAAGTGAAGCTAGAATTTGTTACATCTAAAGAGCAACTTGTAGACATATTTACAAAGCCTCTACCGAAATATACATTTGAATACTTGAGGACTAGACTTGGGGTCTATCCCCTGTCTACTAGTCTCTAATGTGATTTGGAGGTTGCATCAGCCTAATCTTATCAAAAGATCACTCATGTTTATGCAACATAGTTCACACTTTGGATTTCTATCTAAGGTTGTGAAAGATTTGAGAAACCAGTGGCATAATCAGTATACTGAGATACAATGAATGAACCAGACAACAAAGAGTTACATGGCTACTACAAGAGTTGTATGGTTTACATTTTTTCTTTGGCATTGTTGTCAAAGGGAGAGATAAACAATATGATAATCAAGGAGAATAATGGAACATCTATCTAAGGGAGAGACAATCTGAGAAGATAAATAGAAGAAGGAATATGAGAGCTGCTAAAGATAATATCTGCAGAAGATAGTCTGCACTTGCAATGCTGTTATGTAACGTAGTGATTAAACATATTAAGCTAGGGAGAGCTTATACTGAGCTACAACATCTACTTACAAAGTTGTAGAATACATGTTTGGTATGTGTATGGTATACTTCATATTGCTTGAGTTGCCATCAATGCCAAAGGGAGAGATTGATGAATTACAACTGATTGAGAACATGATTTAAGAACTTCAAGTGATTAGAGATCACCGAGCATTGAACTGTTATGTAAGATAATTGAATCAGTTTTATGTTTTCATTGATGTCAACTAGTTTTGACAATACTTATCATGGAGTTGCAAACATCTACACATCTGTATAAGAGAAGAGAAAGATGAAGAACTGAGATATCTACATGGAGGAAGATGGTTATGATAGATGAGGATAATGAATACCTTTGGCAACTTATTGATGAGTCTATGACTTCATATTGTTGACTTGATTATGTTGCATTAATCTGTTATGAATCTGGGAGCAAAATGTTACAAAGTAGTGTGGTCGATTAATGAAGCATTCTAGTATACACTGAGTAGTGTAGTGTATACCGAGCACAGTATAAACTGAGCTTGTGTTCACTGATGCATTTCTTTGTTAATCGAGAATGGACAAAAGAACTAAATGATCAGTTTAGCTGAAAGAAGTTGATGATCTGTAAAGTGTATGATCACAGAGTGAAAAGATAAAGTTTGTTACATGATCAATGGCTAGCAAAATTCAAGGAAGATCTAAAGGACAAAATTGAAATGTATTACTGACACATCAGCCGAGGAAGGTTTAAGCGAAAAAATCAATGAAGGAGATAAAGCAGCAAAATTTGATGGATGAGAAGAAAATGGTTTACTTGTCTATTTAAGAGACTAGGGTTTCATTATGAAACTTATGCTAGAGGAAAGAATACTGGAGAGATATCATGTGAACAAGCTTCATGCATGCCTGATCAAACTAGTTAAGGAGAACTAAACTGTTGAGAATACTGAGTGCCAGAAAGCTATAATCGAGAGACAGTAAGTTACTAAATATTGTTGAACATAATTGATATATTGATCAGAGCATTTGAATGAAAATAATAATAATCTGTACATCTACAAATCAAGTTGTATTGTAATCAGATCACCTACTGTTACAGTTTAACCATTGTAATCAGATAAATCTCTTAACTAAGTAGACTAGAAAGTCTTGTAATGTCATTCATAGAATGTACATTTGTTATCCTGTCAACCCCATAGTGAATGCTAGTTGGATGATAATGGTTAGTGTTAAATCCTCTAACAAGGTCACACCTTACAATGTGTTTTGTAACCTTTAATAGGGTTGGCTCTTCACCGAGCTCACTTCATAAGAGTGAACAATTTTTACCCATCCTAGGTGGTTTTTCCCTTTACAAGGTTTCCACGTTAAATCTATTGTGTTATGTGTTGATTGTGATGATTTTTGGATATCATACTTTACATGTTGCATATTTGATTTGATCGGTAGTTACTATAAGTTATTAACTGGTAATCAGTAAAAGCACAGATAATTTACTATTCTATGTTACCGAGCTACATAAATTTGCTTAAATTATTTTTGGATATACATTTTTTATTTGGGACTATGGATAACTGATTCACCCCCCCTCTCAGTTATTCTAATATCTAGATGCAAAATGACCAACCTTATTGCATGAAAAACATTTTAAAGGTAATTTGCCTTCAAATTTACCCTTACCTCTCCTTTCTCTTCCAGTGATCAGTGGAACAAGTTCATCCATATTTCTTTCTTCAACCATTATCTTTTCCTATTCCTTAACATATTCTCAAAGATCTTCTTTCAGACTCTCACTGTCGGTGCTTGGTAGTGCAGCCATTATCTTCTTGTGTGCTGATGCCTTAAATGTAGATTCTACTTTAGGTACATAGTCTACCATTTTTGTAGCTTCAAAAGTAGTTAGCTTTGTGATCAACATCTCCCTGCTAAAGTTCAGAGTCAGAGGTATAGTCTCTTGAATTGATAGGGACTTGAATTTGTAAGTAGGAGTCAATGATCTAAGGATCTTTGCAATGACTTCTTCAACATAGGTACCTCCATAGTTTCTGATTTTGACCACAACTTCTGTAACCCTTTGAACATAAGCCCTAATGATTTCATCATCCTTCATTTGTACCTTCTCCATCTTTGTTTTCCAGTTCTATAACTTCTCTTTCTTGGTATATTTGTCTCCTTCATATAGTGCTTCTAATCTCTACCAGACCTCATGTGCTGAATCTAAGTCTTTAGCTTCAGTAAATTCTCGTTCAGAGAGTGCACTGATCAATGCTTCTCTTGCAACCATGTTGTGAGAGAATACTTTCTTCTCATCATTAGACACTGATGGCAAGTCATTTTTAGTCTTTATAGCCACCTTATTCTTTGTGATCAACCAATAGTCGATGCCCAAACATAGAAAGAGTTTGAATCTTGTTCTTCCAACTGTCAAATTTTTTAGGATGAAATTTTGGACCATCCTTCCTATAGAGTGCCATCTCCAAGATCACCTCAAGCTATTAAGCTTTCTCTCTAAGGACCAATAGCTCTAATACCAATTTTTAGGAATAACAATCCACAATACAACTAAGAGAGGGGAGGGGGGGGGGGGGGGGGGCGTGAATCAGTTGTATGATAGATTATTAAAATTTAAACTTTGAGTAGCAGCAATATTAGATCCAATGAATGCTAACACTATAACACAATATTTTGGTCTTGGGGAAACCCTATTAAAGTTAAAAACCCCACTAGGAATTAGAACCCACAAATGATGTACTGAGAGTATAGTATCCTTTTTAGAAGATCTAGCCATGTTAGGAGCTTATTGTATCATTATAGTACACAGTCCTTATTAGAGGACATACCCTATTAGGAGTCAAGAAAGAAGGGTGGGCTCACTGCCTAGGCTCATTTCCCAAAGAAGGATAAATCCATATTTCGTAACTCACTATTCGCAACAAGTGCATATGAAGACATACATAATATTTTTAAACTATCTAATAACAACTATTTTTTCTTGATCAGTTCCAATGAAGTTCACCAGTATATCTCTGCTCTACATTCAATAGACACAAGTTTGCAGCTTCTTACAATCCTCTTTACATCACATTCATTCTCACCATGTCTTTTCCAAAGAAAAGATCTAACATATATACCCTATTACATTCAACATGATTAGGTTAACCAATTTAGGCTTTCCTATTTACATAAATTCTTGCTAAGATACACATGGTACCTAAAAAAAGTAGACAATGATTCCATTACAACAATTAAGGACCAACATCCTTAATTTACATTTGCAAAACAAAATGCATGCTACACTTCTGAAGTTGACTCCCAAATAAGTCTTCTCCAGATCACACGCCACAACTGACATCATCTAGTGTTATGTACCTTGCACCGACCAAAGAAAATCCTTCAGTGCCTTGTCTTTCATCTCTCATACTTGCATGTACCGAATCCATATCTTCTGTAAGATATACCAAAAATAAAGAGACCCACTCTGTCAGCTTTCACTATTTTTGTCCAGTGACCAGTCTTCACCAAAACAAGTGTAACTTTCTCAATATGAAACATTATATGATGCAATATTGGATATAAGATCAAAACCTCTTCCTGTACTCTCATCTATCTTCACACATTTTGAAACATCCGTACAGTGTCCGTACACTATCATAATCAGCCTATACTCTCCATAGAGACATATGTTGACATCAGTGACAAACCACAAATGACAACAGTATGAATGCCCATTCAGTAATGTAGTGATTAAACATATTAAATGTATCAATCACCACCCCATGCATTAGCAATATCCAATAGAGATAACTTGTGGACTATGCCGGGAGTGTGTGTTGGCAAAATGGTCAGTGTTCCCCTCAGGATTCATGACTTGGCTTAACTACCTCCTGTGTCTTCTATAAGTCTAGTGGTTGTATCAGGCATTAACAGGTCAATCTTTTGGTGCAACGGCAACCACTACTTGTAACAGTGTGGAGGTAGAAGAGAAGTAAGGAGGAAGGCTTTTATATGACATATTTAAAATATAAATCTTTAGAATGAGATTTATGGAGATGAAGACTAGCATATGATAGAGGAATATGCACAAGAAGTAAAGAGCTCACTTTTAATTTGATTAGCAAAGAATGTGGAGGGTAATAAAATGATGAAGATAAGCTAAAGAAAATAATTGTAATTTCTCAATGAAATGTAATATGTTTGCTACTAATTCAAAATGTTGTAGAGTTGAATTGTGTTAATGTAATGGATTTTTAAAATAGCATTATTTTTAATTTGCAACTTGTAAATGAATGAGAAACAAGAAGTTTTTTTTGGTACTGTATTTTATGTGTTGAAATTAGAGGAAATTTTTATTCTCTTGCATCACTAATGGTACACATTCTTCCTATTTGATATTAGAATTATATAGTAGAGAGTGATAACTAATGATATTTTCCACATTCTTTCTATTTGGTATGACTTATATGGTAGATAGTGATAACTAATGATATTTTCTACATTATTTCTATTTGATATTAGACTCATATGGTAGAGCGTGCTTTGCAAAAGGTGTTTATAGGGGCATGTATTTTAACCATTTCCCTTTTTTCCTTTGTGGCTTATATCTCTACAATGTCTCCATTCTATTTTATTTTTCATTAATATCATTAATATTATGATGTTTCGATACAATCCTAGACTTTAATGAAATTTGTATTCAATCTATTGATATAGATTTGTTTAAAAACATAAAGAAGAAGCTAAGAACATATAGAAATGATCACACACTATAATGGACATTGTGTTGATATGTTAACATATCCCTACATAACCATTAAGATGAAGGTAAATGGGATAATCAAATGCACCAATTTGACTAAAGATTTTAAATCTTTTCTTATCTTTTGAGAATTATCACAACTTTAAAATTTTGTTTCTTACTGTATCATCTTAGAATGGAAGTAATTCCATCCTGGTAGGTTTAACACCCTCATTTAGTGCATTTTTCATGATAGATTTGCATTTAGGATGCATTTTCACTTGTTTCTTCATTTCTAGGTGAAATTAGGGTTAGGATCCTAAGGATTCTCCTTAATTTCCCTCATTATGGCTCTATTTTCTAGGTAGGACCTAGGTATTGGTCCTCCTAGTCTTCATCTCATCTCTCCTAGGCCTTTCGACCCTTTTCCAATATTCTATTATGATTTCCTAAACATCCCAAGTCTCTGGCCAACCTGAAGCTTCTCTATTTTCAAAGTAGACTGAGCCTAAAAATTTGGGTCAAGGTCAAGGTCAACCCTGACCTAGGTCAAGGTCAAGGTCGACCTTGACCCTTTTCGGGTTTTGGTCCCCCTTTTCAAGTTTTGATCATAGAGGGTCCCAAAATTAAAAGCGGGCCTCCAGATCTGAATGGGGAAGGGTTTTAATTTAAAATTCATTTAATTATTTTCCCTCCTTAGTTGGTTATTGTGTTTGGACCATAATTCAAGGTGAAATTTGAATAATGGGCCCTTACATTTCCCAAGGAGCCTTGCCTTGAAATCTCTATATAAACACTCTATTTTGCCTTCATTTTCATCAAGCGACTTCAAGTAACAAGCAAGAGGTGATGATGAAAGATTGGAAGAGGATGATATAGAGGATCAAGATTTTGTTGATGCCTTGATGCAAGAAAGCATTTGTGGACAAGCCATTGTGTTCATTCATTTGGAGCAAGAAAGATCTCTTCTTCCTTGATCCACCATTTTCAACATTCAAGCATTCAAAGATGAAATCATGGGATAGCAATTACAGATTGTGAGTTTGGTAGGAATACTTTAGGCTTGGGGGCTTGGTATGCTTTCTTTATCATATTCAAATCTATGCATTGATCTCTCATTTCAATTCATGCTAGGGTTTCAATCTAGAGGATTAGATCTTAGCATTGCACATTCAAAGCCCTTCCTACAAGCAACACACACACATATTCTATTACATTCGGCTATGAACATGGAGATGGAGATCACCAAAATGAAGGTTTGACTAAGGAAAAACCCTATATAGCCACCCCAAAACACCATTTTTCAGATATCTACAGTCGCTATTTTGGGAGTTGCATAGCAGATCCAAGTACCCTTTTCGACAAAATTTTGGGGTCCACGAATAGAATTTCTGTCAGAGTAGTGCAGGTCAAGGTTGACATAAAGGGGTCAAGGTCAAACTTTCCAGAAAAGGAAAATATTTATGCATTTTCTCAGTCTCTATTTTCTTGTCCTAGATTCGGTTGCAGAATTTCCTAAAACTCAGTACAAACACCAGAAAATAGTTATTTTTAGATCAGCTTGGTTATGAGGTATGTATTTCATCTTATTTAATTTCAGTATTCTTTACAAGAATTTCCATATTTACATTACTTATCATTTCAATTTATATGTTTAGTGGTAAATATTAGTTTAGGGCCTCTATTAGGTGCATTGTCGAAAACCCTACCTACCCATCACATTTTTCCACCTTACATTTTGGTGAACCCGTTTATGACAAATCTTTCTTTTTGGTGTTAGATTTGCATTTTGTGTTAGATCTTACATGCTTATAAAAGTAGATTTCTTTTATGCTCTTGCATTTATATTTCAAAAATACAAAAAAATTGCAAAATTTCTTTAAAAATACAAAAATATTTACATTTTTCATGCTTGTAGTATTACTTTGTGTTCAACATGTATGATTTTTGTTTTGAATACTTTGATGAGGCTTTTATTACAAAAGAAGATAGATCCCTTAATGAGGTACATGGACGTGAGGATGAAAATTGTTCGAATAAGATCTCCATTGATCCTATTCCTATTTCACTCTCCTCCACAAGCTCTTCAATTGACCTTTACCATAGGGTGTGCGCATGGTTACCTTAATATTCCACTATTTGCAACATTGATACACCTAGAATGATATATCCTAAACCTTTGTTGATGGTAAAAGGATGTCCTCAAATAACAATAAAGGGTAAACCAAGAGATCCTTTGGATTTCTTTGATAACACAGATTCTGTTTCACATGCTTATCACACATGAAATAACCCTCAACCTACTATTCCAGTTTCTTTACCGCCTTCCCAACCTATGCTTCCTCAAGCTCCTAGGTTTCCATCTATCTTTAAGGAGTATGACTTAGTAGAATAATTACGTGCTACTCCTGCTAAGATATCTTTATGGGAATTACTTCAGACTTCCGTGACATATCATGAGGTATTGCAAAAGGCTTTGTCTACCCTTCATGGTTTGCCTCCTAACCAAGAGAAAATTAATTCCTTTTTGGAGTGCATGCATACTATGCCTTCTGTAGCTCCTATTGTGTTTACCAATGATGATTTACCTTCCATTGAGGTGTAGACTCAATATGATGCTCTTATGGTTACTGTTTCTATTAATTAGAGAATCATTCATAGAACGTTAATTGACAATGGATCTAGGCTTAATGTTTGTAGCATGGATATGCTTAAGGAGATTAAGGCTGATCTTACAACTATTCAACCTAATAATGTCCCTATTCATGGATTTGATAATATTGCAAAAAGAACTTTGGTCATTATTACCTTACCTGTTAAAGTTGGTCTGGTTATTCTTAATACACCTATTCATGTTATGCTTGGACCTCTCAATTATAATATTCTTTTAGGAAGACCTTGGTTACATACTATGCATGTAGTTCCTTCTACTCTTCATTGCAAGGTTATGTTCATTTATAATAATTTGAGGTATACGTTACATGCAGATGATGCGCCGAATCCTTTCTTAAATGTGGAATATGTTAAAGTTTCTGAGCCTCTCCAACCAAGCAAAGAGACTAAAAAATAACCTGAGAATAAATAAACTGAAGCTCCATCTTCTTCTTTGACTGGGGATGATTGGGGAACATTGGACTTTAATCCTTATTTCATTGGAGAATATAAGGTCTCTAATTTGGAATTCATGAAACAACAAAGTGAATCTGAAAAACAAGTTTTTACTCCTTCCCCACTTTCTGAGGAATAAAAAAGTAACTTTGTTTCCACCTCGATTGAAGAAACAATTGAAACAATAAAAATTGATTGCTATGATATTGTGACATATGCCGCTCCTTGGACTCTATCTGATATGGTTGATAGATATGGTTATGGTTATCATCTACTCAAGAAATTTAGATTTAACGGGAAAGGATGTGGTAAATATGAGCAAGGTATACAAGTACATTTGGACAATGAAATTTGTGATTATACATATGGATTGGGATTCAATCCTTACAAACAACCATTGACTTTTCCTCTCAATGTTAATCATATATGTGGTGGACAGTTGAAGTTGGTTAACCCGCTCCTCCTTGACATTAATTAAAGACCTACCTTAGATATTTTTCCTGAAGATGAAACCTTAGCGGATTTTTTAGGAGTTTATGAGGATTTACCTACATTTCATCATAAATGATGGAAGCCTTATTATTTAAGTACATAAGCTTATTTCGGAGAACATGATGAACATAATATATCTTCTTTACCAATGGATTCTTTGATACAAAGTGATTTACTGATAACTTAGACTATTGAGGTTCAAATGGATGAAAATGATTCTGAAAAGATAATAAAAATTGGGAAATGTTTGAATCAACTTTGAATTTGCACAACTCTTTCATTAAATAATATTCTTGCACCTGATTGGTAGATTAGAGTTGGAAATCCACATCTGCATACAGAGAGTCAATTTGTATTTGTAGAGAAAATGTCATAAACACTGCATAGAAGGGGATTTTTCAATTAATACATGTATTGTTTTTATCAACTTTAGATTTGTAATATTGAACTTGAAATGGAATCTAGGACAAATTTAATTAAGGAACAGACTTGTGGTGCTTACAATTAATTTGTTTTGGTTGGATGAGTAGTATTTGATAATTTTTCCAAACGTGATTCCTCTTCTTTTTGGTGAGAAACAAATGGGTTTTGTTGCATGTGTGCATATCTTTCAAATGTGAATGTTGGTTGAATGCAGAGGTTTGCAAGTTCACAAACTCTTGAAATTGTTATGAATGTTATTCCTTGTCTACCAATGTTGCTGATGTTGATTGTTTCTCTTGAAGTTTAAGGCCTTGTGATTTGTGTATTGTTAAGGCCCGAGCCATTTTTAGTGGTAGTTGACAATGGATGTTGTGACTTAGTGGGAATACTAGAATATATTTTGGGTTGTTATGGTCTCATGATGGGCCCATGTAGTTTTTAAATTCAACAACAAATAAAGGAACCTGAGGTGACTTTTCGCCATCATTGTATACAATTTCTTTGATTTCTCCAAGTGCACCATTGACAAGTCTAGATTGTGTGAGAGTTTTCACCTTATAATCTATCTTTGAAATAATAAAGAATTACAAAAATTAAAAGAAAGGAGACACACTAAATAAGTATATTGCTTTTGGATTAGATTGCATGAGAATTTTTGCCCCATAATCTAGAGTTTTTGCCACATAATCTATCATCAAAATAATAATAATAAATATTGAAATAAAAAGAAAGAAAACATACTAAATAAAGGTATTTCTTTTGGATTAGATTGTGTGAGAGTTTTTGTACTATAATCTATCATCAGAATAATAAAGAAGAAAATGGTGTTGTTGGATTAGAATTTGTGAGAGTTTTTGCCCTTAAGGATCTGTTTGGCTGTTGGAATTAAATAATGTTAGAATTGTCAAATTCCAGTATTTGACAATTCTGAAAGTTTTAAATCCAGAAAATGATTTTTGGAATAAGGATGGAACCATTTGGTTCACCTAGAATTCATAATGAGAAGATGGAAAATGTTGTTTGCATATGGATTTTAAAATATTATAAATTTTGCTTCACCCCCAATTCCCATTTAAGTGGAATTGGAATTGATTTTCTAATTCTACCTATTTAGATGGAAGATTCAACAACTAGTTTTTGGGGTAAATGGAAATTAATAACTCCCTATTCCAGTTTCATGTTTTGAACACAAACATCCAAAAGTCAATTTCAGGATTTGATAAGCCCAATTCCAGTCTAATTCTAGCAAATAAACGAGCCCTTAAAGAATTATAAAAAATTAAAATAAAGAAGTGATGCTAGATTAGGGTGTTATTTTTGGATTAGAAAGTGTGAGATTTTTCATCCCATAATCTATCATTAGAATAATAAAAAAATTATGAAATCGAAAGATCCTATGAAAATACACAAAATAATGTGTTGTTTTTGGATTACATTGTGTGACAGTTTTATATCAAGGTTTTGAATCACATTCTGCAATCTATTATTAGAGTAAAGAAAATTATAGAAGTTTAAATTTAATTTAAAAAGATATTAGATAAAAGTGTTGTTTTTAAACTAGATTATATAATTTCTAATTTATTATTAGAATAATAGAAATTTATAGAAATTTAAATTTGAAAAATATTAAATAGAAGTGTTGTTTTTAAATTAGATTGTGTAAGAGTTCATTTAATTCCTTATTCACCTAAGAATTTTCATAAAAAAGAACATCATTAGTTCCTATCGCAGCACAAAACTATTGCTGAGGCTATAAGATTAAACAGTGATTATTCCTTTCATGTTCAACCAATCAACATTGAGATTTTTTAAGATTACTTATGGTTGCTATTTCTATAAGTGATGTTTTAACATAAATATTTAAAGCATGGTTTTTGGCACTTTATTACTGGTTGTATTGACGGTAGAAGAATTGAAGAAGGGTTTTTATTTGTACGATGGGAGAGAACGCATGATTAGCCAAGGCAAGCAGCAAAACATAGGTCTTGGGATATTAATTCATGGATGTCCAGGTCCTACTACACTGTTATTTCTATGCACTCATCTCTTTGTTGTTGTAGAGAAAAATACTACGCACGGTTTTAGAGGAGGTAGCTGGAAAACTAGGATATGAAGCATGAGTCCAAAAATAGTTAGTGATTACGGACATCACTTTGTTGCATGTAGTGAGAGGTGGCCAACTTTAGTGGACTCTATCACTTTGATCTGAGTGTTCATGATAGTAAAAGAAGAGAATGTTTGAATATATATGTAAGATTTTTAATTTTATCAGTAAGTATGGAGGTATGAATCTGTGCAGCTCCATCTATCTCCAAATATATAGGAAGGGATAAGGAGAACAAGAAAAATGCTTAAATATGCTCTCAGAATAGCATCGATGTCTTTGAATGCCATAAATTTTGATTGATTCATAGTTGGAGTTGTGTTGGGGGAGAAATTTTTTAAACAGATCTTGAAGAATAGCGAGGGTGAAATTTAGCCATCAATTAAATTCCCACTATTTTTCTTTTTCCGCAAATGATCGTTGTCTAGTTAGGAAGCCCAACTTAACAATTTTTTGTTTTGAGATTTCTGTAATTCAAATTCAGCTTTTTGTTGTTGGCTCCAATTTGGATTCAAGATGGGATCATTATTTATTTGGTCATTTATGGTTGTGATCCCAAATCTTGAATTGGCAATGGGAGGTGAAGCTATTTATTCTTCCATATTTTCTTTTGCAATCTTCATTTTTGTGCTATTTCCCTAAAAAGAAAATAGTTTTCTATAAATAAAAATCCTCCAGATGTGTCACCATGGAGGTGATTCTTCCACATGTATTTTCTTGCCTTGCATGACTTCATGATATTGGCAAGGTTTAAATCTGTTGTTTGTGAAAAAATCTTCAAATATATTGCCAAGGCAATTGTTCCATTTCTTTGCTTTTAAATGATTATGTGGTGTTTGTCTTCAAAAGAACCAACAGTCTATAAAAAACATATCTAAATTTATCAACATAAGGAGCATTATTCTCGATGTTTGAAGCAATTCATCATTTTGATTGAGATTTTGTATTTCTATTAGATTTAAATGCCTAAATTCTTCGGCTTGCAAAAAATACTTACATTTTTCAGTATAGGCACATTTAGAAGAGGAGCGATCATAACTAAGATTTAAAAAATAAGGTTTTGCACAGTCAGCCATCTCAAATTTATTCAATTACTATGCATTTTGTTATTGTAGACAGTTGTTACAAATTAAGATTGTTCTACCTACCTTTGGTAGGAACTTCACTGCCTTTGCATCCCTTGTTCTTATAAGCCTCACAATTTGAACACCATTCTTATAGGTATGCCTCAAAATTCCTCATTGACTGAATTAATTTACCAAAATGTTTCCATTAATGGCATAGTACATAGGAATGGGGGTAATGCTATTACAACAATTTAAAACATTTTCCTAATGAAGGAATCAAAATAGTCTCAGATTCAATCGATTTGATAAGAAAGCTAATGAACAACATATGTGTTCATATTTTACTATTAAAAACTGAATTGAAAAAATTGTTGTATTGTCATTGATGTCAAACCTTAATTGGTAAGACTATTGCTACTTAGGAAAGTACTATATCTATTTGAGTGTTGCTAAGGGGCTAAGCAAGGTTGGTAACAATAGCACCTAGGGAAAGGTTGAGTTATCTTGAAACTACAAAGTGTACTTGACTATGTTGCACTATGATAAGATAATGTATTGTTTATCTTAGTAAGACTGAAGACTAAACTGGTAGGCTTAACTGAGCAAAGAATGGAAAAATTATGTTTAAGTCAAGTGATGTTAGTTTCGACCGAGTTAGTATATGTTGAGCAAAATTATAGTGTCGACCGAGCATCAGTAAATTGTTGAGGAAGATAGTGCAAGCCGAGGAGACAGTTTTAGTATTGACTGAGTCATGAAGACCAAGCAAACAATCATAGTATCGACCGAGCATCAACAATTTTATATTTGAAGAGAATTTAATTTTGGAGCTGACATTGTTGAATTCTTGGATTATGTAAAACATGTTGACTTTATTTATTGATTGTTTGGAAGCATTAAAGGCATTGTAGAACATTTTATTGTAAATCTTTAAGAGATTTGAGATGATTCTAGAAAAGGAGTCGAAGAACATAAAGCGGGTAGATTCAATGAATCTGACCTAACCCTAAGATCTACGGATGAGATTGAGTGGCAAAAGATGAGTTAACCTAATTGAGGAAAATATAAGGGAACCTGAACATTGTGATATGTATGCACATGGTGAACAGAGAATGCTGGAGGAGGAAAATTTTATTGATTGAATAAGAAGAAAAGGCTGAAGGAGAAGTGTGGTGATTGCTTGAAGAAAAGTTCTGAGCAGATCAGAGATAGAAATGGCAAAGTTTCAAAGTCAGTAAAGCAGCATTAGTGTATGGAATCGGATCTGATATTTGCAAAGTGAATTGTATATTTTTTAGATAATATTGCTGCTACTTTCTAACCATTATAATAGTCAAAATCCTTTTAACAGAGGTTGACCTAACAGTCATATGTCAAATCCTTTGAACAAGGTTGCATTCTAATGGAGTGTATGTAAGTCCTACGACTAGGGTCACTTTTAACAGGGTGATTGAAATCCTTTAACTAGGTCACATTTGATAGTGTGTATTGTAACCTTTGACAGGGTTGGCTTTTTATCGAGCTCACTTCAGAAGAGTGAAAATAATAGTAGCATGTTACAAAGTGGTTTTTCCCAAATTGGGTTTCCACTATAAAACCTGTTGTTTATACTTGTGTGAATGTTTAGATCTGAACATTGCTATGTTTTACAAGTTAAGTTACAACTAGTTAGTGGACTACATTGTTAGATGTTTCTATTATTGAATCAGTGATGACCGAGTTTGCTTTGGTTTTGGATCTAATTTAAGGATAAGTTTATGAGATTGTTTTATACATCAGGACTTGAGAACAACTGATTCACCCCCCCCCCCTCTATTGTTCTAAATCATATTAACAATTGGTATCAGAGCTTCATTGCTTATTATTAGTGTTGACAGATATCAAGTTTAAAGGGGCTTGAAGCAAATGATCAAGATGTATAAGAAGGAGGTACCGAAGCTGACCAAAGAAAATTTACCTGGATGGCAAAGCTTGATGAAGCTACATCTGGCCGGTATTGGTGATTCTGCAAAGTATTACATTGAGAATAGCTATGTCTCACCTATCGCACCTTTGACTACTGAAGAAATGAGAGCTAAGCAAGAACATAATCAGGCAATGCTAGAAATTGCATCTGCCCTAAGCTAGCCAGAATTTGAGGACATTAAGGACTTCACAACTGCAAAGGATATGTGGGACACTCTTGCAAGGATCTATGGTGGTGACTTGAATGTGCTGAAAGCAAAGGCCGAGAGTCTTAAAGGTAAGTTTGATGAAATGAGAAAGCAAGAAGGTGAAAACATTGCACAATATTGTAGTAGAATAAAAGAAGTTGTGAATGCTATTAGAGGAGATAATGGGACTATTGATGATGAAACTATAATTGGGAAAGTATTAAGAACCCTGTGTCCTATATATGCTATTAAGATCTCAGCTATTCAGGAATCTAGATGTAAATCTACTAATGTGCTTACCTTGGAAAGTTTGGTTGGTAAGATGACTGCTTTTGAACTGTCTAATTATGACAATTTCACTGTTGGAAGCATTGCAAATGTTGAATCTTCTTTTAAGTCACAACTAGTTCTGAACAAGCCAAAGAAAGAAAAAGAAAGATGCATTAGTGAAAGTGAAAGTGAAAGTGATAGTGAAAGTAATAGTGACACTTCTGATGAAGACCTAGAAGATCTAGAAGCTCTTATGGCTAGAAGATTGAGAAGGGGAAAAGGAAAGTATAAAGGTAAACTCCCTATTATATGTTTTGCATGTAATAAAGTTGGTCATATAGCTGCTAGATAAACTGATAGGAAGGATAAAGATGATGAAAGGAAAAGCAAACACAAAGACATAAAAGATGACATAAGCTACTGATGGAACAAAGATTACAAGGGAAAAGGTAAGAAATCTTGTTACATTACTGAAAAAGAGACTGACACTGATAGTGATGATTTTGAAATTGAGGTAGTTTATGTGGCAATGAAAGATGAATCTGATGAGGATGAGAAAACTGCATTGATATCCTATGTGAACAAGAATGATAAGTGGATTATTGACAGTGGCTATTCACATCACATGACTGGTGACAAAAATAAGTTTGAGACTTTACATCATTACAGAGGTAAAAGTGTAAAATTTGGTAATGATGCACCATGTCCTGCCAGAGGAAAAGGTTTGATTAAACTAACTGATAAAATATCTTGTGAAAATGCATATTGGGTTGAAGGTGTTAATTATAATTTGTTAAGTGTTGCTCAGCTTAACAAAACTGGTTATTGAGTGGAATTTCATCACAAGCAAGCTAAAATATTTAATGCTATTGGAGAACTGATTGGAAGTGGAGATCGGACTAGAGGTAATTTGTTCTATCTTGACCTATCTGAAGAAACATGTTTGATTGCACAACTTGATGATATTTGGTTATGGCATAAAAGGTTGTGTCATGTTAAATTTGACAATCTGGTAGAGATAAATAAGAAGAAAAAGGTAAGAGGTCTACCTAGATTGAAGAAACCTAAGAATGTGATGTGCAAGGAATGTCAGTTAGGAAAAATGACAAAGTCAAGTTTCAAGAGCAAATCCTTTACTTTTGAAAACATTTTAGATTTGGTTCATACTAACCTTTGTGGACCTATGGGTGTACAAAGTTACTGTGGTGCTAGATACTTTATCTTATTTGTTGATGATCATTCTAGGATGATGCATGTGATGTTTCTAAAAGAAAAATCTGAAGCTTTTCAATATTTTAAGTGGTATTTGGCTAAGGTTGAAAAGGAGATAGGTAGGAACCTGAAATGTCTTAGATCTAACTGAGGTGGAGAAATTACATCAAATGAATTTAATCTATTTTGCAATGATAGAGGAATTAAAAGACATATGTCTACACCTAGAACACCTCCACAAAATGGTATAGTAGAAAGGAGAAAAAGATCTATCTTGGATTGTGCAAGGACATTGATGATTAAAAAGAATGTGGCACAAAAATATTGGAAAGAAGCTATAAGCATTACTGTCTACACTCTTAACTGGGTATAGATCAAGAAAGGTACAAATCTGACACCTTATGAATTATGGCATGGACATGGATCGAGTGTTAAATACTTTAGAATCTTTAGAAGTAAGTGCTATATATTAAAAGACACTAGGAATGGAAAGTTTGATGCTAAGAGTGATGAAGGCATAATCCTAGGGTACTCCACAAAAAGTAAAGCTTATAAGTGTTTGAACTCTAACACTAACAAAATTGTGGAAAGTGTGAATGTCAAAATTGATGAGTATGCAGAAAGAAATGAAGCTGAAAGTAAAAGAAAAGTAGAAGATTATAGATCTTTTGTGTAAATTGAAGAAGAAGAAGAGGCAAGTAACATACTTTCACCTAATGCCGAGTCTCAGGTAAGCAATGCTGAGCGATAGACAGAAGCTACCGAGTGTCAGGAAAATAGTGCCGAGAGAGAACAAGAACATGTCAAGCTACAAGAAAATGTTGTTGAGTATCAGGAAGAGGTTGCCGAGCATTCTAAAGTTGAATTTGACAATCTTATTGAGGAACATGATGAAATAGAGGAGAGAACAACTGAACCTATTTTGGAAAAATATGTGAGAAGACATCATAAGCCTGAACAGATAATTGGAGACAAAGATACTAGAATCTAGACCAGAAGTAAGACTAAGGATCCAACATGTCTATTATGTGAATTTGAACCGAAGACAACTAGAGAAGCATTGGATAATGAAGACTGGATACAAGCAATGAATGAAGAAATTGACTAGATTCAGAAGAATGATACTTGGACTCTAGTGCCGAGACCTGAAAACAAGAATGTTATAGGAACAAAGTGGGTATTTCGGAATAAGATGAATGAAAATGGTGAAATTACTAGGAACAAAGCTAGGCTGGTATGCAAAGGCTACACACAAGAAGAAGGAATAGATTATGGGGAGACATTTTCCCCTGTAGCTAGATTGGAAGGAGTAAGAAATCTACTTGCATATGCTTCTTATAAAGATTTCAAGGTATATCAAACGGATGTCAAGTCTGTATTTCTGAATGGTATACTAGAAGAAGAAGTTTACATAGAACAACCAGAAGGTTTTATTGATCCAAACAAAAGACACATGGTGTGCAAACTGAACAAAGCATTATATGGATTGAAGCAAGCACCTAGAGCATGGTATGAGAGGTTGCACAACTACTTGATACAGATTTGATTTTCAAGAACAAATGACACAAGCAATCTGTACATGAAGGATGAAGAAGGTAAAGGTATCTTGTTGGAAAATTTTTTTGTTGATGACATTATTTTTGGTGGACAAGATGCATTATGTAAAAGTTTCTCAAATGAAATGCAAACTGAATTTGAAATGAGTATGTTTGGTGAGATCAAATTCTTTGTTGGTTTACAAGTATATCAGAAAAAGAATGGAATTTTCATTACACAGTCTAAATATGTTAATGAAATACTGAAAACTTTTGGGATGGAAGATGCTAAACCAGTGGGAACTCCCATGGTTAATGGACAAAAGTTATCTAAGAATGATGATGCTACAGAAGTGAATCAAACTCTGTATAGATCTATGATTGGAAAATTGCAGTATGTTGTACATAGTAGACCAGATATTGCATTAGCTGTTGGGATTGTGGCAAGATTCTTTGCCAATCCTAAGGAAATACATATGATGGCCATGAAAATAATTATGAGATACTTGAAAGGAACTGTTGACTATGGTCTATATTATAAGAAGGATGACAAATTTGAACTCTGAGTTTATACAGATGTTGATTGGGTAGGAAATGTAGATGACAGAAAGAGTACAAGTGGTGGAGCTTTCTTTCTTGGACAAAGATTAGTCTCTTGGACAAGCAAGAAACAAAATTGCATTTCCCAATCTACTGCCGAGGCTGAGTATGTTGCTGCTGCAGTGAACTGTTCAAACTTGGTATGGATAAAACAATTGTTGATAGGCATGAAAGAAGAAATCACTGAACCTATTGTTATTTTCTGTGACGACACAAGTGCTATCAATATTTCTAAGAATCCAGTGATGCACACTAAGACCCAAAACATTGCAATCAAGTATCACTACTTGAGAGAATTAGTACAAGACAAAGAAGTCCA
The DNA here is from genome assembly GCA_027943335.1 of Chamaecyparis obtusa. Taxonomy (NCBI): domain Eukaryota; kingdom Viridiplantae; phylum Streptophyta; class Pinopsida; order Cupressales; family Cupressaceae; genus Chamaecyparis; species Chamaecyparis obtusa. The sequence goes on from BSBK01001125.1 coordinate 393,492, forward strand.
AATGGAATACGTGAATACAAAAGAAAAACTAACAGACATATTCACTAAAGCTTTATCCACAAAAGCTCATGAGTATTTAAGAAGTCAATTAGGGGTTCTTCCCCTAACTGAGGCTACCTAGACAAGATAAGAGCACTGCATCAAATGTGCTACAACTAAACATTTGACAAATTGATGCAGAAGATTGTCACATTTTAGGGCTGGCCTAGAGTTGTGAAGAGAAGCAAAGAAAAGGAATCAATCATAAGCAAGATGATAGAGGGAGAAACATAGAGTTGCACAGATATTATCTACATCTGATGGATGTAAGTTTTAGTTGCTGCTTTGGCATTTTTGTCAAAGAGGGAGAATGTACTGATATGATAACACATGATACTGAAAACTAAGAGTTGATGAGTTGATGGAACTAAAAGAAAAGAGGATGATGAACTGAAATGAAGAATCATGATAGAGGGAGATCTGAATACTTCTGACTGTCACAGGAGTGAGGCTTATAGGATTCTAAATTAGAATGAAGCTAAGGATATTATAAATAAGTTTCTGATGGACAGATAAGATTTTGGATTGGTTGGTAATCCATGTGTTATTCAGATGATATCATATGGTGTTGCCATCAATGCCAAAGAGGGAGATTGTTGGAAATTGAATTGAAACAATTGTTGTATTGTCATTGATGTCAAACCTTAATTAGTAAGACTATTGCTACTTAGGAAGGTACTATATCTATTTGAGTGTTGCTAAGGGGCTAAGCAAGGTTGGTAACAATAGCACCTAGGGAAAGGTTGAGTTATCTTGATACTACAAAGTGTACTTGACTATGTTGCACTATGATAAGATAATGTATTGTTTATCTTAGTAAGACTGAAGACCAAATTGGTAGGCTTAACTGAGCAAAGAATGGAAAAATCATGTTTAAGACGAGTGATGTTAGTGTCAACCGAGTTAGTATATTCTGAGCAAAATTATAGTGTCAACCGAGCATTAGTAAATTGCCGAGGAAGACAGTGCAAGCTGAGGAGATAGTTTTAGTATTGACTAAGCGTTCTTCATGAAGACCGAGTGAACAATCACAGTATTGACCGAGCATCAGCAATTTTATATTTGAAGAGAATTTAATTTTGGAGCTGACATTGTTGAATTCTTGGATTATGTAAAATGTGTTGACTTTATTTATTGATTATTTGGAAGCATTAAATGCATCGTAAAATGTTTTATTGTAAATCTTTAAGAGATTTGAGATGATTCTAGAAAAGGAGCTGAAGAACACAAAGCGGGTAGATTCAATGAATCTTACCTAACCCTAAGATCTATGAATGAGATTGAGTGGCAAAAGATGAGTTAACCTAATTGAGGAAAATATAAGGGAACCTGAACATTCTGATATGTATGCACATGGTGAACAGAGAATGCTGGAGGAGGAAAGTTTTATTGACTGAATAAGCAGAAAAGGCTGAAGGAGAAATGTGGTGATTGATTGAAGAAAAGTTCCGAGAAGATCAGAGATGGAAATGACAAAGTTTCAAAGTCAGTAAACTAGCATTAGTGTATGGAATCGGATCTGATATTTGCAAAGTGAGTTGTATATTTTTCAAATAATATTGCTGCTACTTTCTAACCATTGTAACAGTCAAAATCCTTTTAACAGAGGTTGACCTAACAGTCATATGTTAAATCCTTTGAACAAGGTTGCATTCTAATGGAGTGTATGTAAGTCCTATGACTAGGGTCACTTCTAACAGGGTGATTGAAATCCTTTAACTGGGTCACATTTGACAGTGTGTATTGTAACCTTTGACAAGGTTGGCTTTTTACCAAGCTCACTTCAGAAGAGTGAAAATAATAGTAGCATGTTACAAAGTGGTTTTTCCCACATTGGGTTTCCACTATAAAACCTGTTGTTTATACTTGTGTGAATGTTTAGATCTGAACATTGCTATGTTTTACAAGTTAAGTTACAGCTAGGTAGTGGACTGTATTGTTAGATGTTTCTATTATTGAATCAGTGATGACCGAGTTTGTTTTGGTTTTGGATCTGATTTAAGGATAAGTTTATGAGATTGTTTTATACATCAGGACCTAAGAACAACTGATTCACCCCCCCCCCCCCCCCCTCTCTATTATTCTAAATCATATTAACATTTACTATATCAACCCTGGAAGTATAGAAACAAGTTATCAAAATGTTGCAATCATGCTCTCAATATTTATTATTTTCTAGACCATATTGTTCATACGGTATTGGATAAATTGTAAACTAAAACTTAAAATATATAAGGGAAGTTTGAAAAAAAAAATAAGTGTCCCCCTTGATAAGATATGCATTTTAGTTTATGATTTAGACGTTGCATGTTCATACCACCTATAAAATGGGTGGTACTGTATGTGATCTTACAATTATAAACATCAACATGAGGAAGAAGCAACAAAACTCAGATTTCATTCCGTGCATGACTGATATGTTAGGGATAAGACATATTTTTGTCAGTACTTAAAGCCAGCTTGAACTGTAATGAATGGATAGATATTTGATTGAGGGTGCAGTAGGGACAATCAGATTGTCTATAGGATGGATAGCCAACAAGCTCCCAATGGTATTCATTGGCTTATCCACAACTTGCAACCGTTGATGACACAAAATACATCGGGGCTTTCCAAAATGGAAAAGCCTACGGTGTAACTATGTAAAAATAAATTGCTAAACAATTTATTGAATAACAATGATAAAGCTTTTATCAAAATTATTGATACATGATTTCTATAGTCTATAATAATTAACTTTTAATGCTTCTGGATAACACTATGTGTAATTTATTTGTATCAATATTTCAGATCAAATTCCATTATCCATCATGAAAATGAGAGAGTTTTAATGATAAAAATAGATGAAAATGCAAACCAAAAGTAGCTAAAAAGGAAGGGGAGAAGAGATGGATATGAGACAAGAGAGAGAGAGAGAGAGAGAGAGAGAGAGAGAGAGAGAGAGAGAGAGAGAGATCAAACCACATAAGGAAAAGGAGAGAAGAAAGAGTAAGAAAATAAAAAGAACAAAAAACACAAAAGGAAGAATGAGAAAGTTGTTAACGAAGCAAGAACAAAACAAGCACAATCAAATATGCATGAAAAAAATGAGTCAAACAAAAATAGAACAAAAACACCAAGCACAAACTATTGAAAAAGCATGAACAAACAAGCTATTGAGAAAGCATGAACAAAAGAAACCAAATCTATACATATAAGTACTTATGTATCTATACAAAAGAGAATATATAAATATATAAGAGAGTGTGTGTGTGGAGTGAAAATGAAATAATTTATATATAATATTATATATATGAGAAAATATATATTTCACTTTTACATTATATTATATATGTGTGTGTGTTTGTATATATATATGTATGTATGTATGTATATGTATATGTATATGTATATGTATGTATGTATGTATGTATGTATGTATGTGTATATATGTATATATATGTATATATGTATATATATATGTATATATATTATTTATTATTTTTATATATATTCAAGTTATGTATAGATACATAAGTACTTGTATGTACAGATCTAGTTTGTTTTGTTCATGCTTTCTTAATAGCTTGTTTGTTCTTGCTTGTTCAACAACTTGTATTTGTTTTTTTGTTTGGCTCATTTTGTTTGCGCTTGTTTGACCGTGCTTTTGTTCTTCTTGCTTCATTAGCAGCTTGCTCGTTCTTCCTTTTGTGATTTTTCTTCTTTTTATTTTCTTATTATTTCTTTTCTCCTTTTCCTTATGGTTCCTTTTATGGTTTGGTGTTCTTTTCTTTCTTTATGTTCTTTCTCTCTTTCTCATCTTTTCTATCTTGTTTCCTTGGTCAACTCTTTCTTTCCTTGAATTTTGTGCCTCATATCCATCTCTTTCCCCCTTCCTTTTTAGCTATTTTTGGTCTGCATTTTCATCCATTTTTACCATTACAACTCTCTCATCCTAATGATGGATCATGGATTTTGATCTAGAATGTTAATGTAAATAAACTACACATAGTTTTATCGAGCAGCATTAGAAGTCATTTATATGTTCTTATATCAATAAAATTGGTAAGATATTATTGGGAAAATACCAATGATTTGGATTAGAAAGAGAAATTCATAAGACTTCATAGTCTATTGATCAAAATTCTTTTTGACAAAAGCTTCATAAGTGAATCAGAACCTTGTCAATTTGACATACATTTCTCATCCAAAATACAAAAAAATATTGCACTAACATGGTGTGATTTGCAATTCACAACCTTACTAGGTGGAAAAATAGTTATTATTGGTTGTAGCCTTAGAATATAAATATACCACTACCTCTATCTAATACAATGTGATACTAGACTTGTCTTGTTCATGTAAAATATGCATATTTATCTGCATTAGTTATTTAAGTAACTATAAGGTGGAAAAATGTGATGGGTAGGTAGGGTTTTCAACAATGCATCTAATAGAGGCCCTAAACCAATATTTACCACCAAACATATAAATTGAAATGATAAGTAATGTAAATCTGGAAATGCTTGTAAAGAATACTAAAATTAAATAAGATGAAATACATACCTCAACCAAGCTGATGTAAAAATACCTATTTTTTGGTGTCTGTACTAAGTTTCAAGAAATTCTGCAACCGGATCTAGGACAGGAAAATAGAGACAGAGAAAACCCAAAAATATTTTCCTTTTTTGAGAGAGGTCAACCTTGACCTAGGTAAAGGTCGACCTTGACCCCTTTATCTCAACCTTGACCTGCACTGCTCTGATAGAAATTTTGTTCGCGGACCCCGAAAGTTTTTTTGAAAAGGGTACTCAGTTCTACTCTACAACTCCCAAAATAATGACTGTAGATATCTGAAAAATGGTGTTTTTTGGTGGCTATATAGGGTTTTTCCTTATTCAAACCATCATTTTGGTGATCTCCACCTCCACAAATAGCTGAATGTAATAGAATATGTATGTCTGTTGCTCGTAGGAAGAGCTTTGAATATGCAATGCTAAGATCTAATCCTCTAGATTGAAACCCTAGCATGAATTGAAATGAGAGATCAATGCATAGATTTGAATATGATAAAGAAATCATACCAAGCCCCCAAGGATAAAGTACTCCTACCAAACTCACAATCCATAATTTCTATCCCATGATTGTATCTTTGAATGCTTGAATGTTGAAAATGGTGGATCAAGGAAGAAGAGATCTTTCTTGCTCCAAATGAATGACCAAAATGGATTTTACACAAATGCTTGTTTGCATCCATGCATCAACAAAATCTTGATCCTCTATATCATCCTCTTTCAATCTTGCATCATCTCCTCATCATCACCTCTTGCTTGTTACTTGAAGTCGCTTGATGAAAATAAAGGCAAAAGAGAGTGTTTATATAGAGATTTCAAGGCAAGGCTCCTCAAGCAATGTAAGGGCCCATAATTCAAATTTCACCTTGAAGTATGGTCCAATAACAATAATCAACTAAGGAGGGAAAATAATTAAATGAATTTTAAATTAAAACCATTTCGCCTTTAGATTCGGAGGCTCGCTTTTAATTTTGGGACCCACTATGATCAAAACTTGAAAAGGGGGACCAAAACCCGACAAGGGTCAAGATTGAACTCAACCTTGACCTAGGTCAGGGTCAACCTCGACCCTAACCTATATTTTTAGGCTCAGTCTACTTTGAAAGTAGAGAAGCTCTGGGTCGGCTAGAGACTTGGGATGTTCTGAAAATCATAACAGAATGTTGGAAAAGGGCCTAGAGGCCTAGGAGAGATGAGATGAATACTAGGAGGACCAATACCTAGGTCCTACCTAGAAAATAGAGCCATAATGAGGAAAATTAAGGAGAATCCTTGGGATCTTAAACCTAATTTCACCTAGAAATGAAGAACCAAGTGCAAATGCATCCTAAATGAAAATCTATCATAAAAAATGCACTAAATGAGGGTGCTAAACCTACCAAGATGGAAGTTATTCCATTTTAAGATGATACATTTAGCACCCACTTTATCTTAGATATGACACTACGTGAATATGCAAGCTAAAGTAAGAAAACATCATAGTAAATAAAAAGGATATGACCAAGTCCTCAATGTAGAGATCCTGCAAAAAACCATTAGTATCTGCAGCACACAAGGTTAATGAAAATCCATGAATCACCTAAGAATTACTAAAATAAAATTGAGAAGTGCATAGATCCCCTTATGCCCCCCTTGTTTTGGCTTTCTACTTCTGAAGGGTGAAACAGGGTGATAAGGATAACCTTATACACTGGATATGCAGTTTGTTGAGAAATAATTTTCCTAAACTAATTAGAAGGATTCCCATCCTTCCTAAACTAATTCACGAGGTTAGGTATCTGAATCAAAATTCCAACACCACTGACGGCATTGAAAATGGAGTTACCAAACTCAAGTTATGATGAAAAGAGTGAATGTCTATCCAAATGCATATGAAGGGAAATTCGAATTTAACACAAATAAATTATAACAAACCCTAACAAAAATCATAATTTTGAACTATAAATAAGGAAATAAAACTCATACCTAGTCATTCTTGCCATTTGTAGATTCGAAGAGAGAAAGCAGAATGTTGAGTAGAGAAGAACTTCGAGCGAAATGCATGGAGCTCCTAAGACAGTGCCAGGCTATTGGATGACTGCTTCCCTAGGTGAGTTTGATATTATTTTTGTACTTCTCAAATTCTTTTTTTTGTAGGCAAGGTTGACCCTGACCTAGTTATGTCGACCTTGACCCTCAAAGGTCGACATGAATTGGAAGGTCTACACCTTTTTTGGAATGAGGTCAACCTTGACCCAAAAAGGTCAACCCTGACCTAGGAAGGTTGACCTTGACCCAAGAAGGTCGACCCTGACCTAACTAAGCTCAACCTTGACCTAGTCAAGTTGGATTTATAGATTTTTTGATTCTAGAGTGCTAATATGATGTCTATTTACACTTACATGACCTGGTTCATCCCCGAGAGAATCCCTTTGGAGGGCCACTACTAGTTATCAGAGAGAGATTGCCCAAGCTGAGCGAGGATGAGATATAGTTATTGAGAGACATAGGACTGTACTGGGTAACAGTCCTACCACATATTAAACTCCATTGATCCATGTTATCGGTTCTCATAGAGAGGTGGGATGAGGATACATGATCCTTTCATCTTCCCTCAGGTAAGATCACTATGACATTGGAGGATGTATATAGGATCTTGCAACTTCCAATCTATGGCGAGCCTATTAGATTGAGAGTACAGTGGGGTCTTGAGGATATCCACACAGATGTAGATTATTTCTTGGGATGGGTTCCATAGATGCGAACCTGAGCAGATCAGATCACTCTATCATCCATACTGGCAGGCCCTACACCCTTGGTATAGAGAGTGATGCTATGTATATTGTGCTTCATTGTAGTACCCAACATAAAGGGTACAGCCTTTTTAGCACCTTTCACCCATCTCATATCAGGATGGAGAGTGATAGGACTATCTTCGCATGGGGTCACAACATGCTAGCCCACTTATACCACAAGCTATGTCAGTTGGTGAGATATCAACGAGATAGTCTCACGGTACGTACACTTTTGTAGATTTGGTTATTTGAGAACTTCACATGTACATGACCATAGGATGTTCCTATGATGGTAGATGCTAGCACACCGAGAGGATTTTCTTATCCATTGAGAGATGTTTGGCAGCACAGAGATATCCTCTATTGGAGGGTATGTCTAGACTATATTCTAGGCACATATGTGATATGGAGATGCTATTTCTACATGATAGAGTGGCCAGATGCACGACACCAGATGAGGCATTCATAGCAGCACAAGATGCTAGAGGGTCATTAGAGTCACATAGCGATGCCATACTACTATGACTGAGTGGTGAGATAGTTCGGTCTGATACAAGGGGTCCCTAGACAAGTACCTTGGTATGCACATTCGACAAGGTATTATCAAAGACCCAACGCCATACGTCGGCCATCAGTAGCTGACATTGTAGACAATGATACAGATGAGATAGAGGATATAGAGGTATCACTAGATGTGGCCTATTCAGGCATCATTCAAGACTACATTAGATACTGGAGTCTGAAGGGAACCCACCCCATCTTACCTGATGACTATCCCATAGGTGATTAAGGCTTTTCAAAGAGGACACACTGGGATGGTGTTATAGCAGAGGAGGATGAGGATCACAAAGATGAGGAGGATCCCATCTCTGAGGGAGACCCCATGGAGGAGGAGAGGGAAAAGGATAGATTCAATGAGAGAGAAGAGGAGATGTCACTAGCTGATAGTACAAGTGTAGATGTGCATGTTTTTCATGCATCACCACTGAGATCATGACAACCTCCACATGCCCATATAGAGACACCACCTCCAAGACCTAGACACAGTGAGCATGGAGAGAGCAGTCACTCCATGCCCCCACCATCTAGATTCTTTAGTGACGCCTAGGAGGGGGATCCAGATATAACACATGCATTTGATTTGAAAATTTAAATTAATTTATGGAGAAAAAGTACTAAAAGATAAATGTATTTCCATTCTGTAGCTAGTGTGGTGGAGTGGAGGAGTTTTTTATCTGAGGTTCTGAAGGATACATGTTTGACCTACCGACTACCAACTAGTGAGTGAGAGTTTCCCATTGGTCACAGAGATCCCGGTAGGCATGTTGATATCTTTGTGTGTGTCCAGCGAGAGCTGAGGTTGTGTAGAGAGAGAGAGAGAAGAGAGACTGATGGATGACTTACAGAGAGCCCAGGAGCACATGTATGATATGAACATATCGAGGAGCCACTCATGGACTACTAGACACAGATCTACATCTTCCTATCATAGATCAGAGAGATTTGGGATCCATCAACCATCCGAGAATAGAGATAGACAAAGTGATAGATAGGGCCTTATGCCACATATGTATCAAAACTCAAAAGATTTTATAAATGAAAATTTTTCTCTACTAGTTAGTTTTGTGTTTGATCATTATATTTTCATCAATAACATAAAACTTAACAGAAAGAAAGAATGTGTATAAATGTATTCAAATGTAATTTGCTAAAACCACATAACCTATAAAACAAACATAATTATTTTATAAGGAATACATAAATACACAAGGAAAGAAAGATAAATTAGAGATAATAACATTTGAGATGCATTATATTGATAGGTTCCTTAAAACAATCACCACCCATATCAAAAATTTTATAAGCACCCGAACCAAAGTTCTCAATTACAACAAAAGGTCCAAGTCAATTAGGGCTAAACTTTCCTTTTTCACCAGGTAAAGCATTCACATTTCTTTGATTCTCATATAATACTAAATCACCTACTGAAAATGATCGTTCAATTACTTTATGATTATACTGATTCTAAAGTGATTTATGATAAGCGTTTATATGTTCCAAATCATTTATTCGTTGTTCATCCAACATTTCCAATTCTTGTAATCATTGTTCTCGAAATGTATCTTTCTCAATTATCCCATGAAATGAAACATGTATTTAGAAGGTATTTCCAATTCTAATGGCATAATAGCATCAGTACTGTAGACAAGATTGTAAGGAGAAGTACTTGTGGAAATATGAACACTAGTCCTATAAGCCCATAAAGCAGAGGTAAGTTGGGTATGGCAATCTTTCGCACTCTTATTAACTATTTTTCTCAAAATTTGTTCAATGACTTTATTCGATGCTTCAGCTTGACCATTAGATTGAGGATAGTAAGGAGTAAAAAATCTATGTTGAATTCAAGGGATCAATATAATACCAACACCAGAACTTGTCTTACATCTAGATCCATCAAAATATAACTCCCAAACATCATCATGTTTAATAGCTAGAAAGTTTTCATCGGGGAATTCTATCGCAGTAACACATGTATCAGATTGAGGACAAGGAGCTTCGGCCAAATAATTTGTTAAAGCTTTTCATTTAATCGACTTTTGAGAAATGAAATTAAGATCAAATTCTATAAGTAACATCACCCACTTTGCCAGACGTCCAGAGAGTTTTTGAGAAAAGATGTTTCAAAGGATCAAATTTAACAACCACATTAACTTCAACATTTAAGAGATAATGCTTGAGTTTTTGACAAGCATAAACTATAGCTAAGCATTGTCTTTCCAAATCTATATATCTTTTTTCGTAATCAAGTAAAGTCTGACTAATGTAGTACACAAGTCTTTCCTTACCATCACTATCATATTGAGCCAACAACTCACTCACTGCTTTCGAAGTGGCTGAAGTATACAGATAAAAGGGTTTATCAAATTGAGTTGGTTGCAAAATAGGAGGATTGGCGAGATACTCCTTAAATTCAAAAGATTGTTTACATTCATCATTCCAAGAGAAAGTGGTATCCTTTCTAAGCAAGGAAGTAAAAGGAACATTTCTATCAGCTAAGTTGGAAACAAAGTGACGAATAGCTTGGATTTTTCCTTGTAAACTTCGTAACTGAGAAATATTCTTAGGAGGAGGCATATTAGCAATAGCTTCAATCTTTTCAGTATCTACCTCTATGCCTCGATTAGAGATTATAAATCCTAATAATTTACCAGAATCAACTCCAAAGACACATTTCTTAGGATTTAACCTCATATTGTAACTTCTAATCCTTTCAAATATCTGTTGTAAAATACTAACATGATCTTCTCTTTGTATAGATTTTGCCAAGATATCATCCACATAATCCTCAAGAATCTTATGAATCTAATCATGAAAAATCAAAGTCATATCTCGTTGATAAGTTGCTCCTGCATTTTTTAATCCAAAAGGCATCATGACCCAACAAAATGTTCCCCAAGGAGTTATAAATGCAGTCTTAAATTGATCTTCAAGAAGGATAAAAATTTGATTATAGCCATAAAAGCCATCCATAAAAGATAATAAAGCATGACCCGTTGTTGAATCCATAATCATATCAATATTAGGTAACGAGAAATCATCTTTTAAGGATGCTTTATTTAAATCTCTAAAGTTGGTACACATCCTTATCTTATTTTCTCCTTTTGAAACGGGCACAATATTTGAAATCCAGTCTGAGTAATCAATAGAGAAGATGAATCCAACATCCAATAATCTTTCAATTTCAGCCTTAACTAATAAAGCAATTCGTGGATTCATTTTTTGAATTATCCGCTTCACAGGTTTAACATTTGGTTTGAGAACAATATTGTGAGTAACAATCTTAGAATCTATACCTGGCATATCGAAATATGTCCAAGCAAAAATATCCTTAAATTCAAGTAAAATGGAAATCAACTGATCACGTTCATCCTAATGAAAACAAGACATGTATTATTAGTAAAATTCCATTCTATGCAATGTTTATGATATTTGCTTTGCAAATACAAAATTGGCTTCTATCAATCATGTGCAAGAATATTATTTAATGAAAAAATTGTGAAACTATTTCAATACATCTATTTTTTGTATATGTCACAACCAATACTTAAAAACAACAAATACATCAAATTTATCTTCATAAATTGCTTAAATTGATGTACTACATATAAAATAAAAACATTTCATATAGTCAAACAATCTTTGACAATAACAATCTAATACAAATATTTCCTACAAAATTGTTCTATAATTTTCCAAGTTTGTTGCACCATCCAACCAAAACGGGAAAACCATAAATTTCAAACTCTACCACCGATTTGAAACTATAACATGGAACTAGTGTCAACGTTAGATGCGTGCCCAACTATAATTCAATCTCGTCCATTTAATCTAGGCCATGCATTTTCTCCCTTCACTTTCTCGGTTAGTCTAGAAGTTCCAAAGTTTCCTTTTCCTTGAACGCGTTGTTTTCGTTTGACGATATTTGCCCCTGAAAATATTGCACGTGGTTTTAACAAACTCAGGATTTGGAAAATGGAATCATATCAACACCCCTCTCTCTCACTCTCTCACACAATGACTTTGTTTTGGGATTTACGGATTTTCCTTTAGAATTATTGAATGGTCGATGGGTGTATATATATTTTCTTAATACTGTGAATAAAATTAACATATTTATATTTTTAAAAATTAGATAAAAGAGGAGGGAAATATTCAATTTGCATAGATATTTTTTCTTTTTGATATTTTCAAAATGATAAATAGTTTATTTATATAATAAAGTTTGGTATGAATATTTCGATCAAACATTCAACATTCAAAGATTATTTTTGTAACAATTTTATGACAATCAATATGAAAACACAAAATAAATTATCATTATTAAGATCTAAAATGACCATAAAGTCTAAATTCATGATGAATTCTTAACAATTGATGCCTGACTTAAATCTTCCAAAACCAAAATTACTTTTTTAAAATCTAGAAAAAAGAAAAGAAAAGAAAAGTTAGGATCACATTTTGAAGCTCATAGATTATGATGAAAATTCATAGTTAATAGCTTATGAATGAAAATTTAGATAAATATATTTTGACATAATCAATTTCTTCTTTCAACTCATTACTCATATATATTTATATTTTTTTAATATCTTATGAATGAAAATTTAGATAAATATATTTTGACATAATCAATTTCTTCTTTCAACTCATTACTCATATATATTTATATTTTTTTAATATCTTATGAATGAAAATTTTGATAAATATATTTTGACATAATCAATTTCTTCTTTCTAACTCATTACTCATATATATTTATATTTTTTTAATATTATGAAGGGAAAAAAGAGATTAGAATAAGAAAATGGAAATATGCAATTATTATTTTGAGCACATACATAATCTTTAAAAATAAAATATTTAATCACATAATATTTTTTTTTTCTACTTTTCTATTATTTAATGACTAAATGAATAAGCACATTGTCACCCTTCTCTCTCAAACATGCCCCATCTAATTTTGTTTAAAAAAAACATATGCTATGTACTTATAATTTTCTCATTATGCAATGATTGAATGAATATGTTATATAGTTAAAATAATTTAATCACTCTCTTACACTTATAAATGATAGTTGAGGAAATATAATATTACATGTTTATAACTATAATACATTTTTTGAGGCAACATAATGTACTATGATACATTTTTTTTATTACTTCGAGTATTACGATTATGAGATACTACTAGATAAAAAAGATCTCTATATTGTGTATACTTTATAAAGAGATCTTGGGAATTGTTTTCAAATGGAACATCATGAATAGAATGAACTCTCTTTAGAGAAGGACCAACTGAAGTCACATAAATGATTGGGGTCTAGTGGTGGAGAACATGTGCTCTTGAAAGAGAGGTTGCATGTTCAAATCCCATGGTGGGTAGGGTATGTACACCTCATTTGTAGTAGAGTGAGGTGCCTCTTACAAGGAGTACAAGGTAGTCCAATAAAACTATCACCATATGTAAACCCAAAAACATATGGATTGTATCGTAGATTATAAAAATCCTTTCCTTTCCTTTTGTCATCCTATAAGGAAGGATATTCTAAGGGCAGAGTTTCTATAAAAGATTTTTTAGCAGAAGTAGACACCTCTAGGAAATCATCCGAGACATCCTCTATCATATTAAAATCCTGCTCAGAGAAGACATTATCAAATGTATCAAAATATTAAACAAAGAGATCCGAAATGAGAGTTTAATGCCAAGGTCACCAAAATATAGAGTAGGAGATTTGGTTCTTTAAAGATGACAAAGTCTAAAAGGGAGAAAAGCCCTTGGCTACCTCAATTGACTACTACTGAACTAAAATATAAGACAAGTACTTAAAACCAAATTTTATACTATGCTTGACAATGAATACAAATTGGAAATTCTTAAAAGCTTGGAAGAATGACGTGCTAATTTTTTTTAATCTATAGAAAAATGAAGTACAAAATATACAGATTGTTATATCAAATCGAGTAAGCATTGGCCTTGAATTCCAGTGTGTCATGATGATGTTTGTGTGACTAAGTTGTCATCTCTATGGAAAGAATCTACATGCTACTAGAATAAAGTTATTTAATCACCAAACTTGATCATCACCTACACACATGGAGACAAAGAAAAGTATTGGGTCTGTATCTATTTTACCTCAATCAAACCCCTAATTTGGTGTTCTCACCTCCAAAATCATATATGTGTGATAGAAACTAACCTCTTAGTAGAGGAGAACCCCTATCAAGTTATAAATGATATACAACTGATGAAATTATAAAATAATAGACTAGATCATGAGACAAATTGTAAAAGAGCATTATCAACAATTGTGGCTCCTCTCTTGAGATGATACGTGTGATAGAGAATATTTGAGAGGAGTCTTGGATATTGTGAGAGTTCACACATTAAGAGTATTTTAGTAGAGTTTCACAATGAGAGCAATAGATGAAGAAAACTAAGAAAGATGTCTTAGAGAGTTTCTAGAATGACCAAATGAGAAACAATAAGAGTCTTTTTTCTTGGAACAGGTGGGATTATCCATTACAAGTACATTTATCCACTAGGATATGTTATATTAGGGTGGTCCCACAATAGTGAGTCCCACTTTTTGGCCAACTTTGACACAAAGTTTAACATTCTGAGAAAAAACTTCACTTTTGAACATCTGTTGCCGCAAAACTATTAGGAATTTGAAGATGATGTAAAATAGAGTCTTTTAAAATTTTCTTTCTAGTTTCTAAATATATTTACTTTAAAAAAAAAAAATCATTTAAATTCATTTTTCCTTCTCCTTCGAAAAGTGGTTTGCGTGAAAAAACTAGGTTTTTAAGGAGTTACTGTCACTTGGATCAGCATAACTTTTTTTTAAAATATGATAATGATGTAATTCTTTCGAGATTATATTTTTAACTTCAATATCTAAAGGATGCAATTGGTTGCATTCATTTTGGATCAATATTTCATAGTTTATTAAGTTTTAAAGTGACAGTAACTGTAATTTAGACATAAGGTCACTTGGATCGCTCTAACTTGATATGTGTATAACAAAATTCATTTTTTCTTTTTTTCATAGAAAGGTAACACAAATACGCTTTTCCTACATATTTTTTATAATTTACTATTTTTCCCGAAGTCTTGAAGAGACAGGTTGTTGAATGACCAAACAACCTATGTTTACTTAAAGTAATATTTAAAAGTGATAATGAACTCAATATGTATTAAAATTATATTCATTAGAAAGCTTATTCCGAATAGCATCATTTGACATCATTTGTTTGAAAAAATCATCTTGTTTAGTCCTTGTTTCAGGCCCCAGAAGACCATTTTTCTGAAGTTTAGTTGTTTTTTGAGGGCAAAATTTTAGTTTTGGGGTCTTCGTGTGAAGACCCACTTAGCACAAAGACACTTGAGGGTCTTCATGCAAAGACCCCTCGCACGAAGCCTCCCAAGTGAAAATCCCTGCAAAAAGACACCGACCGGAATTTTTCCTTGGGTACTTTGCATGAAGTATGTACTTTGAGCGAAGTCGGCTAGTAAAATTATTTTGTAAATTTTTTTTGGAATGGTATAAAAGTAAAACATTTTGTTTCTATTTTATATCGAATTGCAATTAATAAATTCGCATTTTCTATTATTGAAGGCATTTTTTGAAGGAGGATTGATATTTCTATTTTTTTAAAGGCATAATTTTGAAGAGGAAAAATATTAGATTAAAGTATTTTTTGAAGAAGAAAATTTTTGTTGACGATCTTGTGGAAGATATTTTTTGGAGCTCGAAGAAATGGGGAACAAGAAGGGAAGACAAAATAAATCTTCTAGAAAAAGGTCACCCAGTCCTGAACAAAGAAATTGTGAAGCTACATTGACATATTATCATAAAACTAAAGAAGTTGAAAGACAAGTTGAAGTAGGAGGGTCAAGTCAAGTCGAAAAATTGCACATTGAGGAAGGGTCAGGATTACTCCCTACGGAAGCTCAAACAATTGATGTTGGAGAATGGTCAACATCACGTGCTCCTACTGGTATGGATGAACTTTTAAATTTAGCTCAAACTGTAAAGAAAAATACTAATTATAGAAACTTAGATCATTTACTTACAATGGATGTGGAGAATTTGAGATCACTTACTAATGATCAACCCTTAAGTCATGCTAAGAAGAGATCAATGAAAATGATAGCAAGAGAAATATTGGGTAAATTTGATAGTTTTGAAACACTTGAATAAGCTCAATTGCTTTCACTTATACTTATAAACAAAAAGTTGGAAGGGGCATTAAAATTATTGGGTATAGACACATCATCAAAGAAGAGAAAAGTTGTTGACATGCAAACTGATATGATTGAAAATCTTAAGGAAGGTTTGAACCAGCTAGGGAAGCGATCTTGAACCATAGATAAGTCCATTACAAGAAAAGTTATGTTGACATCCATTGTAGGTAACACTATGGGGAAAAAAAGACAGATATCTTCAGTTTCATCTCAGTTTGGTTTTAATAGGAAAATAATATCACAATATGCTAATAGGAGAATACTTTTGGATGATAGCACCTTGGAAGGCAATTGGGCAATCATGTGTAGAGCTTCTCATTTTGATAGGATTGATGAAGGAACAAAAAATTTGGTCACATCATTTTGGAATGATAATACACGTCCTTCATCAAACACTAGAGATGTTATCAGACATAGAATTTCAGCTAATCAATATGAATATCATACGAAACATTGGTTGGACACAACACAACATGAAATGTATGTCATTTTGTAGTTTAAATCCTAATATAAATATTGGGCAAACATTGTTTGAAAGATTGAAGCCATATTATATCAGGACAAAGAAAGTGTTTGAAACTTATTGTTGTCGTTATATATTGAATTTGATCTCCACTATCAGGTTTTTTGAAAGTTTGAAGAAGACACTTATGGTTTTGAAAAGGATCCTCCTACTAGACGAAGTGAGTTCATCTTATCCATTTTATGTGAAAAAAGAGATGATATAGCTGGACAAATAAATTGCATAAAAGGAATATGCCAAACATGTGCCGGTTTGTCTCTTTTTCCTTTGAAAAATGAAAATATTGATGTAACAAAGATGGTAAATTGCAAGAGTTACAAATATGTAAAGAATGAAACAAAATTTGGGAAATAATCCAAAAGGTTAGAATATGTTGAAGAGGAGATAAATGTTAGAATATTAATGGAAAAATTTAAAAACTTGATTCAACCCTACATTCATCATGCTTTTTTTGCAAAGTGGCAAGCACAACAATTTCAAACATTGAGAGACAATTTCCCACTTGGAACTATTGTATCAGTTGTTGATTTTGTAGAAAATTATTCTTTTGTTCATCAAAAGGCAATTTAGTCAGAATACTAATTTTCAGAGAAAATTACTATTATGGTACATGTGTGTTATCAACACACACAATTAGATTTGGATGGTATTCAGAGCACATTTGAAGCACAGGTCATCAAGAAGGAATATCATTTTTATATAAGTGATGATAGAGAGCATGACATTCATTATGTGGAACATTGCTTCAAGATGTTTTTTGCAAATTTGAAAGAAAGAGGTATAAAAATTGATAAACATTATGTTTGGTCAGATGGATGTGCTGCACAATTCAAATCATCGAGACCATTTTATGCACTATGTAGATATCATCTTAATGAAAACATACCGCATGTCTGGAGTTTCTTTGAGAGTGGACATGGAAAAGGTGAACATGATGGTGCCAAATCTTGCATCAAATGTTCTATACAAAAGTATCAAATGAATTATAAGGGAGTGCATATAAAAAATGCACATGATGTGGTTGAATGGTGCAAGACACATTTCGCACCAAATGAAAATGACACATCATTAGGATTGACTCAGGCGGCGCCATATAGAAAATTTTGGGAGATAAAAGGTATGCACACATTTTTAAATTATTTGAAAGTGTTTAAAAATTTTATGATATTTTTTATTCAAATTATATTTATATAGAATGTATTATATATGCATTTGTTATTGCTGAGCATGGAAATGTAGAAGGAGTTGGTTATTATTTATTGTGTTGTGCTGCAGAGAGGATGAAGTTACTTGAACCTGAAGAAAGTGATGGAATGTTGTTCCCCATAGGTTTGTATATGGTTTACATCAATATATTGAACTCAATTTGTAAATTTTAAATTTTAACCTTTTAACAAATTTCAAATTGAGTTTGTTTAAATTTATATATTGTTAAAATTTGTGACCTGCAGGTTCAGTTGTTTTAGAGGGAACATATTTCAAGCAAATCAAAGTAATTCAACATGGTATTCACTTTGTTGATTACGAACTAGACAATAAGGTGTTTCAATATAGTCACCTAGTAGTTGCCACATCCATTTGTCTTCATACAGTTAAATCTCAACATGGACGTCGTAAGTGGAGACTAGATAGTGAGGATCATGAGAGAATATTACATGTTCTCCATGAGAGATCTAAACCACTTGAGTTGGTCTAAAATTTTTAATATGTATACTTATATCTTGTGTTAGGACCTACTTGATATCTCTAGATTAAATTTCATTATACTTTGTTTATATATTTAAACATATGATGGACTATAATTTGTTGATATATGATGAACCTATTTGATGGTTCAATGGTTTTAATATATAGAATTTTATATGTATACTTTTATTATTCAATGATTTTTATAGATTTCATATTAGTTAAAGATTTTATGTATGCTTTGATGAAATTAGTTATATTACTTATGACATGTGTTAGTTCTAGAATTAGTTAGAATAGTTATTATCCATTAGTTACATGTATTAACTAGTTATCTTTTATGATATTAATTCTAGATCCCCTTAAGACCTCCCCTTAAGACACTAAAGAATGATGACATTAGTTATATTACTTATCATATCTAAACAAATCATATCATCTAATCAAATAAAACCATGTAATCAAATTATATATCATCAAATAAAATCATCTATTCAAATCAAATCAAATCATATCATCTAATCAAATCATATATCATCAAATAAAATTCTCTAATCAAATCATATCATCTAATAAAAGAAAACCATCTAATCAAATCATATATCATCAAATAAAATCATCTAATCAAATCAAATCAAATCAAATCAAATCAAATCAAATCATATATCATCAAATAAAATCATCTAATCAAATCATCAAATCAAATCAAATCAAATCATATTATCTAATCATATCATCTAATCAAATATACGTCTCTAATCAAATATATGTCTCTAATCAAATATATGTCTCGAATCATATGTCTCTAATCAAATATATGTCTTGAATCAACTATAAGTACATCTAATCAAATATATATGTTTCTAATCAAATATATGTCTCAAATCATAAAATGAGTCTCAAATAAAAGATATGTTCAACATGTCCTAAACTAGGGAGTCATCTAGGCACATGCGAATAGAGCGACCCTCTGAGTGACTACCACAAGCATCCTCTGGCTGTGAGACAAGAACTAATCCCTGTGAATATAAATGCATGTATATATGATAATAATATAAAATAATTAAAATATTATAAATGCATGTTTAAACTTACATATTTTTAAAACTTACCCGACCACTACTGGGTGTCACATCTACTGAATCGCTCCTATGGAAAGCATCATCTGGCTGTAAAACAATGACTGACCCTTGCAAATTTAGTGTACAATAGTTGGTTATATACATGTGCATAGTATATATATTATGTAAAGTACTTGAAATATATAAATACATGTGTACACATGCATGCTTAAACATACATATATCTAAAACTTACCTGACCACTAGTAGGTGTCACATCATGTGGATCTCTCATAGGAAGATGCTCTAAGCCCACACTAGAGGTAACATCCTCTGCTAACTGTGCCTACAAAATATTATACATTGAACAAACATCAATACGCATGTCTACAATTAATTGTTCACTAAAACTTCTAATAAAAAAGAAAAGAAAATTTTATATGTACTTGGGTCTCAGGAGCAGGAGGATCATCAGCATGCTACACCATCATATCATCAACTAAAACTACATCACCCACACCACCTAAGGTCCCAAACCTTTGTAGTAATGAGGAGTGTAGGGGTGACACTAGCTGAGAGGGGAGTGATGTAGAACCTGAACCATTTGGATGCAATAACATATCCATAAATGACCTGACATCAGTGCCAACATCCACCTGACCCAACCCATGCAACTACTCATCAAAAGCATCTAGGCCCTCAGTGGTGATGCAGACATCTCCAATCTGTATACCTGGCTTTGTAGTTGTAGAGTGATCAGTGGGTGCACGATGCTCTGCACTATGATGTGCCTGACTAGTAGATGGTACATCCTATGTCGGTGGAACTACAACACCCCGTGCAAGTGCAATGAAATCCCTGACTGAATGTATTGGGATCCTGTGTGTGTCAACAATACAAGAATAGGCCTATAAGAGATCCTCCAAAAAGTAAAGGGCCATATCTAAAGTACTTTGATGACCCGACAGTGCTCGTATCTCTCTAGGTATAGGAAGACCTGCAGCTCTATGTCTCCTCACTCACACCTACAGTAGTACTAGATGAATCCTTAGAAGATGATCTGGCTCTACTCGGTCTAGTCATAATGTATCTATCCAATGAATCTAAAGTGATGGATGTGGCTGCAGAGGCAATTTGTCCTATACTATCCACAACTCCCCTCTGAGAAGCAATGATGACTCTATCTGCAATAGCAGCCATCGTCAGTGCCACTACCAGAGTCCTGTCCCCAACTAGATATCCACGAGGCTGCATAACTTGATCAGCCCTACGATAATGATTGCAGTCTGCAACCCTACCGAGCCCCTGACCATAATATGATGGGAGATCTAAATAGTTGACCTTGAGTCCCAAATGAAACTCACCGTATAACTGCTGTGCAAAATATAATGGAATCTGGTCATTATTTAGATAACAACCGTGTGCTGCAAGAAATCAAGGGTAAATCATACATGCAATTTGAGGTATCACACACCATGTGACCTGATATGCCCTCACCACTGACATCCCTTCATAATGTGGGAAAACCTCTCATTTGATGGTTTCCTTGGGGATGAGGCTCTAAATCATCGCCAAGGAAACATCACCCGAGACCTCCTCCCTCAAATCTTGAAAAATGGTCTCAACTACCTGATGCATGAAGGAGGAGTGAGACCTTAATCTGGCAGTCATAGTCTCCAAACTAGTCAATATAGTAGCACAAGTATCTCTATATATACCATCCCCTACAGATGTACAGATAGACTCTCTAAGTTGAGCTATCTCCGTATCAGCAATATGAAAAATAATATGCATATCAACAGTCTGAGGTGCACCCTGAGCGGCCATCTAGATACATAACATGTGAAAGCTAAGTGTTAATAATTAAGTTATTGATTACATGTTATAACTGCATGTAAAATGGAAACAAATATCTAAATATATAAAATTATAGGTCTTATTAGGTCACGTAAGTCATCTTATTAGGTCCTAAGGGTCCTAAGATGTACTAATTAGGTCTTAAGGGGTCGTAGATAACATAAGAGGTCCTAAGGGGTCCTAAGGGATCTAGATAAGAGTCTTACAATGTTAATAGGTCGTAGGTGCAATAAGTGGTCCTAGAGTGTCTTAAGGGGTCGTGGGTAACATAAGAGGTCATAAGCTATAGATAAGGGTATTAGAGTGTCTTAAGGGGTCATGGATAACATAAGAGGTCCTAAGGTATATATAAGAGTCCTAGAACTTACATATATCTAAAAATTACATACATAGTCGTGGGTAACATAAGATGTTATAAGCTATAGATAAGGGTCCTAGAGTGTCTTAAGGCATCATGGGTAACATAAGAGGTCCTAAGGTATAGATAAGAATCCTAGAGTATCTTAAGGGGTCATGGGTAACATAAGAGGTCCTAATTAGTGGACTAATTGGTCATAATTGGTCCTAATTGGTTCTACTTGAGTCTAATTAGGTCATAATTGGTTCTAATAGAGTCTAATTAGGTCCTAATTAGTTCTAATTGGTCATAATTGGTTCTAATTAGTCCTAATAGGTCTAATTGGGTCCTAAATTTTGTTCCTAATAGGTCATAATTGGTCTTGGTATAGTTAGGTCTAGTTAAGTCTAATAGGTCCTAAATTTTGTTCCTAATAGGTCCTAATTGGTCTAGTTACCTATCGAATTGGTCCTAATAGGTCTAGCTAGGTTTAGTTAGGTCTATTTGGACCTAATAGGTCTAATTGGTCCTAATAGGTCCTAGTTAGGTCTACTTGGTCCTAATAGGTCTAGTTAGGTCTTTAAGTAGAGAAACAACTTAGACATACCTTGTTTCCTAATATGACCTAATATGACCTAGAGTGTCTTAAGGGGTTGTGGGTAACATAAGAGGTCCTAACATATAGATAAGAGTCATAGAGTGTCTTAAGGGGTTGTGGGTAACATAAATGGTCTTAGACTATCTTAAGGGATCGTGGGTAACATAAGTGGTCCTAGACTATCTTAAGTGGTCCTAATAGATCTAATTGGTCCTAATAGGTCCTAGTTAGGTCTACTTGGTCCTAATAGGTCTAGTTAGGTCTTTAAGTAGAGAAACAACTTAGACATACCTTGTTTCCTAATACAACCTAATATGACCTATTAGGACCTAATATGACCTAGAGTGTCTTAAGGGGTTGTGGGTAACATAAGAGGTCCTAACGTATAGAGAAGAGTCATAGACTATCTTAAGGGGTCGTGGGTAACATAAGTGGTCCTAGATTGTCTTAAGGGGTCATGGGTAACATAAGAGGTCCTAAGGTATAGATAAGAGTCCTAGAGTGTCTTAAGGGGTCATGGGTAACATAATATTAATGAGTCGTAGATGTGATAAGTGGTCTAAGTGGTCCTAGGACATCCTAACATTCTTTAATGGGTCTTGGGGGTCCTAAGGTTTCATATTTGTTTTAAAATTTCATAAGGGATCCAGATAAGATGTCATAAGCTATAGTTCCTTAAGGGGTCATGGGTAACATAAGATGTCATAAGCTATAGATAAGGGTCCTAGAGTGTCTTAAGGGGTCGTGGGTAACATAAGAGGTCCTAAGGTATAGATAAGAGTCATAGAGTATCTTAAGCGGTCGTGGGTAACATAAAAGGTCCTAAGGGGTCCTAGGTTACATTAGTGGATCCTCATATGTATTAATTGAATCTAAGATACATAAATGTGTCATAGGACAACCTAAGATATGTTAATGGGTCTTTAGGATCCGAATGGGTCATATATGTCTTAAAATATTGTAAGGGATGTATAATGGTCCAATAATATTAATGGGTCATAGATGTGATAAGTGGTCTAAGTGGTCCTAGGACATCCTAACATTCTTTAATGGGTCTTGGGGGTCCTAAGGTTTCATATTTGTTTTAAGATTTCATAAGGGATCCAGATAAGAGTCTTAGAATGTTAATGAGTCGTAGGTGCAATAAGTGGTCCTAGAGTGTCTTAAGGGGTCGTGGGTAACATAAGAGGTCCTAAGGTATAAATAAGGGTCCTAGAGTGTCTTAAGGGGTCGTATGTAACATAAGAGGTCTTAAGGGATCTAGATAAGAGTCCTAGAATGTTAATGGGTCGTAGGTGCAATAAGTGGTCCTAGAGTGTCTTAAGGGGTCGTGGGTAACAATGAGTCCTAGATGTGTCTTAAGATAATGTAAGGGATGGATAAGGGTCAGGTAGAGTGTCTTAAGGGGTCAGGGGTAACATAAGAGGTCCTAAGGGGTCCTACATTCATTAGTGGATCCTTGTATGATATTAATTGAATCTAAGATACATAAATGTGTCCTAAGACAACCTAAGATATGTTAATGGGTCTTGATGATCTGAATGGGTCATATATGTCTTAAAATGTCGTAAGGGATGTATAATGGTCCAACAATGTTAATGGGTCGTAGATGTGATAAATGGTCTAAGGGATCTTAGGTTACATTAATTGATACTAGTATGTCTTAAGGGTTCTTGCAGGCAACGATGGGTTCACATATGTATTAACAGAAGCTAAGATAGATGAATGTGTCCTAGGATATTTTAAGATATAATAATGGGTCGTATGGGTCCTAAGGGGTCCTATGTGTCAAGTAAGATGTCACAAGTGATACTCAATGGTCCTAGAATGTTTTAAGGGGTTGTAGGCCTCATAATAGGTCTTAAGAGATCATAGGTTACATTAATTCATCTTAGAATGTCTTAAGGAGCCTTGAGGGAAACAATGAGTCCTTGTATGTATTAATGGAACCTAACATGTACATCAATGGGTCATAGGACATCCTAATATGTATTATAAGATCTTGAGATTCCTAAGGGATCCTAAGTGTCTTAATATGTCATAAGGGAGGAATAAGGGTCCTAGAAACTTACTGTACTACAATTTTTTAACGTTTTCTAACTTACTACTAGATCATTTAAAAAAAATTTAACTACAATTTTCTAAGATTTTTACAAACTAAAAATTATTTAAAACAAATAACTAACTTTAATATTTACTAAAAATGCGTGTACATGTGAAAGAGATAGATTCCTAATATTTACAACTTTAAACTTAAAATTTAACATTTTCTAACATTTCTAACTTTAAACTTAAAATTTAACATTTTCTAACTTTAATCTTAATGTTTTCTAACATTTTCTAACATTTCTACTACGGTTTCTAATGTTTTGTAAATATTTTCTAACAGTTGCTAATAAACTACTATGATTTTCTACCATTTTCTAACATATTCTAACATTTATACTATGATTTTTAATATTTCTATCATTTTCTAATATTTAATTACGATTTTCTAGCATTCTACTATTAATTTCTAACATATTAGATAATATTTAACTATAAATTTCTAACATTTCTACAATTTTTTTTATATTTAAAACAAATTACTAACTAAAATAAATATAAAACATATTATTTACAATAAAAAATGAGAAAAATGTGTGTACTTGATACTGCTAACAATCTGAAGACGTCGAAGAAGCTCGGGAGGCGCTGGTGTGCTGAGGTACTTCACTCCAAGGCCTCGGGTCTGCAAATAATGACAGTGATAATGATATTAAAAATAAAAAATGCCAAAAATTTATAAAAAATCCGGTCCAAAGTGGCTTCATGCAAAGCCCCTCTTCACACGAAGACCCCTCATAGGGGTCTTCGCACGAAGACCCTTGTTTGGGGCACTTCGTGCAAAGTGGGTCCACCACTTTGTGCGAAGTGTTTACTTCGTGCGAAGTGATTACTTCATACGAAGGTGCCAAAATTTTTGTTTTCCCCAACTTTGTGATTTTGTTCATCCCTAAAAGTGGGACACAGCTTCGTGGGATCACCCTATAGAGGAAACCTATATGTGTTATTCTGATTTTAATTTGGACATTTGCATGCCACATAAATGCTTACCCACTATATTCCCATATGCCAAATCTCTCCTAAAATTTAAACCACATGCTACTAATGCTTCATCTTTTCCATCTATAAAGTTAGAATTGTAAAACTCCAATCACACATTTTTTCATAACCGCACTGGGTGGTAAGTGTGAAATTAGCATAAGATGCAATTTGTGAACTATAGTTACATTGATCAAATATTTTTATTATAGGTTAGTTTAAATTTCATATAATAAATGATAAATATTATATTATAATGTAAGTTACGTAATAGCTAGTTGATAAAATAATTTTATTTGATTGCTAAAAGGCCTAGGCTCATGTAGATTATATTAATAATAATGATCAAAATATACATAGTTTGAGAAAGGATAATCCATCTTTGTCTGCAATTCAAAAAGATTAATAATGATCAAAATATACATAATTTGAGAAAGGATAATCCATCTTTGTCTGCAATTCAAAAAGATTATGAAAACCACCAAATAACAGAATATATACCTACTAACTTCAAAACATCTACTTAAAACTATCAATCACTCCCAAAACTACGCCCTAAAAGATATCATCAGTCCACCAAAGTATAAATTAGTCTTCCAAGTTTGACGATTTTAACATTTGACATCTAACTTAAAATACTAAAAAAATAAAAAAAGGGTTCCGATTAACCCATTGAGATGCTCCTTATTTGTGGAAAATTAGATCTCATGGCCTTGAGTAAGCTCCAGCTTCTATACTCCCACCTAATCCTTGAATCCCATGATCACTCCAATGTTTTCCCCTGCTTACTCCCAAATTTCCACGAGCATGTTGAGAGCCATGGCCTGTGATTTGAGTGCCTATTGTGGAGTCTCCTCTCCTCTTCTATTCTCCACTTCTCTTGCGACCAATTTATAATAAAGCTTCTTTTGGGGATCAATCTGGATCCCAATCT
This sequence comes from Chamaecyparis obtusa, assembly GCA_027943335.1. NCBI lineage: Eukaryota > Viridiplantae > Streptophyta > Pinopsida > Cupressales > Cupressaceae > Chamaecyparis > Chamaecyparis obtusa. The sequence goes on from BSBK01001125.1 coordinate 419,747, forward strand.
TCGATGTCTTGTGGAGGAGGACCTTGCATTTCAAAAATTTTCAATAATATAGCTTCCATGTTGAGCAATCTAGCCTCCCCCTTGGCCTTAAATACTAAATTTTATTATCTAGGTAAGTCTTTAATCCACGATGGTCCTTCTTTGTGATGCTACTTGTATAACTTCATGAGGAAATCAATCTTATAGCCTTAAAAATTTGTTGGTCTTTGATATCCAGGATAGAGTATCTCTTAGGAGGCTGACTATTTATGATTTCTATATCATAATCCTTCTTCCTTGGGATGGATAAGTTGTCATCTATATTCCTCATAATCCTTGGCATGTCCTCAAGAAACTCCTTGAAAACTTTCTTGCAAAGTTTCTCTATCACTTATTTACTCATCCCAACATGTAGTAATATGGCTAGAAAGACCGTTGAGATCTTTGTATTCACTCTATAATTGTGATAAAATATTATGAAATCTCTTCCCAAAATGCCTAAAATTGTGCGAACCAACATTGTTTGCAGATTCTGTAGGATCTCTTCCTTTCTCTTCTTTGTAATGGCACCTTGAAATGTCATCTGCTTCTTAGGCTTCTTTACCTTGAATAAAATGGGTGATTCCATAATTTATACTCCAAAATATCATAGATTCCTGTGAGATTTCTCAATACACCATTTCTTTTACCAAAAACTCTCACAAAGATTTCTCAAAACACCATTCTAAGCTCTACCTTAGAAAATAAGAGAAAAAAAATACATGAAAAATAAAAGAGAGATGAGAAATGAGTTTAATTAATCTCCACTTCCAAGAAAGGCACAATGATTATTTGAATTTATGATTGTTTGGATATGTCAAATCTTTCTATTTATTCTATAGCTTGCCAACTCTATTTAATCATTATAGCTAAATTTAGCTCTCTCTCCAATTCTCTCCACTTCCTATCATAATTAATACTTTTTGAGTTCTAAATTTAGCAGTTTCAATATTTGTTAGAGTGAAAATGAGATCATGTTGTACTTTCAACTTTGTTTCAAAATTCATTCTCTTCAATTTTCATATTCATAACTGGGATGTCCTCAACTTTTAACCTTTTCCATTTTATTAGGGTAAGTGAGAGATTTCAAATCTCAAGTCATAGAGATGTGGATGCCTTTTTATTATGCTGTTCACCACCCATTTTCTTTATCCTTTACCAATCATCATAAATGCTCCAACTATCGTACTATTGTCAAAGTAACTTTCCACACAAATCTGCATATACCTTTCTTCATCTACACACCATTTTAATAATTTCAATTACTAAAATCTAACATAGCCAAAACATATGAGATTTTAAAGAGAGACTTTTCAAAATTAGAGCCCTTGTTAGTAGAGACGTCTTTTATCTCGTTAAGATTTTTAAGTGCCTTATACAATTTGAATTGAGTTTTTCAAAATTTGAAATCCTCCATTTCAAACTCCTTTTGTACATTGCTAGAATTTATGCCTGCTTATCCTCTCATTAATATGCCACCTCCTATCAATATTATATAAATTTGCTCAAAATTTCAAGATTTTAATATACCATTATTTGATAATTTGTTGGGTGGAAATATGCTAATAAAGGTGCAAACTCCTAAGTGTCTCATATGAAAACTACTATATATGCATTATTCTAATTGAGATTAAGTAAAGTGTAATTAAGTGAATATTTAATTACAATAGCATGACCCCTTAAGTGCAACTTAGGAGAATGCACTTAAGCTCACATTGCTAGAAGACAATGCAAGATGGGTCCCAACTTCTAGGCCATGTTAGATACGTCACATGTACAATATGCAAGTGAAAATGTAATGCAATCTCTCATAAAGTGAAGAAAGGGAGAAAACTATGTGGGACAAAACTCCCCCCCCCCCAAAAAAAAAAGAAAAAAAAAGAAAAAAGAAAAAAAAAGAGAGATGAATACATAAAAGAACTCTCAAAGAAAAATGAGAAGGAAAAAACCCATGTGAGGAAAAATTCCCCCTCATAAGAGAGGAGTGGAAGAGAGACCAAATATCCCCCTTTCAATGTAGAAGGAAAGAATTTAGAAGGCACCAAGATACATCAACCTGGGTAGAACAGAGGAAAATAACTGGTTACCACATATTTTTCAACCACCTATTCTCATGCAGTGACTAATTGACAATAATAGAGTTTATGATGAATATGTAGAATGCTTTAGATGGACTAGATTGGAAAACATGAAAGGATTATATTTGAATCTAATGCAAGGTGGAGTAAGGAAGAGCACTATTAAAGATTTTAGGATCCATGCCAAAATCAGACTTTCCTACTGCTGGAGCGCCAACAAGGGATTAGTGGGGGGAAAATGATGAGCCCAAGTATTGGCTCATTGTTTATGTTATTTTAATGCATTAATACTATCATGGTCATGGTTTATGTCTTGATTAGTGTCTTGGACTTAGGTTCTAGGTGTTTTTAGTCAAAATCCTAAATCATGGTTTAATGAATAGTTACTCTAACAATGACTGGATATCTATATATTGTTGCATATCTTTTGTGCCTATTAATATTATGATGCAAGATGATTAATGAAGCAAAAATCAACAAATGACACTCAAAGAAGGTCATGCCTTCAGAGACTAAGTCAACACAGTTCAACAAGGATCAACATTTGAAGCAGTCCAATGGTGAACTTATTACAACTCATGTGGATCAAGTCAAATGGTCCCTATTTATGTAGAATCAATCTAGGAAGTAGTGGAAGCTATATCTTCTCCTTGTGTAATTGAATAGTTAGTTTTTCCTCATTTAATGGATGGTTTTCCTTCTCCTTTCCAGTTCTACAGTAATTATAATCTTCCTATTCCCGTGGGAATTGATTTGCTAGTGGTTAGTTGGTTAGTAGGTGCTTGGCCAAACAATTGCATCAGAAACCCATAGCATTGGATTGCTTAATTTAGGATTGGACACCCTAAATGGTTGCTAATTAGATCATTTAGTCTCATTTAATTATCAACCAGAGACGTAAACTTGGAATGGTATCTACAAAGTATATGCTTCAAAATCTCTTAATCTCCATGAATAATCTATGGAATTCAAATGCATTAAGGTTCAGGATATCTATGCTAGTACAAGTAAATGAGTTTACTCTAGGAAAATAAGTACTCACAAATATGAATTACTCTAACCACCTATGTTGTAGGAACAATCTACTAGTTCTGTTACTAGTGGCTGTTGGAACAACAAAGTTCTACTTTACTTCTAAGTAAGCATGAAAATGATCCCTACTCTAACAAACTAATTCATTCACCAAGTGGCTCCCTTGGATGAGTGAATAGAAATATAATCAAGATAAAAGGATTGAACTTAAATATGCATTCTATTCATTCATGGGAAACAAGTACACTTGGATTGAAAATAAAACAATATTATAGATGCAAAAGCTTCTATTCAGAAAATCGACTAACTCCAAGAGTTACAAAAGTCATCTTATTTAAAGGAAAACTATAACTACTCCCTAAATCTAAGATCACTCCATTAAGAGGATGGTTATAGATACATAATGTCTTATAACAAAAATAACAATCATCAAGAATAAGTTCACCTAGAATATAGTCCATTGTGGGTCCTAGATCCATGCACTACATTTAAGAGAAAATGGTATTGAATCATTCCTCATGTGAAGGTCTTGCAACAAGGCCTTAAATGATCGAGTGCCCACTTGAATTCTTCAACACGAAGGCATTTTGTAGCAACGACCAACTTTGACTCCTTCAACACCATCATGTTGATCTTTAAATACGCCATGACTGATCCCTATAAAATGATTAATGCACACAACCTTTGATACATACATATTCACATCATTAATATTAGGAAGAAAGTATTAAGTTCTAATCAATACCCTTGCAAGACATAAGGCTATAGGAAGGAAACTACCCAAAAACATAGCATAAGTAAAGGATCATTCATTAACATATATAATTACTGCATTTTGTCATTTCTATCCATCAGTTTTAAGAAAATATATCATGTTATTCTATCATCCATATTCCTACTTTATGTCTTTACACATATAAAATATACATATAAAACCATAAGTCTATGTATCTGTTTTGTAAATAAACTGTTGAAAAGAAACTAAAAGCACTTAGAAAGATGGCCATTTAAGAGGCTCATCATTCTCCCAAACTATCCTATTGCTGGTCTCTAACAATCATAAATTTTTGGATCCTGGCTCTTAGCCTCAGGTTACTGATAGTCTTTGTTAGGAATGGGAACACTGAGAGGGGGGGGGGTGAGTCAGTGTTCACTGTATTTTCACTTTAATCTTTAATCTTTATGCTGAACTTAAATGCTTAAGTACTGAAATAAACATTCACATAAATATGAAACATGAAATCAACACATGACACCAATATGATTATGGGGAAACTCAAATAGGTAAAACCCCAATGGGAATTGATACCCACTAATATTCTGCACTAGTGTTTTGTGATCCTTGTTAGAAGATCCTTTACCTTGTTAGGAGTAGCTTTACAATGCTTTAAGTACAATAGACCTTGTTAAGGGTCAGACCCTGTTAGGAGTCTTCTACAATCATCCCTATTAGGGGAGAGGATGCACTATCCAAGAGCTCACTGCTCAAGTGGTGAAGGTTACAACCTTCTGATTTTAGATACACACTATATCTGAAGGATGAACTGTCATAGTGACACTATTTTTCAGATCAGTTCCTTTGATGCAGTGTTGCTTTGACCTCTTGCAAAGCTCTAATACATCTTCTAGTGTCTTTGCACACTTCTGCTCCACTTACCACAACTCTTTTTCAACTTCCATACCGAATACAATGGGCGCACCTTATATTTATGCGCTCATACAAAATAAATAATTAGGTTGGCCCTATAACTAATTACAAACAATGCTTCCAAATGAATTGGCTTAAGCGTGCTTATAATTATACATATAAACATGTCGACAACCTAAATACAATAGGCACATAGCCTTTACAACATTGCATTATAATCGCAAACCAAAATGCTAACTGTCGGCTCCATGCTCTGTTCTCTGTTGGCACACACTGGTTGTGCAACTTCAACTAACTATAACTTTCACATCCTTGCACATCTTCTTATAGACTCATAGACTTAGCAAGAATATAGTCTAACCAGCTTAATTTCTAGGGCGCATACCATAATTCTTCTATACACATGTGCGCTAATGCTTTGAGCTACCAGAACTCTATATACTATCCAATCTTCAACACTTAACTAGATTTTGATCTTTACATCAAGTGCGCTGACTCCAAACTACTATATGACTTTGTTTCCATAATGAAAACACTATATTTAGTCATATAATTCAGTATAGACAACTTGCCAACAATCTCCCCCTTTTTCATTGATGGCAACAAAGGAATATGGCCATGTTGCTAACTGTCCCTTAGCACAAAAAACTTTTTCCTTCTATACATTTTTTATACATAATCTTATTAGATCTCCCTATACATATTATAATCCATATTATATATATAACTCCCCCTTTGACATTAATGACAAAGGTGTATCAAAAAATTGTATCTGCACATACTTAGGGAAAACATCCGGATATGCTATCTTGAGATTCTGGATCTCCTTCTTCCAAAAAGTTATCAAGGAGTTAACTATCTGGAGATGGGCGCATAAAGCATATTGAAGCTTCTCCATCTTCTTCAAATCTATTCTTGGACCTTGATCATAGGTGATCATTGTGGCATATATTTCCTTTATGTTCTGATTTAGAATGTCTAGTGAGGGCACAAGAGCATTCCTCAACTGAGTCTGTCTAGACCTTATCTTTGCCATTTCTTTCTCTGCCTTCTCAATTTTGTCCAACTGACCTTGGTAAACATTATTACACATATTCACATCAGTGGATGAGTTTGTCAATGAACTCTTCACTTGTTCAATCATAGCTTCTGCTTCTTTTATTTCCTTGAAATGGGCATCAATAAGCTTATCCTAGTCCATGCAATCTGCAATGAATTTCCTTCCTTGATCAGAAAATTCTTTCAAGGATGCTTGTCCTGTCTTGAGTGAATTTAGATCTAGAGAAAAGTTTCTCAAAAACTCATTCAATCTTTTCTTCAAGTACTTCTCTTCTGCAACCTTGGATGCAGATTCTTTAAGGCTAGAAAAATTACTTTTAAACTATGAGATAACTGTACTCACATCATCAACTAAGTGTACCTTATCCACTTTCATGTCTGCAGGAAACAAACTATTAAGTATGTTCATTGATTCCACAAGGAGAGGATTTCTCATGACTTGTTTCTCCTTTGCCTTCTCCACAGCCAAGATGTTGAACTTAATTAGGTCTTCCTCTTTCCATGAGTCCAAACTGGATGTGTCAGGTGGAAAACTTGACAACAATGCTGAGGAGGGAGTGATGGGAGTGCTATCCATCACTTCTAACTTTACCTTGGGTAGATCCACATAAGTTTCATTTTTATCTTGTTCTTTCTCTTCCATCTTATCTTTTCCTTCCTCTTCCATTTTCTCTTCCTCTTCTTCTTCTTCTTTCTCATCTGATATATTTTCAATCAACACCTCTTCTTGATGAGTGGGAAGAGTGCTGCTGCATAACATCTTAGCTTCTTGTGTGCTCACAAAATATTCCTCAAACTTGTCTAATTTTGTGTCAGTGGCTGCCATGGCTATCTCCACTTTATCAATGATAATGGTGCTATCCTTGAGTGACTCTGACATGGGTGCAAATTTATCTACCTCTATTTGTACTTCCACTATAGGTGCTAAATCTTGAGGACCTGTAAACCATTCCTTGATAGTCTCTACTGCTTTTTCTTGCTTACTAGGTACTTGAGAGATGGGCGTAGGCTTAGGTTTCATGTGTTTCTCTAAGAGTACCTTCTCAAAAGCTTTCTTTATTTCCTGAGAAATCAGCTCATATTCTTTGTTCATGAGGTGAAGTGTCCTCATCTTTTTTCTTAAGTGCGGCTTCACCAAATTTAGTAACAATGACCTTTCTTCAATAGAGCATACTAGAAGAGTGGAATCAAGAATTTGTTCCCTTATTCTAAGATCTTATTCAATGGCTTGTCTTTTTAAGGTATCCATTATTTCCCATACCTTATCTGGAATTTTTGTTTTCAATTCAAGAACTGTCTTCTTGAATTTTATCATGTGTTTGATAATCATACCATGTATTTCTGATTTGTCAATTTCACTGTATGTTTCATAAAACTTTTCCACCTGATCAATTCTGCCCTCATCAATAATTCTTGCACTCAAAGTTTTAAGACTTGGTCTGAATCCTATCTTAACAGGTGCTTGACTGGTTTTCTTGCTCCTTAATGCTCGTGAGGATGGATGACTAGGGATGAATTCTTTCTTTCTCTTGATTATTGGATTATACTTCGGAGTAGTAGTAGGATCATTGGTTTCTTTGGGTGTAGAAGGAGTGTCATTAGTCATATCCTTCTGATTGTCATCTTTTTCAATTTTTATTTTCTTCATCTTAGGATCTTTTTGTTCTTTTTCTGCTACTGCGCTCTTCAATTCCAAAGCAATCTTCTCTTCCCTTTCCTTGTCAAGGTCTTCTTGAGACACACCATGTATCCTCAAGATTTATGATGTGAATTTAGAGGCTTTCCTCTTAGTTGCTGCACTGTTCAGTTTAGCATCAACTTCCCTTGTCTTTTCCTCATAAGTTCCCCATCTAGGTTCATTAGGATCTTTGGGGGCTAATAGTAATTCCTGTGCATATGCTTCAAGGACTTGTTCCTCTACCTCATAGCCAAGTGGATGAATCCACTTAGTTCTAGGCTCAACAACTTCCATACAAGTAGTATTAATTTCAACCATAAAGCATATTGTATCCTTACACTTTTCCACAATGTTCTCTAGAATTCTGTATCTCATCTGCATCTTAACCCTAAAGGTCTTCAATTCCAATGTGATATAATCCCTTAGTGTACTTTCAATGGATGCTTTGTTGGATATCTGAGGCATGGTTGGAATGGACTTATCCAAATACAAATCTGATATCTTTCTAACAATATGAAGGTACATATAGATGATTAGTGACCCAAACCTAAATATCTTTGTCTTGTCATGCTTGATGGCCTTGATGTTATCAATCAACTATGCGCACAAGATCTCACACAAGTTGAATTCCCCATCTTCCTTCACTAGTCTGATGGCTGCTAGAATAGTGCTAGCAGACACACTATTCACTCTGCTGGTGTGATGAAATCTATACCCTAGTAACATTGACATCAATTTGATGTCTTCTTGCTCAATAGGCTTGATGGTCATACCGTGCTTATCGCTCCTTGACTTACATGTTTTTTCAACCATATTTCTAACATCCTTGCCCACAAGAGGGATGACACCTATCCTAGAAAGGCCTATCATCTCATGTATCAAGTTATTGGTGATTCTAAATGGTACATCACCAATCCAAAACAAATCATCATGAATTCTGCTCAACAAGATTTTTATCCATTCTGTCTCATAGAATTCATATGCCATAGCATACTCAAAAATTGGGTGATCATTCCATTTAGCATATTCATCCAAGAATGTTTTGTCAGGTTTCATCCTGGTATCCATGTGTGCTCTAAGCCTATCCAATCCAAATGGTTCCTTCTTACAATAGATGTATGCCCTAATATTTTCCACATGCATGATGCCCATAGGCATGCAAGAGAAAGCTCCCTCTAAATCATCTAGGGTTGATTTGAAAGGGTGCCTCTTGAAAACATATCTTTTCTTCTCAACGACATCATAAATAATGGGAGTGGCCACGACTTACTTGATAAATGATTTCCAACTGATCTTTGAGATAATTTGATGTCTTCCAAATCGGTGCAATGAGCTTATGGTTTCTGCAACTGATCAAATGCACTCATAATTGCAGCAAATCTCTGATAGATCAATCTCCAAGACTTCACAATAACTTCCAAGGCTCTTTCTACTCTCCTATCACTCTGAATTTGAATGCAATGAGCAATCAAATAACTTCTATGTACTTTAAAAGTAAAAATTCTACCATTAATGCAAGTCGCGTAAACCAGGCTGTCACTTCAAAATTGGCAACTCAAGTTCTGCTAACAATCAGTATGTGTGCTCTTGCACATAGGTACCTTGATACTCCAAAAGCTTAAGTCTAAAGGCACATACTCTAAGGATGAGTATACCAGCCACACAGGGGTCTAGAGCTAAATTAGCTCCCCCTATCACCTTGAGGGCCATTCATCTAGATGTAGAGGGTGCATCCATTGCGGATGCATCCAATACACTCTCATCAGTCTTGTCCTTCTTTTTCTTTGACCAAATCATGCTCACATCATTTGAGGCTTTGACAAAGTTAACTTCTCCTATGGGATCCAAAATTGGTTCTCCAACCTTTTTAGGGCTTCCCTAACCTTGCGTCCTTGATCTACAGAACCTTGAGATATGTCCAACCTTGTTACAAGAGTGAAAAATGACTGGACGTCTTATATTCCTCGGTGCATTGACATGAGTCACCATTCTACATGCTTTTTTATGTGACCATTATAGTTACATATCTGGCATGTAACATTCTGAGCACTTCTTACATTTGTCTGATTCTAATTTCTTTGATCTTGCTGAATTCTATTCTTCTTACTAGTCTTGCAATTCATAGCTCTATGACCAAACTTGTTGCATGAATAACAGTAGCCATTAAAAGGTCTTACCTCTGTACAACTCCTTGCAATGTGTCCATTCTTGTTACAAGAAAAACAAGTGTGTTCTACTTGCTTGTGCTCATTCTTAGGTGGTCCACCATTATCTATGGTTTGATCTTCAGTCTTTTCAACATCAGTAGAGTCCTTTTGTGAATTCTTTCTTGCTCACATGTTAGAGATCTGATTTTGTGCTTCATTGTATCCAATACAACTAGTGTCTCCTTTGACTCTCCTTGCATACAACTGAGATTCTATCAAATCAAAATTGGTATGTAATTTGTCAATATGATTCTTTGCTTCTTTAAATTCAGACTCCAAGCTTTCTTTTCTATTTCTTAGCTCCAAGATTTCCATGTTTTCTTTCCTTAGTTCTTCATTTAGTTGAAGGTTCTCTTTGATTTGTTCATCAGAGACTGCTTGATTATTAGTTAGCTTATCATCAACCTCTTCAAGTTTTTCTTTTAAGGATTTGTTTTCTTCATTGAGCTTCTTAACCATTGTCCCTAGATCACTGGTAGAGCATTCTTTCAAATCTTTCCTTAGATTTTTGATGACTAACTGAGCATCACTGAGTTTATCCTTTAGTTCTTCAGATTCTCTTTTTGACTTGTCCAGATCTTCAAGAGAAGCTTTAAGATTTCTTTTTAGATGTTTCATTTCAGCTTTGTCCATGATCTCCTCAAGTGGTTAAACTTCTATGTTGAGGACTAGAGCTCTGATACCAATTGTTAGGAATGGGAACACTGAGAGGGGGGTGAATCAGTGTTCACTGTATTTTAACTTTTCACTTTAATCTTTATGCTGAACTTAAATGCTTAAGTACTAAAATAAACATTCACATAAACATGAAACATGAAATCAAAACATGACACCAATATGATTACAGGGAAACCCAAATAGGTAAAACCCTGGTGGGAATTGATACCCACTAATATTTTGTACTAGTGTTTTGTGATCCTTGTTAGAAGATCCTTTACCCTATTAGGAGTAGCTTTACAATGCTTTAAGTATAGTAGACCTTGTTAAGGGTTAGACCCTGTTAGGATTCTTTTAAAATCATCCTTGTTAGGGGAGAGGACACACTATCTAAGAGCTCATTGCTCAAGTGGTGAAGGCTACAACCCTCTGATTTTAGTTACACACTATATTTGTAGTATGAATTGTCACAGTGACACTACTTGTTAGATCTGTTCCTTTGATGCGCTGATGCTTTGACCTCTTTTAAAGCTCTAATACATCTTCTAGTGTGTTCACACACTTTTTCTATGCTTACCACAAATCTTTTTCAACTTCCATACTGAATACAATGGGCACACCTTATATTTATGCACTCATACAAAATACATAATTAGGTCGGCCCTATAACTAATTACAAACAATGCTTCCAAATGAATTGGCTTAAGCATGCTTACAATTATATATATAAACATGTCAGAAACCTAAATACAATAGGTGCATAGCCTTTACAACATTGCATTATAATCGCAAACCAAAATGCTAATTGTCGGCTCTGCTGGCACACACTGGCTGTGCAACTTCAACTAACTGTAACTTTCACATCCTTGCACATCTGCTTATATGCTCATAAACTAAGAAAGAATATAGTCTAACCAACTTAACTTCTAGGGTGCATACCATAATTCTTCTGTACACACATGCGCTGATGCTTTGAGCTGCCAGAACTTTGTATACTGTCCAGTCTTCAACACTTAACTGAATTCTGATCTTTACATCAAGTGCACTGACTCCAAACTACTATATGAATTTTTTTCCATAATGGAAAAACTATATCTAGTCATATACATCAGTATAGAAAACTTGCCAATAGTCTTCTCCCCTAGTTCATCATCAATGTAGTTGAAGTATCCATGATTCTCTCACAACCTTTCCCATCTCTAAACTTCTTCGGCCATGTTATGAGCTTTGGCATCTTCATTCATTGCTAGTAATGGTTGTAGGAGAATAGGTGGTTGGAATCTCAATGGAAACCAATATTTAAGCCTTGTTCGACCCAACATGATGTACCATAGAACTATTATACACTAAATTTGCACCCTTGTTTTCAATCTCTTGTAGTCTTGATAACCTAGTATAACATGGGAATCATCTCCAAGTTGTGGGACCTATGCTAACTGAGATGAGACCTCCAAGTTCTAGGCTGGCTCCTCTTGGATAATCACCCTAATTTGCTTCTAGAAATGAAAAGTAAATCTTTTGAGGGAAAGGGATAGAAGGAGTACTTGAAAGTAAAAATGCTTGAAAGAAAACTACCTACTAGGTGATACACCGAAATGAAGGGTTTGGATCTCAGTATAGAGGATGAAATTAATGAACAACTTAGGTCTAGGAGATCACAACTCACTAAATAGGCTTGCATAAGTATTTCATAGAAGGGTCTGCAATAGAAAGAGGCTATTAAGGGAAAGAAAGGTTTTCACAAACAATAGCATTCCTAAGGGATTTAGACATAATTTATGACTTGCAAAAAAACATTCACCTCTGCAGCTCAGTATAGGAATGAGATAGATAGTTAGGGGGTTGAGGTGTACCCACAAGAGCATTCAAATCAAATCACCCACAATAATACAAAAAATTGCAAAAAGAGAGAGGGATCAGAAACCCTAAGATACCATCAAAAACATCATATACTTTGATTCAATAAGAGATGATTCAGACAAAGGAAACATAGGGGCATGAAGAATTGCCACAAAATACCTCTGCAATGTTTGAATAATCAATGAAATATTTACAACTGTATAAGCTAGACGGTAGAAATGATACCACAGATGACCCTTAAGAAAAGTGAAATTCTTTTACAATTGTCCAACTCTCCGCACTAAGGCTCTCAAAAATAGCTATATACCTCTCACTACACGTAGGCAGGAGTAAAAAATTAACCCAACTAGGGTTACAAGATTTTACAATACAATAACAAACCCTAAATCAATCAAGTCTAATCATAAATGTTATTTATACAAATATCTTAATCGATCATATATTCATCTTTGTGTGCCCATCCCTATACTACAATCAGACTGCAGACAAGCAACCTGGATCCATCAACTTTCCTACACAAAGTCTTGCCATGAATGCTAAAAATGGTACCTCTTAGGGACAAGAATCAACCCATGATGGCTGCCCAGAATTCCTCATCATCTTCTTTCAACTGCAGATGTCCTAAAGACATAAATTCTATCTACCCACTCTGTCGCAAATGAATATTAGATCAAAACCTAGCCAAAACCCTGCAAAGAAATAAATTTGAATTTAAATATTAATGGCTAGCAGGTGGCACCATACTTTTCCTCCATCGATGACCAACATTTAAATCTCAATCTCCTTTTAAAACATGACCGTTAGATCTTCTTATTTACCTAGGAACCATTCATCTATAGATTTAACCTTAAGTCTACCTTGGGTTCTATTTCCCTTCAATCGTAGAGTCATTTAAACCTTTAGTTGACCCCCATTAAGTCTAGCGAACATGAAAAAGCTCTTTAGTCATAAAATCATAGAATATTCTTAACCCTGGGCCCAAAACCACCACATGTCATTCTTTTATTCACCCTTGACTACTCTGTAGGCATACACCTTGGAAAGTTCTGACACAGTCCCACTGTAGCACAGATTCCAATCTAACGGCAGGCGCATGATCTCATATGTCAAAAAGATTCCTTGCACTTTTACGCCAGCCATAGATTTTTATTAGACCAGGACCTCTCTAACAAATGGACCCACTAAAAATCTAGTCATCACCACGCAGACCAATCAAATGCAAGCATGTCAGTGCTAGGTAGCACATCAAACCCACGACCCAGAGATCCTCATTGAATGGCTGTCGCATGATCTCATAGGGCCAGAAGATTCTATGAGATCATATGACCACCATAGATCTTAGCCCTCCTGACACATATGTAGACCTTCTAACACAGTCCCACTGATAGATCCAAGCTGTCACCTGGAAGCCAATAGAAAACAAGCACATCACTAGAAAAGTACCCACCTGACAGAGCCCAGAGATAAAACAAGATCAATGGTGGGCACATGATCTCATGTGTCAGAAAAGCTCCTTCAGATCATGCACCAACCATTAGATCATCATCGAATAACAACCGTCAGGCCCGCACTGACATGGCATCAAATCAAAAGTCCTTGACCAATCAAAGGTGTACAGCTCAAACAATGTGGCCGAACCCACTGATAAACTTACTCTACAGTCAGGAAGATTGATGGTCGTCGCAAGATCTCATGGAATCTTCTGAGGCCATGAGATCTTGTGACAACTGTCAGATGTGGAATCTTGACTTTAGCCGCTAAGCAGAGACTGCCAACTCAAAAGGTAACCGCTTGCGGGATCACTAAATGTTAGAGCTTTGACCGCTGGGAATCAAACATTTGGTGATTGAAGGACTTAATTGCGCACATGGAAATTGGGACTTTTAAGTTGCTGATAAAGTAACATGAAAATAGAATGAGGGATTAGAGTTTTTTAGGGTTTTTGCTTATAACGGCTACTTTTATGAATATTTTCAACTGCAGACCAGGGAGTAAAACAATTTGCAGAGGCTAGAGGACATGGCAGAACACCATGAAAAATTACAGAGATGCTTGGTAGGATAAAAACATAGATTTTGGAATACGTTTTAGCCAGATTTGCATGCATATGGAAATTGGGGTAACATTTTGGTGATTTCTGCTGGATGTCAGCCTACTAGACATGGAAAACTAGTGGCCTTGATATATTCATTGGGCATGGGGTCATCAAAGATCAAAATTTCTCATAGGGAGATAGGACTAAAGCTATGCTCAGGGCACTTCTTGAAAAGAAGGAAACTAACCTAGAAAATAGGGAAACAAGCAAAAACACACATATCTACAAGAATTACAGAGAGGGATTAACCTCAAAATAGGGCTTCAAGTAGAATCCATTTACTGAGATAGGCAAGGGAACTCCTTCAAGATTTGATAGCTAACAAGCATTAGGCCCCTTGCACTCTGTTATAACAAATGGTCCACCCCAAAATGAGTCAAATTTCATATGTCTGCCAGGCTTGGATTTGAATTCATCCCACTTGAGGACTACATCCCCAACCTTGAAATTCTTGACCCTGGCTCTTTTATCAAAGTTTTTCTTTGTTTGGATCTAATGGAATTCCATATCTTGCATTGACTTGTTTCTGAATTCCTCTAATTCCATGAGTTGACCATGTATGATCTGCAAGGGATCTCCTTCTTCAAACATAGCATATTAAGTAGCCAAGTCCAGAGCTGGTAATTCAACTGAGATAGACAAATTGGCCTCCTTACCATACACTAGCATATAAGGAGAATTCCCAATGACCTTCTTTCGAGTAATTCTATCTAGCCATAAGGTAGACCTGAGTTTAGTATGCCAATCCCTCTAGTTGTCTTGCAGAGTCTTCTTGATTCTTAATCAAATTCTTATTTGTTGATTCTGCCAAACCATTGCCTTGAGGGTAATATTTTGAACTTGTATTCAGATAGATGCCATTCTTGACTGCCCGCTCTGAGACTTTAAGGCATGTGAATGCTAATGCATTATCTAAAATTATAGAGTCAGGAGTGCCAAATCTGTGAATTATGTCATCATAAAAACTTAAGATGACACTCTCATTTGATTCTTTTAAGGAAACTGCCTCTATCCACCTAGTGAAATAATCTGTTGTAGTGATTATCCATTTATGTCCTGCACTAGATGGAGGATTGATCATGCCAATGAAGTCTATGCCCCACTTCATGAAGGGTTGTTCTATTCTGACTGGCTGTAGGGGCAAGGCTGCAAGCCTTTCTTTTCCTACAAACATGGCACACTTGATGCATCTTCTCACATACTCATGACTATCCTTAAAGATAGATGGCCAATAGTATCCAGCCCTTTAAAAGTAGTAGTCCTAGGAGAAAAGTGACCTCTAGAAGGTCCATCATGAAATTCAATTAGGACATTTGCTACCTTTTATGAATCTATGCATCTTAAAAGGACACCATTGTGATTTTTTCTGAAAAGAACTTCATCTATCAACACAAAAGGAACATATTACAATCTATAATACATCCTTTTTGCTGAATCTAGGTAGGACATTGTCCTATCTTCAAATAATTGATCATATTAGGTAACCAACTTGTTGCCTTGGCTTGTTCTTCTGTAGAATGCACCACTAGAGATGCATCCATCTGTTATGATCTCTTTGAACTTTCATCCCCTGCCAAATGCTCACAAAGACCTCTTCCTCTAACTAGCTTGGTGGTTTGAATATCAATGTCATATTCCATCACCTTGGTGATCGAACCAACTCTTTTCTCATTTAGGTCCTTGGAAAGCCAAAATTATTTGACACTTGGATGAATAAATTTCAAGTGCACTTTGCTATGAGTAAAAAAATATCTAAAATTTTTAAGGCTCTTCACCACAACAAGTACATGTTTCTCTACAAAAGAGTATCTCTACTCATATTCTTCTAAACCTTTGCTAAAGAAAGCAATAGGCTGCTCCAATCCATCTGAATTTTCTTAGGTCAACATTGTAGATATAGCATCATGACCTCCATAAGCATAAAGGATGAAATCCTTATTGAAATTTGGTTTTAGGAGAGCAGGGGCTTCTGTTAAGGCCTCTTTGATAGCTTGGAAATTGACTTTCCCTTGTTTGGTCCAACTAAATGCTGAACTCTTCTTTAACATGTCTATTAAAGGCTCTAGTAAATCTGCAATGTTAGGCAAGAACCTCGTAACAAAATTAATCTTTCCTATGAAAGATTTGAGAATTTTCTTGTGATGCGATAGGGGTAGCTCTAGGATAGCTACAATTCTCTTAGGATCTACTGTGATCCCTTCTTTGGATACTACATATCCCAATAATTTTCCTTCATGAACTGTAAACACACATTTCTTAGGATTAAGAGATATCCCAAACTCTCTACACCTTTCAAAAATCTTTCTCAAATGTTTGATATGATCTACTGCATGTTTTGAATAGATAGTTATGTCATCCAAGTAGACCAAAAAAAAATTGTACATTAGGTTCTTGAAGGCCATATTCATTGCCTTTTGAAATGTAGCACCTGCATTTGACAAACTAAAGGGCATCTTTTGATAAGCCATGGTTCCCCACTTGGTTGTAAATGCAGTCTTGTATTGATCCTCTTCATTTACTAAGATCTAATTATATCATGAATAGCCATCCAATAATGAAAATCTCTCGGATCTAGAGACACATTTTAAGATTTATTCCATGGAGGGCAGTGGATGGTGGTCTTTTAGAGAGGCCTTGTTAAGACCCCTGAAGTCAACACATAACCTCAACTCCCCATTCTTCTTCCTGATAGGAACAAGGCTGGAAACCCAACTAGTATGCTTAATGGGGTAGATGATACCACTTTCTATCAATTTGAGTACTTCTTTATGCATAAGTGGCTCAAGCTTGGGATTAACAGGCCTTTGCTTCTGCCTCACTAGATTGGCATTGGGTTCTAATTCAATAGTGTGCTGAGCAAGGGTTGGGTTGAAACCTTTAAGGTCTTCATATTGCCATGCAAAAACATCACTAAATTCTTTGAATAACTAAGTGTAAGCTTGCTTCTCCAATTCATTGTTTACCTTTCCAAATTGTAAGCTCTTACCTGGCTCCAACTCTAGTTCAACACCATGTTCTTGTTGAACTACCAGGCTAGCTTTATTCTTCTTGACTTCATCATCTTTGTTGAAGACAGTTTCTAATGTAACAAGACCTCTAGGCATCTTATTGGACTTTAGTTGTATCACTTGATCACCATAATTTTGTGATAATCTCTCTTGATTATGCCTTGAAAAGACATCCTCTTCAAACAAGAATTGCAGAATTTGTTCATCATTGTCAAACACCTGCCAATTGACATTGTTATAAGGAATAGAGAGTCTGAAAATCACTTTGATATGTTGTTGGTCTACTTCTTTTGAAATACTATTTGGAATATCATACTGAGATCCAACAGTAGCTAATCTATCTGCATTTTGATTTAGTTTCCTAGGGATAGCAACAATATTGAAAGCACAAAATTCTTCAATAGCATCCCAAACTCTATGTTTATACACTTTCAAGGTGTCATTCTTGGTTGCACTTATCCCTCTCACCTGGTTGACAACTAACTCACTATCACCATAAAATTTTAAGGCCTTAAGCCCTCTTTTTCTAGCCCACTCTAGTCCATTGACTAGACTTTCATACTATGCAATGTTGCTAGTGCAGGAGAAACTAAATCTAAAGGCAGTATAATACCTTTCTCCTTTGGGGACACTAGCATAGCACCACCACCAAAACCATGTCTATTTCTAGCTCCATCAAAAAATAGTTCCCAAACCTGATTGCTCTGATCCTCTGAATCAGTGTCTTCCTTGAGAAGGCTTGGTTCTATGGCTTCACTTTCTTGTATCAAATAACTTCCCAAACCAAAATCCCAAATAATATTTTCTTGGGCCTCTAAAGCTCTTTCATCTAGAAAAATATCAGGGATACTTTCTATCTTTGTGCTTGCTTCACTAATAGTTTGGAAGTCACTGTCATCAAATGTAGGGTAGTTTGCATTGATGGCATTGGATACATATGGCTCTATATGGTGTGTTGCCAATGGTTCTAACTTGATGGTGACCTTGGTCCCATACCTTGTATGAAATAGCATGTGAGACCAATCAGAAGATAGGTAGCCTCCTATCTTAGTTGTAAACTCCCTTGAAAGACATATAGAAAATAATGTAGGGAGATCTATGATGTATATATCAAGGAGGATGGAAAAATTAGGACTAGCATGTAGGATTAGATTGGTATCCTTAGCCACACCTATAGTATTGATTGAGGATCCATCAAGCTGTGTAACCTTCTTTTGAAAGGGCTCATATTTCAGTCCTAATTGGTCAGCTACTTTCTTGGGCATTACAATGCTAGTAGCTCCACTATCTACCATACAATTATGTACTAAAGATTTTCCAATAATTAGAGATACATAAAAGGGAGGTGGCTTTGAATTCCTACCTTGTGTGGCATTGCCTTTGGAGTTGCTACTTGGGGCCTCCTTTTCTTGATTAGCGTTAACCAACACTAGCTTTGTAGCTTCTTTTGTAGGTTGAGGAGTTGTTACTTCAGTCATGGCCTTCTTAAAAATTTTAGGCTGTCCTAGAAGAGCCAAAGAATCCCACATAGACATGGTGACATTCACCTTCTTCATGTTGTCTATGATATTAAAAGGTGTCATAGTGTGTACTCTCTATTGTGTCTTTACTATGATGGGCTCCACCTCTTTGGAATGTTGGCCTTCTTTTCTTGTGATGACAGGGACCTCCTTAGGTGTGATGGGAGTGGCTTGCTATAGTGGCTCTACAGATGTAGTGGCTTTAGCATTGGAGTCTTCTCTCTCCATGTCTTGAGCTCTTCTTTTTTCTCTTGTATAGGCAACAAAAGCAACTTCATCATTGACTCCATTGAAGTCTAGTTGCTCCCAATTAAAGAGAGTAGTCTATTTCTCTTGTGATTCTTGTTGAGGCACTGACCCATTGGATGAAGCCTTTGATTGAGCTTGTGAGGCATTTTGAACCATTAGAGCTTGGTTCATCCATCCATTTGAACATGTAGCCTGATTATGAGGCTGATTACAAGGAAATCGCCATTCAATCTCCATAGCCATATTATTTTGACTAGGAACCATATCCCTCACTGGATTTGCAGAATTGAGAGGTGCAGGATTATATGGTTGGAATGGTCTTTGATTAAAACTTTGTCTTTGTCCTTGATACCCTCCTTGGTATGGTGGCCTATTTTGTTGATAAGGCTATCCTTGATTCTAGTATGTTTGATTAGGACCTTCGCCTTGTGGCTAAAATGGTGGTTTGATTCCTTGACCTTGTTTCTTCAAATTTGTGACCTCTTTAGTCAAGGTCTGCAACAAGTTTGTCATTTCTTGTTGCCTACTCTGTTGGCTATTCTTTATCTCTTACAGCTCTTGAGAGACACTTATTGTTAGCTCTTTACCACTGGTATTGGGCTAAGGTGCTAATATGGTGGGAATAGGGGTAAATGGGGGTACTTATGTAGGTGCAAGGGTTGAAGGGTAGGAAAAATGGGCATTGGAGGCCTTCTAGCAACCATGCCTGCTTGGATTAAACAATTTTCAGCCTTGACAACTATGTCAAAAGCTTGGGGTAAAGAAGTACCACCCATAGATTGGATCATGATAGAAATTTGACCATTCAGACTTTGCAAGTAGTATAGGAAAGCATGGTTAGCTGATGGCCTTACTGAGACTGGAATTCTATTCCATGTCTTAAGGAATCTACTTTTGTAATCTATCATTTGTTCTTGGGGGTCTCTCTTAATGGTTGTTAACTGCTCAACTAGAGACAAGTTATCTAATTTATCCTCAAAATGCCTACTTAATGCATCTCCTAATTCATCCCATGAAGGAATAGAACCAACAGTTAGAGTTCTAAACCATTCAAGAGCCTTACCTTTTAGAGAGGCTGCTAATAATTTGTGGCCACATCCTCTTGAGTTATGTTGTGTATGCTGCAGATGGTGGTCACATCTCTTATCTGCTCAAAAGTAGTTGTCTGCCCTTCACAAATGAAATTAGGTACACTCTTTAGTGCCACCAAGGGCACATCATGATGTTGAGCAAAGGATAAAGGACTCCCTTGGTTGAAAGGTGCAAAATCAAATTGTCTAGCCATTGTAGGAGTTGGAATCTGAAGATTGACAACTATGTGAGTTGTATTTGATGTTGGATTTGAATCCTCTTCTAGATCTCTGGTTAGAGATCTACCTCTCCTTCTAGAATGAAAGGGCAAAGGTCTCCTTTTTGAGGTATCTGATGGTGTTGATTGAACTCTCCTTGTAGGGGATGTTCTTTGAGTTGACCTACCTTTGTAGCTTCCTTTTGAGGGAAACTCTAAAAATTTGGTAGGCTTTGAGCTTCTAGTCTCAATCTTTCTCATAAATCTTGAACATGGTTGGCCTAAATCTTTGAAACTAGTGGAGTCGCTAGATATACTTGATGGAGCAACTTCTAAAAGTCTATATTATGCAATCTGTATATCAAAGATGACATAATCTTCAAACAATGAACTTCTTTGTAGTAGTCCCACCGGGTGTGCCAGAATTCTTATACACTAAGTTTGCACCCTTGTTTTCAAGCTCTCATAGTCTTGATAACCTAGTATAAAATGGGAATCATCTCCAGGTTGTGGGACCTATGCTAACTAAGATGAGACCTCCAAGTTCTAGGCTGGTTCCTCTTGGATAATCACCCTAATTTGCTTCTAGACATGAAAAGTAAATCTTTTGAGGGAAAGGGATAGGAGTACTTGAAAGTAAAAATGCTTGAAAGCAAACTACCTACTAGGTGATACACCGAAATGAAGGGTTTGGATCTCAGTATAGAGGATGAAATTAATGAACAACTTAGGTCTAGGAGATCACAACTCCCTAAATAGGATTGCATAAGTATTTCATAAAAGGGTCTGCAATAGAAAGAGGCTATTCAGGGAAAGAAAGGTTTTCACAAACAATAGCATTCCTAAGGGATTTAGACACAATTTATGACTTGCAAAAAAACATTCACCTCTGTAGCTTGGTATAGGAATGAGATAGATAGTCAGGAGGTTGAGGTATACCCACAAGAGCATTCAAATCAAATCACCCACAATAATACACAAAACTGCAAAAAGAGAGAGGGATCAAGAACCATAAGATACCATCAAAAACATCATATACTTTGATTCAATAAGAGATGATTCAGACAAAGGAAACATAGGGGCATGAAGAATTGCCACAAAATACCTCTGCAATGTTTGAATAATCAATGAAAGATTTACAACTGTATAAGCTAGAGGGTAGAAATGATACCACAGATGACCCTTAAGAAAAGTGATATTATTTTACAATTGTCCAACTCTCTACACTAAGGCTCTCAAAAAGAACTATATACCTCTCACTGCACGCAGGTAGAAGTCAAAAATTAACCCAACTAGGGTTACAAGATTTTATAATACAATAACAAACCCTAAATCAATCAAGTCTGATCATAAATGTTATTTCTGCAAATATCTCAATCGATCAGATATTCATCTTTGTGTGCCCATCCCTATACTACAATCAGACTACAGACAAGCAACTTGGATCCATCAACTTTCTTGCACAAAGTCTCGCCATGAATGCTAAAAATGGTACCTCTTAGGGACAAGAATCAACCCATGATGACCACCCAGACTTCCTCATCATCTTCATTCAACTGTAGATGTCCTGAAGACATAAATTCTATCTACCCACTCTGTCACAAATGACTATTAGATCAAAACCTAGCCAAAACCCTGCAAAGAAATAAATTTGAATTTAAATATTAACGGCTAGCAGGTGGTGCCATACTTTTCCTCCATCGAAGACTGACATTTAAATCTCAATATCCTTTTAAAACATGACCATTAGATCTTCTTATTTACCTGGGAACCATTCATCTATAGATTTAACCTTAAGTCTACCTCAGGTTCTATTTCCCTTCAGTCGTAGAGTCATTTAAACCTTTAGTTGACCCCGGTTAAGTTTGGCAAACACAGAAAATCTCTTTAGTCATAGAATCATGGAATACTCTTAACCTTGGGCCTAGAACTACCACATGTCATTCTTTTATTTTCCCTTGACTGCTCTGTAGGCATACACCTCAGCAAGTTCTGATACGGTCCCATTGCAGCGCAGATTCTAATCTAACAGTGGGCGCATGATCTCATATGTCAGAAAGATTCCTTGAGCTTTTATGCCAGCTATAGATTTTTATTAAACTGGGACCCCTCTGACAAATGGACCCACTGAAAATCCAATCATCACCATGCAGACCAATCAAATGCAAGCATGTCAGTGCCAGGTAGCACATCGGACCCACGACCCAGAGATCCTCATCGAACAGCTGTCACATGATCTCATAGGGCCAAAAGATTCTATGAGATCATATGACCACCATAGATCTTAGCCCTCTTGACACATCTGTAGACCTTCTGACATGGTCCCACTGACAGATCCATGCTGTCACCTGGGAGCCAATAGAAAACAAGCACATCACCAAAAAAGGACCCATCTGACAGAGCCCGAAGATAAAGAAAGATCAACGGTGGGTGCATGATCTCATGTGTTAGAAAAGCTCCTTCAGATCATGCACCAGCTGTTAGATCATCGTTGACTGATAACCATCGGGCCCGCACTGACATGGCATCAAATCACAAGTCCTTGACCAATCAAAGGTGTACAGCTCAGACAACGTGGCTGGACCCATTGACAAACTTACTCTACAGTCAGGAAGATCAATAGTCGTCGCAAGATCTCATGGAATCTTCTGAGGCCATGAGATCTTGTGACAACCGTCAAATGTGGAATCTTGAGTTTAGCCGCTAAGCAGAGACCACCAACTCAAAAGGTAACCGCTTGCGGGATCACTAAATGTTGGAGCTTTGACTGTCGGGAATCAAAGATTTGGTGACTGAAGGACTTAATTGCACACATGGAAATTGGGACTTTTAAGTTGCCGATAAAGTAACATGAAAATAGAATTAGGGGCTTAGGGTTTTTTGGGGTTTTTGCTTATAATGACTACTTTTATGAATATTTTCAACTGTAGACTAGGGAGTAAAACAATTTGCAGAGGCTAGAGGACATGGCAGAACACCATGAAAAATTGCAGAGATGCTTGGCAAGATAAAAATAGAGATTTTGGAATAGGTTTTAGCCAGATTTGCATGCACATGGAAATTGGGGTAACAGGAACTCGTCTGGTGGCAAGAGTCAAGTTTTGTGGAGAGTGGGGTTCTCTAACCTTCAAGTCATGGGGCATCCTTATCCATCTCTGCATACAAGTAGCAATTGTAGTAACAATATCATGTGATGAGTGTTGATACCAATGTGTATAGGATTTCTCTCTGATTGGGTAAACTTTGTTTGCTCCACTTGGATTTAATGTGACTGGAAGACAATCAAGAAAAGTTTGTCTGGAATGTTTAACTTCAGGTCTCATAAACAAGGGTGTCTCCATCTCACTATTTATGTAAGGTAAATCTTGATGTTACCTTCTTAGTTCATTCTATATCAAAGACATTACTGCTCTCAATTGGATATCTCCCACATAGAGAAGTGAATTCCAATTCCTTTCATCTAGTACAACAAGATTATGAAAATACAACTCACACAACAAATTCTTCAAAGACATAGGGGCTGATTGAAACGTGTCATAAAATTCATGGGGTGTTGAGATAGAGGGGTTTAGTCCTTCCATAATTCTTGTTAACTTGAAATTAATAAACCACTCCTTAAGAAATAGAGCATACACCGGTGACAGTGATCTGCATGCCATAACCTCTGGAACCAATTCAGTGATTTGAACAACCCTTCTTTTCAACACTTTAATTTGGTCTATTTTCTACTCCAATTGATGAGCTTGATCATCAATGGTTCATTTCAATTTTTCTTTTTCTAACTCCCACTGTGTCCTTTTCCATAACAGTTGCTAGTACAAATTCAATCCTATAGTTAGAGGTGTAGATAGGTCTAGTGGTGGCATGGGTCCTTGATTAAAAATGTCAGTCCATCTTGGTACAAGCTGAGGGGTTTTTGTTGTCTTTTATTCTGTCACGGAGGACTTGCCTTTCCACACAACAAGATTTTTTACTACATTCTCCCCTTGGCAAGATTCAACTGCCCTGGCTAGTGTGTCCAACCCATCCTTATTGATCTGTTCTAACATTTCTTCAATAACATCCTTATTGATTTCAGGAAATTCCTTAGAAGGTAAACCTTCTAAATCATCAGGTTCACCTTGTCTAACAGATTCATCAAAAAATTCATCTACCTCCTCAGAATCTCTATCACTATCAATAAGGATATAGTCAACATTAGAGTTAAATTATTCTTTTGAATACTTATTATGGGGAACAGTGTCACTATCTTCTCCCTAAATTTGTATTTTTTCACTCTCCACATTTTCATGAACCATTGTTTTAGAAGAGGGGCTTTCCATGGATTCAGAGGATTCTATGTTAATATTTGAAATAGGAGGCTCAACATCCTTGATGATGTTTGGGGAAAACCTTGTACTTCTCCTAGAAGGGGTTTTGAAAGAGCATGGAGGATTCTTGCATTTCCTCCTGCTGGTAGATACTTTGTCAATGACTGCTATAGGAGGTTTTTTTGGTGTTCCTTTCTCATGTAAGGATGAGGTTTCATCAACTTTGTCACTATAATCTTTATTGCTGGGATACCATTATTGAATTACTTCTTTTGTTTCCAAGGTTTCACCTTTTTCTTTCTTGGAGGTAGACCTAGTTTTTACAGAAGGTGGGGTCTCAGGAATAACATTAGTTTCCTTACCCTTTCTTTTCTTCCCACTGGAAGTAGGAGTACTAATTTCACAAGCTCTTTTCCTAGATGGTTTAGGTTTAGAGGAAGAAGCTTCAAGAATGGTTTCTATTCTTTGAATTATCTTACAAACCCCCGTGGCTATTTTCTCCCTTCTTCCTACACGCTGGTCTTTAGGGCCGACCATTGTAGGCTCTATTTCATCCATTTTCAAAAATTCATCCTAGGTTCCTATCATTTTCTTATTTAACTCTCTTTCCGCAATTGATTTAATTAAACAATGATGAGAAACTGACTAATCTTTTCCTGACTGTACCAAAGAAGCTTATTTCTTCAAAATATTAAACAAAAATCTAGGTATATTTACCGGTCTATTGTCATGGCAGAGACTGCTCAGAAGTTTGAAATGTAGACCGTGTATCCATTTGTAACATCTTTCACAGGTAAAATACTATATTATAAATGAGGCTGGCTGGACATAGTCTAATGGCAAGGACATCCTTGAAGTGCCTTGCTTCTTGTCAATTATTAGCTGTGGGTCACCATGTGTGGTGAACTCTACCCTAGTTTAGTGCAAGTATAAGTCATTAGCCCATTTTTCACCTTCCTATGGTAATCCTATTACTTCCGCCATAATGTCTTCTTTAAAATCAATTCTTAATCCTTTCACTACTACGAACCCATTCTGCAGAGTATTTAAAAACTAAAAAAGCAATTCCCTCGTCAAAACCATTGAGGCTCAAACAATAATTCAACCAACTCTTTCTTTCAAATATTTCACGGCTAGATGCATCACCTAAAAAAACTCTGTGATCAGTTGGTTCATGTCTTTGAAGATCAACCCCCATCGTTATAGACAAATTTTTTTGCAGAGGCACTAGAATGGAAAACCAAGCTTCAAAGTTTCACAGACTCAAATTGTTGCAGATAAGAAATACGAAGTATAGAATGTTATTTACTCCAGGTAATTAAAAGTGCATTAATTCATGATATTCCAAAATATCTTTACTTGTGTCAAGGTCTACTACCCCAAACATGACACTAACGTATCATCATAAATTAAGCTTAAACCTTTAATTCATTCCAATCATGATGTAAGCATGTCATTTACAATCATGATGTAAGCATGGAATAACAAGCTGTTTGAACATGATGACAGACATTTCGAAAAGAGAAGAAATGTATTTACATGCTAATGTTTTTAATTTTTGAAAAAATATGGAATATTCCCCTCTCCCCAACTAAGTTTAAGACATGGGTCTCACTAGGCCAGTACTTGCAAGAGTAAAAATTAAAACAACACTTAATCCTAATAAAAATGAATAAAATATGATATGTACAAAGGTATGTGTCACTAACCAAGTAAGCACTGCAGGAATGTTTTTTTGAAATATGATATCCATTGTTCGAGTGATGCAATGGTACAGAAAAATGATAGAGAGAGGAGGTGTGGTGAATTTTTATTACGGAGAAATAATTTCACATGAGGTGAAATATTTATTATGGAATCTTTGATAGGAATCAAAGATTAGTGGATGTCTGGGTGGAAGACCTATATACTTTTTCTATAGGAGTGTTGATGTCATCGTGGTGCTAGATCTGCTGCAGGAAGTCTTCTCAACTCATAGGTTTGTGATAAATCTTGAGTCGATGACCATTGCCAAGTAGTTTGAATTGTACGGGATCAATAGTAGACAATTGAATGACTCCATTTTCAAACACTAAAACTATCTCATAAGGTCCTAGCCATCATGTAGAAATTTACTTGGGGTATGTTGGTAGTGTGAGTCATATAATAGTGCCCAATCACCAATTGAAAATTTCTTTTCCTTGATGAGCTTGTTGTGCCACTTATTCCTCTGCTTCTGAATCAATTCAATATTGTGAAGTGTAGACTTCCGATACTCATCCAGTCCATTTAGCTACAATATCCATTCCTCCTGTGACTTGGTAATGTCAATGTCTAATTCCAATGCTATCCTGAGAGTCTTGTGTAGAAACTTGATAGGCATAGATGCATATTTTCCATAAACTAGTTCAAAAGGGGTAAAACTAGTTATTTTCCAGGTCGTCTGTACGCCCAAATAGCTTCAGGAAGGTAGGTAGCCCAATCCTTCTTATGAACAACAACTATTTTGGTTAGGATTGCTTCAATTTCCTGATTTGTTATCTCTACCTCCCCATTGGCCTATGAATGGTATGGTGAAGATTTACCATGTCTCACTATGTATTCATGTATTAATTTAGTAATAAGATTAGAAAAAAACTATGCACCTTGATCTGTTCCTATCCCACGAAGTACTCCAAACTTGGTAAAGATATATTCATATAGACATTTTGCTACTTTGTGATCTGTGGCATGCCACATTGCTTTAGCCTCTACCTCATTTTGTTGCATAATCGATACACACTAAGATATATGACTTACCATGAGAAGATGGCTTGATAGGTTCAATGAAATTGATGCCCCATTTGTCAAATGGTGTCACCACCACTTGAGGGTGCAAAGGCATTGCATCTAAATTTTTTGGGTGTCCTATGTGCTGGCATTTGTCACATTGCCTCGTATGCTTAGCTGCATCCTTATGTAGGGTAGGCCAATAGTATCCTGTTGTTAAGATTTTATATGATGTCCATTTTGCTTCAAAGTTACCTCCACAGGGTTCATCATGACAAGCCCTAAGGATTTAATATGTTTGTTCCTCTCAAACACACGTTATGGTGACTTGATCAAGACCTTTGTAGAACATAAATCTTGAGATCCATGAGAAATTGAAACTTTTCTCAACCAGAAGTCAGCGTTCTCTAGGTGAGAAATGAGGTGGTGTCCTTCCTATAGCAAGGTAGTTTGTTATGTCAGCATACCATGGATTGTAAGTATCAATAGAGAATAGGTGCTCATTAGGGAAGCTATCATCAATTTCTGTAGGATCTTCTGGAACTTGTAATCTAGATAAGAAGTTGGCCACCACATTAGCTTTGCCTAGTTTATCAATGATTTTCACATCAAACTCCTGCATAAGGAGTAACCATCTTACTAACCTTCTAGTGATAGTAGGCTTGTTCATCAAGTATTTGATAGCTGAATGATCAGTGTATAAAAATACTTCATAAATAGTGATATAATGTCTGAACTTATTGAGTACATAGATTATTGCTAATAATTATTTTTTAGTGACAATATAGTTCATTTCAGCACCTTGCAAATTTTTAATAATATAATAGATAGCATGATCGATTGTACCTTTCTTTTTTCCCTAACACCACTCCAATGGCATAATCTGATGCATCTATGTGAATATGAAATGGTAACTTCCATTAGGTCCTTTGAGGATAGGTGTCTTTGTTAGAAGATCTTTTAGCTGCTGGAATGATAGTTCACAGTCATCTGTCCATTCAAATTCCATTTCTTTCTTCAACAGGGTATACAATAGGGTTGCAAGTTGGCTAAAGTCTTTAATGAATCTCCTGTAGTAACCAACACATTCAAGGAAACTCTTGACATCCTTCTGCTTTATTGCAGTTGGAAGTGTATTGATGACCTCAATCTTTGCAGGATCAACCTGAATGCCAAAGGATGAAAGGTAATGTCCTAAAACAACTCCTTCCTCCATCATCATGTAGCACTTCTCACTGTTAAGGGAGAGGTTATACTCCTGACATCTTTTGAGAACTTTTTCCAAGTTAGCATGCACCTCCTCAAATGTAGTTCCATATGTAGTGAAGTCATCCATATATTTTTCAAAAGAGTCAGCATAAATGTTTGAGAAAACATTGATTACCACTTTTTAAAAAGTAGTAGGTGCATTACACAATCCAAATGTGAACGTTATCTTATCCTGGTCTTTTGGTGATATCCGGATTTGGTTATACCCACTGAAACCATCTAGAAATGAGAAATATTTTTTACCAGTGAGGTTGTCAAGTACTTGGTCAATGAAAGGTAATGGAAAGTGATCCTTTTTAGTGGCTTTGTTAAGCTCCCTATAGTCTTCACAAACTCTCCATTTTCCCCCTTTCTTTGGAACAATTACTAAAGGAGAAACCCATTGACTATCATAAATAGGATATATAAAACCAACTCTAAGAAGTTTTTATAACTTAGTCTTCACTATATCTCTCATAGTAAGGTTAATTCTTCTCTGGGGCTATCTAATTGGATTGGACTTGGGACTTATGTAAATCCTATGGGTACAAAGCTTAGGGTCCAACCCCTTCATATCAAATCAGCTGTAATAGGATTTTCTTTTGGAGGTGTTGATTGGACCAATCTCTGTGGATAAGGTGGATTTTTCAATACTGGTGTAGATTGTGGAATAGATGGAACAATAGTGGTTCATTTCATAGGTATTTCCTTAGTATCAACAACTTTAGTTATTATAGGTCCCTTGGGTGCATGGAATTTAGTTCCTGATCTTAGGTGAATATCATTCACTTGGAGGGAATAAGCTTGCTGCTGATTATTCTGCCTATTATTAGGATTTGGAGTTGGTTGTGCAAGTAGTTATTTTTGTTTTCGAGGGCTATTATTGGTGGTAGGAGGTGGAGGCATATTAGGTTTCTTTTGAGGTGGAGGTATGATAGATTGCTACTAATTAGGCTGATTGGGTCCCTACTGAGGTTGCTATTGCCAGTTACCTTGTGGTTGCCATTGGTTATTCTACTGTGTCTACTGATATTGATTAGGTTGCTATTGGTATTGATTAAATAGAGGTTATTGCTGATAGTTATAGTGATACTATGGTTTTTGTTTAGACCAATTATTGTTCCAATTCTATTTTTGAGGGCCAAAATTTTGGGGGTTTTGGTTTTGCCACTGACTACTATTATTATAACCAAAGTTATTCAAGGGGTCCTGAGGCATACCTTGTCTTTGAGCCCATGGTCTCCTTTGGGAAATGTAGAAGATCTCTCCATTCTCCTCATCTATAGATTTAAACTCTATGGGAATTGAATGAATGTCCACTAATGCAACTATTTTGCACTTACAGTTCCTCTTCCTTTCTCTGCAGTAAGAGCAGAATTTGGCTAGCGTAGCTTCTACTTCTTCATGCTTCCTCTTAGCTTGCATTGTATCCAAATGATTAGCCATGGTGTTGATAATGTCTTGCTTTAATTCCACCAAGAGATGAGATATCTCTAGCTTTGAAACACCAGAGCCATTAGCTTTGCTACTTGTATACCTGATTCCTCTTCCTTTATTTACTATAGCCCTTGAGTAGTTTAGGCATATTTTCTTGATCTCATCCCATGTGATTTTTGTGATATCTCCTCCTGCCATCAAATCTAGAGCTTCAATGAAAGAGTCATTAACACCTCTCACAAAGAGTTGTTTCTGAGACTTCTCATTAAAAGGATCCTGAGTGTTATTCTACAAGTTAAACAAAAACCTTGACATAGTCCTCTAGTATCTCTTCCTCCTTCTGTGACATTTTAAAAATGTCATCTCCTTTCAAATCACTACCTCTGCAATATTCCTTATATTTGTCCAAGATAGCATTATTCACGGCATCCCAATCCCCTACAACATTTGTACCTAGACCCATGAACCATCTTAAGGGTGCCTCTTTAAGAGTGGAAGGAAACAACTTCAACCTATGAGTATCAGTTGTATATTCATAACTCCTATAGAGGATATCAAACTCAAAGAGAAAGGTCTCAGGGTCTTCAATGATCAGACCATAGAACTTAGGAAGTACAGATGAAGGAATGTTCTATTGTCAATTTGGATAAGTTGATTGCATAGATGTTTTCATTATGGAAACATGTGATCCACATGAAGATTGCACAAGTCAGAGAGCAAGTATGACAGAGCGCATTGCATATTTGTCTAAGTATGAGACAATATTTTTACCAGTGTACCCAGACACAATTTTTGTTTGTGATGTTGATTGGAGTGAGTTCAGTGCTTACGCACTTGAACATAGACTCTATGGTGACTAATGATGACCCAACTTAGAGTGCAAGTTAGCACGACATGTACAGAAGAAGTTATGATAGTTTTACCAAAGACAGTGTGAAGCCAACAAGACAGTATATGAAGGCAGAATTGGTAAAGAGTTAAGGGATTATTTTGTTTATCAAAATAATGTCTTAACAATATAAAGGGATGACATCTTATATGTTTACTCTTGGTTAAAGCTATCGGTATATATGTAAATGTATTTGTAATTGTAAAGAGTGAGAAATTGTAATAAGCAGCAAGCATTTGTAATATAGTATGATGCGAAGTATATGAAGCATATGTAATAGCGATATTGAAAGATCAGCGAAGAGATATTAATGCAAGAAGAATAAGGTTATGTACCTTGACCTATTTTTTTATTAGTGTATATTGTACATTACTTGCTTGGGCAGTGGGCTCAACTGGTAATCACATTTTGTACTACCAACTCCTAATAGGGTTAAGGCTTCTAACAAGGCCTATAGTCCCTTAATCAGGACTGATACACTATATGTTTGTAATAAACTCCTAATAGGGTCAACATCCTTAATGGGATACTTTTGATTAGTGGATCTTTGTGGGTACCATCCCCATTGGGGTTTTCCCTTGGCCAGGGTTTCCTCGAGAACAAATCATGTGTTATGAGTTCTTTAGTTTTATTGCTATGCATGTTGTTTAGCTTCTTATGTTATGCATGTATAAAGATAATTTGTTATATCCATAATTGGGCAAAAGATAAAGTTTGTAGAATAATGATTCACCCCCCCCTCTCAGTATTTCCTATTTCTAACAATTGGTATCAGAGCTTAGTTACTCAAAAAAGAATCATTCAAGGAAAGCCTAGCAGCTTGAGTAAGATCTCTATGGATATGGATCGACTACAAAAGAATCTTGAAGATGTAATACCCCAAAAATGGGCTATAAGTTCATTAACCTCCTACATCGACAAATCAAACAAAATCGACATCAAAGTCCTAATCTAAGGCACATCTAAACATCATCGAATCATAATTGATTATCTTAAATTCTACATCGGGGAATATTCCTAGTAATATTCCTAATCATCATAATTATCTTTAATTTTATAATTATTTGGCAATAAATCATATTTATCCTAAAATTTGATTAATTAAATATTTTTCATATTTAATTAATTAGATTTAATATTTGCCACTTAATTGTTTAATTAAATTTAATTATATCTATTATTAATTGTATTATTTAATTTTGACAATAAATCAAAATTCCTATGAATAATTGATTAAATTCTTATTTAATTAATTAAAGCATGTTGTCATTATTTAATAATATAATTTTTAATAAAAGTTTGGTAAAATAGTTAATTAACCCATAAATTAATTATTTTATTTCAAAAAGCAGTTAAGTTGAGAATAAATCACTTTATTTATTTATTAAATCATAATTATCCATGTGCACATTCAAGGACCAGTTAAACTCAAAATTGGAAAATCAATGCAAGTTGTTAGCTTTTTTAAACTCAACATCTTTTCGAGTTTTAAAGTTGATCTAAACTTCTAATTCAAGTTGAACTGTGCTTTTGCATGATTTTTGTGACTTAATTATCTTTATTTAAAAATAACTCAAAAATCAAGTTGAGTTATTTGAGTGATTTATGGCTTTTTCTCATGCACCTCCAAAGCCTTGGATTTCTATAAAAACAAGGCTCAGCTCTTCATAATTCATCTCATATTTTGCACAATCACGCTGGAGAATTGGAATTGAAGAATCAAAGCTCTTGCGAATCGACATCTTTGTGAGATCAATCTTATTTTTGCATTCATATTGCATATCATTGTTAGATTAGCATTGCATATCAATTTTCAATAGCATTCATAGCATATCAATTTCATATTAGCATAGATTCATATCAGTTTTTATCATTCTTATTGCATAGAAAATATCAAAAATATAGATTAATTGCATTCAATCTCATATCTAGATCAATTCCATTCAAATCCTTCATTTAGGTGTCATCTAGGTCACTGATCTCGATTACAATCTGAGAACATTAATCTCGCACCTACTAGAAGGCAGTAAATCGCTTGGTTAGATAGTTTTCAGTTTTGCATGATTTTGATTATAGCTAACCTCTAATGTTTTATTGAATTTTTGTGTCTACAGATCAGGTACAATTTTCACACACACATTTCTGGCACCCACCGTGGGGCAACCCACCTTTGCATACTGGTTTTGATTTTTTTGGGAGCTAAAACCCTAAAGTTTCAAAGATTTAATTTTATCTCCCAAACACCTTGGAATTCTGGTCTGAAATTTTTTTTTCAAGTTGGTGACATGTCAAGGAAGCTACAGTAAAAAAGTTAGAATTTTTTGAGATGTTTTGAATTTTTAATAATTTTTTTCTTGAAATTCTAAAAAAAATTAATATCTAACCCAAATCAGCATATTTTTTGGAAATTTTTATATTTTTGGAAATCACTTTAAATTTTATAGGGGGTCCATTCTTTGTGTTTTATATTTGGACATAATAGCATAGCTCAAATAGTCAATTTACAAAAACTAGTCTGTTTTGATAAAATGGGTCTCTAGGGCACAAATGAAGAGATTTTTCTAAAATTTTTGCATTTTTGGAAAGCTCTCTATTTTTTAGTAGGGGTCTCTATTCTGAATTTCTATTTTTGTGGCCAAAATCATATCAAAAAAATTAGATCTTGTTGACTAGGTCAAATGCAGCAAAAAAAATAAAGTTTTGTGATGGGTATGCACTTATTTTTTTTACATAGTTCAATGAATGATATGAGTTGTCGTTTGGGTTAATTGCTGGTTATTATTGCTGATAATAATTGATTTTTAGAGCTAACCCTATGGTTTTCATAAGTTGAATATATTTTGCATATCTTGTTTGCTTGTTTGCTTATTGGGGAGTTTGTCACTTGCTTGCATGGAAAAGCTCAACAAAAATTGCTAAAAATCAGGTAAAATCTACTAAGTGCATTGCAAGGATCCCAGGTATTCTCCTTCATCTAATAACATTTCAATTTGGCCTTAAAATAAATCTCTCGTGTGTCTAGCTTGGGTGATTCGTTTCATGCTTTTGATCTATTTCTACACACTTGCATAATTTGATACTAGGTTGTGATCCCTTAAGGATTCATTAAGTAGTCTTAGAATACGTGTGATTGATCTTGATTGCTATCTTGAGTTATTGGACTCGCTAATCCGCCGGCCCCTCATTTTCGCCCCATGGTTGCAATCTCAGCGCCATAAAGGGGAGGGGTCAACAGGACAGAAGCGTTAAGTGTTCCACTTGGAAACCCTTTTGTTCTTTTAGGAACTCACTTATTTTCTAAGTTGGGGACTCATTTTCAGCTTGTGTGAGGTGTTAAGTGTTCCACCTTGTGGACTCATCTCATATTTTCTTTAAGCGTTAAGTGTTCCTCTTTCTACTTTTTGGGTACTTTTGGTAGATTTGCTTTCGGGAATATATCTGTGCTCACATAGTAATTAGGCCCTATGAACACTATTCATGATTCTTGAGAGATTGGATTCCTAGAGAAATCTTTCTTGATGAAAAAATCCTTGTAAGTAGGGAGGATACTTAGTGTGTTTCACATTCAGCTTGGTTAGTGCATCTTCTCTTATTGATCGATACATTCTCTCTCCAGAGAGGTTGATAGATCATGTAGGGTTGATATCACGAGCTTTGGTGAATCAAAATTGGTTAGTGCGTCTTCTCTTATTGATTGATACATTCTCTCCCTAGAGAGGTTGATAGATCATGTGGATTTGATATCACAAACCTTGGTGAAACAAACTTTGTCTTAGCATGTCGGATTCATCTGCTTGCTTTGTTTGGGTTAAAAGTGAAGAGGTATCAAAACCTTGAATCTGGAGCCAAGTCCCCTTGTGGTATACTATTGTGAGTCATCTTTAGAGAGGGTTAACCATAGCGGACAATCCCTTCACAGGGAAAATTGCGTTGATGGAACCTCAAGCAGTAATAGCCATTTTCACCATGGTAGTGACAACCGCTATATAAATGTCCTTGTGGAAGAAATCTCCACGGGTATGGTTCATTGTTGGGTTGTCAGATCTCCCTAGCAGCCCTTGAAGATTAAGTTCTCAGGC
Source organism: Chamaecyparis obtusa (assembly GCA_027943335.1). Lineage (NCBI taxonomy): Eukaryota > Viridiplantae > Streptophyta > Pinopsida > Cupressales > Cupressaceae > Chamaecyparis > Chamaecyparis obtusa. The sequence continues at coordinate 454,855 of BSBK01001125.1, forward strand.
TGTGTCAAAACCCTGGTGTGCCAGGATTGGAGTTCACCCCTTTGAATCATAAAAGTTGCAGAGTCAAACCATTACTAAAAAACCCTAGAGAGGCCAATTTTTCACTTTCAGGTATATGTGTGTTATTGCAAAACTTTTCAGAACATACACAATTAGTACTCTCAGGGATTAGTAGAATTTGGTCACTTGATTATTCATGTGCAAGGTTGCTTTTTCCCTTGTTCATTATTTTCAGATGTGCTTGGAATCACTTGCTTGCTGTTCTACGTGCTTGTTTATCTACTTGGCTATTAAAAACAATCAAATCTGGTATAACCTTCAAAATCTGGACGGTACAAATTTGCAAACAATCCAAAACTGAAAACCTTAAGTTTTGCAAAATTTGACGTAAAATCTTTTCTGGATTCAAAAGTCATTTCAAAAAGTCAAAAGTCGTACGAGTTTTGTCAAGTGTCATTTCAGTATTGCCCATCTGTCGTATGATTGAGAACCCAGTGTCGTACAAGTTTTCAAACCAACAAATTCAAGAAAGTCAAAACCCTGTTAGCAACTGTCGTACAAGTTTTGTTAATTGTCATTTCATTTCTACCCAATTGTCGTACGAGTTTAGCAACTTTCATTTCATAGACTACCCAATGTCGTACGATTCTGCAGAGTGTCGTTTGGAAAAATTTGAGAGAGTTGTCACAAATTGTCAAATTGCAAGATATCCAATGTTTCCAGCCTAGTTCCAGAATCTATCAAAAATATCATTGTGTCAGGAACAGAGCAGTAGCTATTGAGCATTCTACCATTTTCCGAGATTAATCTTTTGAATCCGATCTAGCCTTCTGTTTGATCAATTTGAGTCCTTTTTATCTCGTGTCAAAACCTTGTCATAACTATCAATCTTCAATCAATCTTCAAAAATAGACTAAGTGTTGAGAACTCATGTCTGCTATCTTTTGGGCGATCTATCCCATACATCCAGGGCACAATATCCTTCACCCACATCTCATCAGATCTTCAAAACTATCATAATCTTGACAAGGTTGCGTCATCCGATTTTCTCAAATCAAATTGTTCTTCAGTTGTCTTCGTCCTTTTCTTCTGTTTCATTCAAGTTAATGGTGGAGACCAGAGCTTCTTCACACAAGAAATCAGAAGAAATATCTCAGAACTTACTTTTGACCAATACCCCAGGTCCAACTCTTGAACAACTCATCAAGTCAGGTATCTACGAAGATGACGGTCTCGGTAACTTTCGATTGAAAACTGGTTACATATCTCCTCTATCAACTCACAGAGGTAATCAGCAAACTCCTCCTCAATCTATTCCAGGGAGCCCAAAAACTCCTACCATGTCTCAAGCAGGGACAAACCACGGTTCTCTAGGAGGAGGATCTCAAGGACACCATTCTCAACATAATGCCAACCAAGACCCTACAGCCTCTGAAATCCATCGATGTCAGAATGACGATGAATTCAAGAGAATGATGAGGCATTTCTTGAAAGTGGATAGAGAGGCATACTTTTTACAATTAGCCCAGGAAGGGGCTAAGCTTCCTCCCAACTTTAACATTGATGATATAATCACACATGAGGAAGAAACTCCACTCACAGCTATGAAAAAATAGATGCATGCTATACAAGTCAAATTTAACAATCTTGAGAAGGAGAAGGAACCCAAGGAGTTCTCCATGGAGGCCCTATGTCCTTTCCCATTCGACAAAAACTTGTATATGCCTCCATTCCCAAAAAGAGTGGAGATGCCAAAGTATGAAAAATATGATGGACACTCTGATCCTCAAGATCATGTCAGAGAGTTCTGTATGCAATCCATGGAATTCATGCATGAACCGACTTATCTAATGCATCTTTTTCCTAGATCCTTGGGAGGAGCATCCATTCAATGGTTTTTAAGATTACCTTCTACGATCAAAACTTTTGAGGAATTGATTAAATTGTTTTATCAATAATATTCCTACAATATTCAACATCCGATCACCATGATCGATATCTGTAACCTCAAGCAATATCCAGGGGAATCATTCCTAACTTTCTTCAAGAGGTGGAGAAAGAAGTTCTCTCTATATGCTAGACAAATTCCCGAAATGGAGAAACTTGAAATCTTTATCAATAACCTTGTTCCAGAGCTCAATTATCCATTACAAATGCAAGATCATGTATCTTTTGATAAAATGGTGGATAATGCAATCAAGATTGAGAAAGTACTTGTCAAGAAAGGAGAAATCACACTTCAAAAGGACAAGTCTGAATCTGGATCTAGCTCAAAAGATAAAAACAAGAGCTGGAATAGAAACAAAGGTATCATCTCTAATGGTGTTGTTGATACTATCCGCACCCCATCAAAGGCACTGGCCTACAATCTCACCCTTGCCACCAAAGCCATTGAAGCTTCAGAGCAAAAATCTATTGAACCATCTCCAAAGAAGCCATTCAAACGATGGGATAATAAATGAAAGTTTACTCCCCTGGGAGAATCTTTGGAATCTGCCTTGAGAACCCTGATAGCTGATAACATGATCTCTTTACCACCAATCTAAAAGCCTGATCCAGATCCAAAACCATATTGGTGGAAAGATAATGAATTCTATGCTTTCCATCGGACTAAAGGCCACAGAACTAATGGATGCTTCCACTTGAAGCATACCATTCAAGACTTGATAGATCAAGGGGACATCACGATCGATAATCCTACCAGCAATAATGATCACACAGCATTTACAGAACCTTTTCCACAACATGGCAAGGGAGTTTCCACTTCTCAGCCTAACATGGGGGCAAAAGTCAACTATGCCTACCCTGGAAACAATGCTGTCATCAATATGGTTGAACCATGTCTCTCTGAGAGCTGCAATGTCATCATGATTGTACGAAGAGACAAAAATCATTCCTCAGCTAATGCGGTTACCAGATCACAAGCTCAGGCTCATTTGAAAGGACAAACACCAAGTTCATCTAATGTCCCTACGATACCTTTCAATCTCACATCTGCTTCTAAAAAGAAGGTTGCCTCGAAATCTTCCAATCCAAAGGATACAAGACCTACATCTTACAACATCATCCAACAACTCCAGCATACCAATGCCAAAATCTCTATGTTTGAGTTACTTCGAATATCTCTAGCTCACAGAGATATCCTGGACAAAGCTTTGCTCGGCTCTAATGTTCCTGATGATCTAGATGTAGACAGGTTCCAGACTATGGTTGGTCATCTAATGTCTCTACAATATATCTCCTTTTCAGAGGAAGATGATAACTCCCTAAGTCACCCACATAATCAGCCCTTGCACATAGAAGTCTTGATCCAGAACCATCGAGTCAAACGTGTGTTGATAGATGGGGGCGCAGGCCTCAACATTTGTTCTTACAACTTAATCACACAGTTGGGATTCTCAGAGATGGCTATTGATCCTCGAAAGAAGATCACCATAAAAGCCTATGACGAACAAGAAAGAGCTTCTAAAAGCACCATTGTCTTACCCATCCGAGTGGGTCCGGTCATCAAAGATACCACATGTCAGGTGCTTGATCTACCATTGGCTTACAATATCCTTCTAGGGAGACCCTGGATCCATGAAATGGAAGCCATTCCTTCTACGTACCATCAATGCTTGAAATTTCCCTATGAAGGGGTAGAAGTTACTATCCCAGCAGATCTGAGTACAACTTGCAATACATTGAAGGAAAGTGCCGATAAGCTTGTACCTAATAACAGAGAATCTTCCATCAAGCAACAAAATGTGGCTTCCACATCCAAGATGGAAGACATTGCTAAAGAGATCAATATCAAAGAAAATGGGATGGGAGAATACACTATAGAGCCAGTATTGTCTCTGACATCTCTCCCAATCTCACCTAAGTCGTATGGACAATCCTTGAAGCAGTCTAAATTAGAACCTAAGGAACCTATGGAAGCATACAAAAGAAATTTTGTGGTGGAGCAAGTATCCAAACAAGAATTTGAAGAGGATGAAGCTGTGCTTGCATGGCTATACAAAGATGATTCTGAATCCAAAATTGTTCAACCTAGTGAATCTATAGCACCTACAATCCCTTCTAATTCATATGGTCCAGGGAACAGATTGATAGCCAAGATGGGATATTCTGGTCAAGGACCTCTAGGAATCAGAGGAAAGGGTCTTGTGACACCCATTCCACATATTGGTAGAGCCAACAAAGATACTGGTGGCTTAGGCTTTAAGAAAAAACCCTATCATCTCAAAGGTGGTTGTTCTCATGTCATAGAACAAATTGCACCAGGAGAACCCCTTCTCAAGAAAGAAGAGACAGAACCCTCAGATGATGATTCAGATAGTTTAGAACTCATCCCCTATGAAAAATTGCCTAAAGAGATCAAAGATCTTCTTGATGATAAAGATGATCCTATCAAAAGAATTAATGTAGTAGACACACAAGAACCTACTGTAGCGTAAGAGATGGTTGCACCACAAGAACCAGCCAATCTTGAAGGCAATCAAACTGATCAAGAAGAAGGGGGTAGTTATTCTAACACTGATTCCCATGAATATGAATTCAAGTCAGAGATTGAGGGTAATCCTTCTTGGGGTATTCATCCTGATTTCACACATTTTCTAAGATTTCCTAGAGATCCTGAGTCAGAAGCTGAGTCAAATGACTATGAATGGGGTGCCATTCCAGAAGAAGATGAAATTATCATAGAGAAATATATTGATGTTATTCACCAATATGTATCTCAACCCAACATAGGTCTAGAGCGAAACAATGAACTTAACGTGTCTGATCCACCTATGGCTGAAGAGGACTCCCATGATGATGTTGAGCCTATTCACGAATTGAACATTTTGAGCTGTAACATCACCTTTGAACTTGAGCGTCAAGTTAGGACCAATGATGACATATCCATGTTTGTGAACACCATATCCCAAGCCTTTCCCGCTTTGACTATCCAACGCCCTGATCTTATCGACCAAACTTCCACAAACCCAAGCCATGGTGTTTACACCTTTTCTAGTGACTATGCCCTTGCTTGTTACCTCAATGCAGTTGAGCATATGAGGACATCCATCAGCGAACCGAGCATCAACATGACTGAGTCAGACATCAAATATCTTAGTCAAAAAAATAAAAATAAAAAGAAAAAGAGTTCTGAGGGTGAAAACCACTTTGTGGCAGTCTCAGATCCTACAAAAGTAAAAAGAAAAGATGTATCTAAAGGTGAAAACCTCTTTGAGGCACCTAAGGATGAGATATTTGATGTCCTTCCGAGTCATTTATAGGATAGATCTCTAGTTTTGATTGAGCCCACTCAATCCATCAATTTGGGTACAACAGAGGAACCACAATTGGTACATGTAGCACAATCTCTATCAGAAGAAGAGAAACAAAAATTCACTACATTCTTATCAAAAAAAAGATCAATTTTGCATGGAAATATTCAGATATGCCAGGATTGGATCCCAATCTCATTATGCACCATCTATCCATTGCTCTTGGAGTAAAACCAATCAAGCAAAAATTGAGAAAGATGCATCCTCATGTTGCACTCTTAGTCAAAGCAGAACTAGAAAAACTCCTAAAAGCTGGATTCATCCGTGTCATAGACTATGCTGAGTGGATCTCTAACATTGTACCTGTTTCAAAACCAGATGGTTCAATCAGAGTGTGCACGGACTTTAGAGATATGAACAGAGCATGCCCTAAGGATGATTTTCCACTGCCTAACATTGATATGATAGTGGACATGACTGCAAGCTATGAAATGTATTTCTTAATGGATGGCTTTTCTAGGTACAACCAAATCAAAATTGCTCCAGAAGATCAAGAGAAAATAGCTTTCAAATGTGTGTGGGGAACCTTCTATTCGAATGTTATGCCATTCGGACTCAAAAATGCTGGAGCTACATATCAAAGAGAAATGACATCTATTTTTCATGATATGATGCATAAAACAATGGAGGATTACGTGGATGATACCTTGGCAAAATCCATGATTAGAACTGAACATCTAACAGACTTGAGCATGATCCTAGATAGAATGGAACAGTTTAGTCTCCGACTAAATCCTAAGAAGTGTGCTTTTGGTGTCACTTCTGGAAAGCTCTTAGGATACATAGTTTCAAAGAAAGGCATTGAAGTTGATTCAGCTAAAGTCAAGGCTATAATAGAAATGCAACCTCCCACAAATATCAGTCAAATGAGGACATTGCAAGGCAGAGTTCAATCTATCAGAAGATTCATATCACAGCTAGCGGACATATCACAACCTTTTACAAAAACATTACATAAAGGTGTGACCTTTGCATGGAATGAAGAATGCGAGAACAACTTTAACCATATCAAGAAGTATCTATCAAATCCACCTATATTGATGCCTCCTATTCATGGGAAGCCATTAATATTATATGTCTCCGCAACAGATACATCACTGGGGGCATTGCTAGCGCAACATGATGAAGACAAGAAAGAAAGAGCCATCTACTATATCAGCAGAACTTTGGTGGCGTATGAAAAGAACTATTCTATGATTGAGAAAGCTTGTCTCGTTGTGATCTTTGCATCATAGAAATTGAGACACTATATGTTAGCTCATACCACACATCTAGTAGCAAAAATTGATCCACTGAAATACCTACTAAGCAAGGCTGCCCTCACCGGTAGACTGGCTAAATGGGTCATGCTTCTAAGTGAATTTGATATTGAATATGTTGAAAGAAAAGCTGTAAAAGGTCAAGTTATTGCTGATCAACTAGCAGATGCACCCATGTTTGATGACACACCAATGCAAATGGAATTTCCAGACTCATCTATTATGCACCTCTCTTCTAGAACATGGCGGTTATTCTTTGATGGCTCCTACACACAGAATGGATCTGGAGGAGGCATATTGTTCATCACTCCTCAAGGATACTCGATACCCAAAGCATTTAGACTAAAGTTTCCTTGCACAAAAAATATTGCTAAATATGAGGCACTTCTCAATGGTATGAAAATGGCAATACAGTGGAGAGTTACAAAGATGCACATCCATGGAGACTCACAACTTGTTATCCACCAAGTCAATGATGTGTACCAAACCAAAGATGAAAAGCTCATTCCTTACAAGAGAATGGTAGATGATTTAAAGAAATACTTCATCTCTATCACATTTGAGCAAATACCCAGAATGGAGAATAAGGCTGCCAATGCAATGGCGACATTATCTACTCTCTTACAGTAGCCCGAACATGAACTACGCTATGAGTTCCTGGTGGAAGCCCTATCCTATCCTGCATATGACTCCCCTGAAACCCGCATGATCTACACTATTGTAGGTTATGACTCATCTCGCTACAAAAATCTATTCTCATATCTCCATGACCAAATCATCCCTAAGTCCTTTAACCATTTTGAGAAATGAAACCTTATCTGATCTGCATCCCGATATGTCATCATTGGTAATGATTTGTACAAACGAGGTCTAGATGGTACACTGCTTAGATGTTTAGAACGGGAAGAGTCTCAACGTGCATTAGAGGAAGTCCACGAGGGTATATGTGGGTCACACTCAAACGGTTTAACGTTAGCTCAAAAAATTATTAGGGCCGGGTACTATTGGCCTGAAATGGAGAAAGAGGTTATTAAATTTGCTAAAAACTATCAATAGTGTCAAGTACATGGCAACTTGATTCATGCTCCAGGGAGAGATCTAATTCCCTTTACTACATAATGGCCTTTTCAACAATGGGCATTTGATCTCATAGGCACTATCCATCTGCACTCTTCTAATGGACATACCCATATCATCACAGCTACAGATTATTTTACAAAATGGGTAGAAGCAGTTCCTCTAACACAAGCAATGGGGAAACAGATCTCTATGTTCATCCTGAACTACATCATTTGCAGATATGGGATCCCTCATTCCATAGTCACTGACAATGGGGGACAATTCAAAAATAAGGACCTAGATGACTTATGTGCCAAATTCAAGATTACTCAACATTGGTCATCTATCTACTATCCTCAAGGGAATGGACAAGCTGAAGCTTCAAACAAAAATCTCTTGAAAATCTTGCACAGAACAGTGAATAAAACAAGAAGAGACTGGCATCTCATGATCAATCCAGCTCTCTGGGCATATAGAACTAGTATCAGAACACCTACAGGGGCTACACCTTTCACTTTAGTTTATGGGTCTGAAGCGGTACTGCCTATTGAGGTTGAAATCCCATCACTCAGAATCAGAATGCATGGACTTGTCACTGATGAAGACTACAGAGTGTCTAGGTTACAAGAACTTGAATTACTAGATGAACGCAGGCAAGCAGCGTATGATCATCTCAAAGTGTATCAGAAAAGAATGTCTAGAGGCTACAACAAGAAAGTCAGACATAGAGAATTTCAGGTTGGCAATCTAGTGTTGAGAGAAAATCCTAAAAATCAATCACATCGAGAACGCAATGGGAAGTTCGAACCCAATTGGTTGGGTCCCTTTGTTATCACTGCTACTTTTGGCTCTGGTGCCTATCAACTCTCAACGACTGAAGGAGAAAAGCTCTGAGAACTAATCAACGTTCTCCATCTGAAAAAATTCTATGCCTAAGGCATTCAGTCTATGGTTAAATATCTTGAAAAAATCCTAAAAATCAGAAAAAGTCCTAAAAATGAACATCTCGGTGAAAACCTAGCAATAGGTGCCTTGATGATTCACAAAAAAAAATAAAAAAATCAAAAATTCAAAAAAATAAAAAAATATCAAAAATTGAAAAAAAATTGAAAAAAAATGAAAAATACAAAAAAAAAGAAAAAAAAAAGAAAAAGTGCCTTGGTGAAAACTTGGAAACAGGCGCCTGGGTAGCAAAAATTGAATCTCTGCCAAGATGGTGAAAACTCGGCAAACGGGTGCCACTTGTTCCAAAATGCTCCATCTATCAGCACAATCTTGGTCTTTCCCAACTTTCAATCTTGCTTTAGTTGTACATATCTCCCGGTTTGTTTCAACATTTCCAGTTTTTAATAAGTCAGTTTGTACACCAATCAGCTTGCGCGTCTGTATCCTATCAATGTTCAAACTTGGGGGGCAATCAATGTCATATCCTATGGCCTCCAATGTATCTTAGACGTATCCTATCTAGTCAGAGTCCTTTGAAGCTTCAAGTTGAGTCAGTCAGTCAGTCTCGTCTCCAGAAAGGATTTTGCATTTACAACAACGCAATCAAACATCAAAACTCAACTGAAAACAATCTATGTTTTTTACATGCTTTTATCTCCTTGTATGCTTACTGATTCGCATTGAGATTTTTGCATATTGTGTCCCTTCGAGCTCTTCAATGATGTCCTTTATAGGATTTAGAGAGTGATGACTGGGGGCATAATCTTTTCTTTGTCTTCTGCTTGTATGTGAAAATCTAACAACTTTGGAAATTTTGGATTGAAATGGTGTCTGACTGTAAGAGCCTCTATCTCGAATTGGATGGCCATGCATACCTTGACCATTGATACCCAAAAAATTCAAGGACGTTTGATCTAACTATTATCTTTTTGAAGTAAATTCTTTCTCCTACTGTGAAACGCGATCTTGCCTAAGGAGGTGAACGATAAAGGGTCACTATGGGTAATTCACACTGGATTTAGAATGATCTTTTGATTGTTTTATGTGTTTATAATGCAAGGCGTACTCAGGTCATCATGACATTTATGTTTTGATGCTTGTACAAATTACTATATCAACATGGACATGATATTCAGGTCATCCTGGCATTTATGCCTTGGTACTTATATCTAATCCAACATTCTGAAAACAAATCAATATTCATATGTCCATGGTTGTATAACCAGTGGGTGTTGTATTGATTCTTGTGCATACAAATCGATATTCATATGTCTATAGTTTCATGGCTAGTGGGCATTGTATTGATTTATCCGGTTACCTAAAAGTTCAATGATGATAACAAATCGACACATGATCAGTGACTAGGTCCTAGGTCTTAGGTTGCATTTCATTTTGCATGTCTCTTTGCATTTTGCATGTTTGCATGATCTCACAATGACTAAATGAACTTCGAAGCTTAAATGATTCTCCACTCGCATCTTCCAATCTAACAAGAGCTGAATCCCACACGAAGGTTCCTCCAACGAAATAGCAAGTAGAATCCTTTTTCGGGATCAAAATCAAAATCTGAGATCATTCATATTGTCAACTACTTGCATAATCAACCTTCAATCATAGTAGAAATCCATTTTTCAACTTAACTGATTATCTTACATCAAACTATCAAAATTTCAACTTGGTCAACTATGGTCAACTCATGGTTTCACCTAGTCAAACTTGGTCTTTTGGGACCTTCTAACAATGCAGAATGCATTCCTGGACGTGTTTAAACACTTCTCAAATCAATTAACATGCTTCTAAACTCTCAACACTGACTTTTCTTGTCAGATTTCAATTTTAATCCCGAAGGGGGCATGGTATTGCATATCATTCAAAGTCTGTAATCAAATTGGAAATCAATATCTTTCATCAATAATCAAGACAATAATCACGTCTAGTTACTGATTCACCAAAAAGACCTCATCGCTCGGGGCAAATCTACCATCACTTGGGGCATATCAGATTCATCAAGATCCATATCAATCTGGTATTCTCCTAATCTTGTAAACTATATCAATTTTTGCACCCATCGGTTCATCAGTGTTCTTCCCTTGGTTCTTTGGCAACTGAAGGATTTGGATGTGATACCTGCTAGTTCTACTAAGACAATCGAGTCTAGAACGGGTCACTCACTTCTTTGCAATCCTAAGGTTTGGAATCAGGTGTTTTGACACTTTTTCGCAATCCGCGGTTCATCGCTGCTATAGTGAACATTATCTTTGGTCATTCAGGACCTATTATCTTCATATCAAATCAATATCAATCAGCTTCTATCTCATATCAATTATCAATTTCGCATCAGTTTCATATCTTTATCAAACATAGACTATCTTTGAACCACTGCGCTTCGTACAATAATTCAAAGAGGGGCAAAATGTAATACCCCAAAAATGGGCTATAAGTTCATTAACCTCCTACATCGACAAATCGAACAAAATCGACATCAAAGTCCTAATCTAAGGCACATCTAAACATCATCGAATCATAATTGATTATCTTAAATTCTACATCGGGGAATATTCCTAGTAATATTCCTAATCATCATAATTATCTTTAATTTTATAATTATTTGGCAATAAATCACATTTATCCTAAAATTTGATTAATTAAATATTTTGCATATTTAATTAATTAGATTTAATATTTGCCACTTAATTGTTTAATTAAATTTAATTATATCTATTATTAATTGTATTATTTAATTTTGACAATAAATCAAAATTCCTATGAATAATTGATTGAATTTTTATTTAATTAATTAAAGCATGTTGTCATTATTTAATAATATAATTTTTAATAAAAGTTTGGTAAAATAGTTAATTAACCCATAAATTAATTATTTTATTTCAAAAAGCAGTTAAGTTGAGAATAAATCACTTTATTTATTTATTAAATCATAATTATCCATGTGCACATTCAAGGACCAGTTAAACTCAAAATTGGAAAATCAATGCAAGTTGTTAGCTTTTTTAAACTCAACATCTTTTCGAGTTTTAAAGTTGATCTAAACTTCTAATTCAAGTTGAACTGTGCTTTTGCATGATTTTTTTGACTTAATTATCTTTATTTAAAAATAACTCAAAAATCAAGTTGAGTTATTTGAGTGATTTATGGCTTTTTCTCATGCACCTCCAAAGCCTTGGATTTCTATAAAAACAAGGCTCAGCTCTTCATAATTCATCTCATATTTTGCACAATCACGTTGGAGAATTGGAATTGAAGAATCAAAGATCTTGCGAATCGACATCTTTGTGAGATCAATCTTATTTTTGCATTCATATTGCATATCATTGTTAGATTAGCATTGCATATCAATTTTCAATAGCATTCATAGCATATCAATTTCATATTAGCATAGATTCATATCAGTTTTTATCATTCTTATTGCATAGAAAATATCAAAAATATAGATTAATTGCATTCAATCTCATATCTAGATCAATTGCATTCAAATCCTTCATTTAGGTGTCGTCTAGGTCACTGATCTCGATTAAAATCTGAGAACATTAATCTCGCACCTACTAGAAGGCAGTAAATCTCTTGGTTAGATAGTTTTCAATTTTGCATGATTTTGATTATAGCTAACCTCTAATGTTTTACTGAAGTGTTGTGTCTACAGATCAGGTACAATTTTCACACACACAGAAGAAGCTCTTGAATAGATTGATATGCTTACTGATGAAAGAGACACTCTGAAAGGAAAATATGATGATGCAAAGAATGTCATTAAGAAATTGAAAAAAAAATTAGAAGATCTGAGATCTGAAAAGAAATCCAAAGTTCTTATTGAAGATTGTGATGACAATTTGGAAAAAGAAAATGAGATCCTTAAGCATGAATTGAAGATAGCAAATTTGAAGCTTAGTTTGAAAGATGGAAATGGAAAGAATCAAGCAAATCTGAAATTTGAGAATGAAAGTCTAAAAATTGAAAATGAAAGACTAAAATCTAAACTTGGAAATGTAACATCTGAACATGAGAAATTCAATGTGCAATATGCTGAACTTGAGAAATACAACAAGATTGTGAAAGGCGAACTGACTCAATCCAAGCAACAACTTGAAAGGCTATATTCAACTAGTGACAAGATTGATACACAAGCATATTTTCAGAAACCATTCTATGATAAGACTGGTCTTGGATTTAACACTCTCAAAGCAAATGATGAAAGCAAGGAACCAGTTCTGAAAGTATTTGAAAGATTAGATGAAAAGAAGTTTGATGAGATCAACAAATATGAAGATACACCTAAAAAAGAAGAATCACTGAAGCAAGATGAATCATCCAAAGGTATGCAAAGAGAATTCAAAGGTAGATGTTTTGCTTGCAATACTATTGGTCATATGAAGAGAGATTGCACAGGTAAGTAATTTAAACCTCTTAATGGTTATTATTATAACTATCATGGATTTGGACATAGAGCTATTGAATGTAGGAAACCTAAATTTGTTGAGAATAACAATAATAGTAGAATGTTTAGGAATACTAACAATGTAGATAAGAAACCTTCTGAAGATGTGAACAAAAGAAATTGAGTAATATGTTATAGATGCAACAAGGTTGGACACATTGCTAGAAATTGTAGATCATAGATCAATCCACCTGGACCAAGATATGGAAGCAATGGAATTGTTTGCTAGATATGAAACAAAATTTGACATACAACAAGGTTTTGCAGAATGAACAATGGAGTTTTTCATCCTAACCCTAACCCTAGAAATCATGGAAGAAGAAATGAAGATGCAGGTAACAGACAGAAAGGTTGCTGTAGCAATACAAATGAAGTGAAGTTTGTTAAAAGCACAAATCAAGAAGACATATTCAACATTGAAGACAATCAGAAAGGTGAAGTATCAAATGGTAAGAATGAATCCTTACCTAACCTATCTCAAAGCACTTAATTTATGAAAATTATAGTAGATTAGGAACTTAGATTAGTGTAGAAGTAGATTTATGATGAATTAAGTCTTGCACAGTTAATGGAAGGTAGTTTATGATATTATAATGCTATGGTTAAGAGAGAAAAGAAAAATATTATGTTTTGCGAGATCACAAGAAGTTTTAAGTTTTGTAGGATAGCAAAAACAACTTTTTGGAAAGAAGCGGCAAAAGAATTGAATGCGATGTTAGGACTAAGTGAGATTGAAGTAATAAAAGATTATGATCGGTGTTATTTGATCATCAAAGTGAACACAAGTGTTAAAGAGATCAAAGAGTAGTGATTGGAAACTTTTTACAATGATTTGGTGAAGGATTTGAGTGCCGAATCTACGCAAGCCCTAAAATTGTGAATTTGAGGTATTTTACTTGATAGATCTGTGAATCGGTAAATGGAATTTGAAGTAATCATGGATGTATCTTTAATTCACAATATCAGAGATAAAAATAGACCTAGAATGAAGAGGGAACCGGTTGAACCTCTGGAAGAAGACTGTAATTTAGCTTTATCATCCATACTAGATGGAGTTTTGCATTTAGAGAATGTAAGAAGTTATCTGGGATGCAAGTTAGAAACCATCAGTGATAGTGATTTTACAAGTGAGTATGAGAATATTTACAACCAGGACATGACATTGAAACAAGGATATGATCATTTGAAAGACAATGAGATTGTTAAGTATGAATTGTAGTATGAGTTTGATAATGAAGAATGCACTAAGATAATACTTAGCAGAATTCATAATGGGAAGTTTTGGCTAGAAGATAGAGTGATAGACATTACAGCTGATTTGATTCATGAAGTCATTGGACTGTCTAAATTTGGAGCTATTCCTTTAAATGAGAAGAACATGAGAAAGATAGTCATTGATAACACTAATTCATCCTATAATGGTAGAGGAATCGTAATTAGTAAGGTCAAACAACCTGATGTTAGATACCTATGCAAGATCCTAACAACCAAGTTTTGTGCAAATTCAAGAGAAGATGACATGGTAGCTAGAATGGTACACATAGCTTATTTGATGTGTGTTGACAAAACCCCAGTTGATATGTGTGAAATTATAAGAATTCAACTGTTTGAGAACTTGGAGAAGATTAAGAAGACAAAGTATGCTCAATTTAGATTTTCATCTTTGATCACTTACATGTTTTTTCATCTTTTGAGGAGATTTCCTTACACCATAGGAAATGATTGGAATGATGGACTAAATACAATGGAAAGGATTAATGTAGTATACATAAAGCATGTTATTGACAGTGTTAATGATAGTGCAGTACTTGTTATTAAGACATTTCAAAATATTGTGTCTAGTAGATCAAGGATTCCATAGTCTCTTGTGGAGAAATACAAGAATGAAATATGTTTTATGGTTGACACTAACTTTACATACATTGAAGTAGTTGAACCTAGAATTGAGTTCATAGACCCTCTTGGCTATGAAATATCTGAAACAAAGACAAAAGAATATGTGAATAGGCTACTTAAGTGTAAGATTGACACCCACATTAATAGATTTGGAACTTTTGATGAAAAATTTCAACTCCGCAAAGGCTATACTTGAGGAGAAATAGTCTAAGAAAAGAGTTGACAACACTATTGAGAAAATATTAAAAGATACAAAATTGACAAAGAGAGAATTCTTAGTGGCAAAGAAGATAGCAGCAGCAATCAGAGATATTGGATAGAAAGAGATTTTATCTGTACCTCCCTTATCATCTAATGCAGCACCAGTCAAGGTGAAAGTAGAGGAACCTGAGAAGGAACAAGTAGCAAGCAAGCCTACTAGATCTACTTCCTCCACACCAAGCAAGAGAGTGAAAGAAATTTCTACTAGACCTGGTAAGAGGTAGAAAACTTTGGTGCCACCAATACCTAGGAAAATTACAGAAATTAAAGATGATGACACTACTGTGAAGAAGAAAGCATGGAAACCTAGAGTTGAGAGAGTGAATGAAGAAATTATAAAAGATGGAGACTTCACTAAAATGAAAAAATACTATGACTTCTAGGACTATTCTGATAAATTGAATCTTGAAAATGCAGTGGTCAAGCATTTGATTCTGGCTAATAAGAGTTTTGACTCTATTCAAGGAAAGATACCTGATGACTTATTGCAGAAACTTGCTAACAGGAAGATGAGAGCACAAGAAGAAGAAAAATCTATTAGAGAGAATCTTGTGAAGAAACTATGTGATGTAAGAGATGATGAACATCTTAAACAAATTTTGAAGCCCCTTAGCACCTATTTAAGGGAAAAAATGAGAACCATTCAGATTATGGAAAAATAATATGAACAAGTGAACGCAGAGACTGAACAAACAATAGTTAAAGTTATGGCATAAATTGTTGGAGAGACATTAGTCGCAGCAAAGCAAGCAGTAGAAGCAGAACAAGAGGATATTCCTTCTTCACCGGCTATTAATATTGAAGAAGAATCTATGAATTTTGAAGGTACAAGGATAACCTTGGATACTGATGATAATGTATTCAAGAATCTAGAGAACATTGTTGACAATTCAGCTCTTGATGAACTAGATAGAACTGCAAAACAAGAGCTGACCCAATTTACTATTGAAGAACCCAAAGTATCAGAAGTACAAGCATCTGTACCCTCTAAGGAATAAATCACTCTTACTCCTGAGACTGGAAAGAAGAAGAAAATTGGATCTTTGTTTGAGGATTTGGGAAAAGAAGTGGATGATGATGATCAGATAAAATTGATCACATCTTTGAACAAAATCATTGGGAAGAACAAGAAAGTTAAAAGTCTAGAAGGATGTATGAAGGACCTAATTGAAAAGCTACAAAGTATTGTGACCACACAGATTATAGAAGTAGATCCTATGGACAAAGCAAAGAAAGTGATGAGCACTTTTGATGATGAGTTCACTAACCTAGCTGATATTGCAAAAGTAAAAGCATAGGTAGACTATGAGGCTAGAATGTTGTTGAACATCAGTCAGTACATCAACAATGATATCAGTACTCTTGATATCTATATCAAAGATTTGAGGAAACATTTGGAGATAGGAAAATCTTTGTACATATAGTGTACAAAATTAGAGACTTTGACAGCTGAGGAAGATCAGAAGATAAAATTGAAGGAAGTTGAGATTCTGAATGAAACAAACCTTCTATCTAACCCTAATGTGAAGGTTAGTAATGTTGAAAAGAAAGTTAGGAAACTTTTTGATGAAATCAGAACTCTACAAGATGAGAAAGATAGGAAGTTGAGGAGATATACTCTTTTGAGAGAGCATGTTACAATGAAGTTAAGTGTGATTGAAGAGTAGTTAGAAGATTGTCTTACAACTAAGACATCTTTTCAGAAATTCAACTTTGAAAACCTCCAAGCTTGTCAAATAGCATCTTATGGACTAAGTGCACTACTCAATGTGGCTAATTCCATTAAGAATTCATGGGAAAAGGAGATAGAAAAACTGAAGAAAAATTTTGCAGATTGTGTTACAAGCCTACCAGCTTTGCAATAAATAAATTAAGGTATAACTTTTTTGATACAATTTTGTAGCCCTCCCTACCGTTATTTTGTCATTATTGTCAAAGGGGGAGAGATATTTAGCAGAAAATTGATAACATATGATAAGAGTTGATACTCTTAGGGGGAGTATTGTATGATTTTTGAGGAGTTATAAGGATAGTATATATATGTTATACTATGGCCAAAATTTTCTAAATTTTGAGATTTTGGAGTTGCACACTTAGCCAATTTTCTCATATGTTGCCACCAATGACAAAGGGGGAAATTGTTGGAAATTTGGCTGAGTTGATTGCATAGATGTTGTCATTATGGAAATATATGATCCACATGAAGATCACTCAAGTCAGAGAGCAAGTATGATAGAGTGCATTGCATATTTGTGTAAGTACGAGACAATATTTTTTACCAGTGTACCCAGACACAATTTTTGTTTGCAACATTGACTGGAGTGAGTTTAGTGCTTGCACACTTGAACATAGACTCTATGGTGACTAATGATGACCTATCTCAAAGTGCAAGTCAGTATGGCATGTACAGTAGAAGTTATGATAGTTTTACCAAAGACAGTGTGAAGCCGACAGGATAGTATATGAAGATAGAATTGGTAAAGAGTTAAGGGATTATTTTGTTTATCAAAATAATGTCTTAACAATATAAAGGGATGAAATCTTATATGTTTACTCTTGGTTAAAGTTATTGGTATATATGTAAATGTATTTGTAATTGTAAAGAGTGAGGAATTGTAATAAGCAACAAGCATTTGTAATAGTATGATGCGAAGTATATGAAGCTGTGAGGTCCTGTCCCGACCCATCCTAGTTCGACTTTCATTTTGACATTTGATTCATCAGGATGATACCTTGAGTATAGAAATTTGATCTATTTTGGTTTATATATGCTATCATTTGGAACTTATGAGTTGTTTGTTATAGATTTTTCTGATGATCACTATAGTCGTACTCTTTATATATGCTCATTTTGATACCATGATTATCCATGGTATATGAATTCGGCATTTGTTATGTTATCTTTCAGCATTATGATCATTGATGGAATCATGGTTCTATGATAAGTTTAGGATTACATGTTTATGTGGAATATGTAATGTTTCATGATGCAGATATATTTGTATGTATTCATCTAGTTTAGATGTTATTACTTATTTTTGAAATGATTATTGATGCAAGTTTTTATAATATACTGTCATCGATTTTGAGCATGCAGGGACATGGCCATGGTTGTAAGTTAGGGAAACAAGAGAGGATCAAAGTGTAATTAGTTGAAAGCCAAGGTCAACTCTAGAAGAGTATGACCTCTTCGTATCATGATTTCTTTTGTAAACGTGATGACTATGTGTATATGGTTGACAATGTTTGATATATATATTTCTAAGTAAATTTCTATCTTTGTGAAAAATGTTTAAATGTCTTTGCACACAAGGCATGCCACATGTGTTTGTGATGTGTATTATTGTGATGTGTCACTTGACACCTTAGTGATGTAGTGGCATGTTGAGTGGATTTTGGACCCCACCTTCTCCTTAGTTAGCCTTGAGCATTTCCAACATAGGTAGGTGGTTTAGAGGACCTACAATTGTTGAAAACAAAACTCCATTTTCGGATGCATTATTAATTGGGTTTTTTGAGGGGTTTTGTGGAGTCCTAGGTTGAGGTTTAGATTGAATTTTAGTGCCCCAAGGTTAGGACTTGGGTTGGGGGGCTCAATTCTTCTATTTTCTTCTTCCTAGGCCACTTATAGGTCTCTCCAATTGTGCCATTTTTGATATGCACGAAAATGGAAATGTTCTCTAAGTTGTCTCTTATTTTGATATGTGGAAATTCATCCCAAACCTTGGAGAGGGGCAAGTGTCATTTTTGTCTTAGATTTAGAAACCTAATAGTATTGGGAAGGGAGTGGAAGGAAGAATGTTTTTAGGGAGAAAGACTTAGAAGTATGATAGTTAGTTCATTCTTGTTCATGCTTGTGGGAGAGGAAATTAGAGGTGTTCTTGAGAGTCTTTGCTTAGTAGATTTGTGGATAGCAAGCTTGGTGCCAAGGGAAGCACATCTTCAACTCTCATTTCAGCCTTGTCTTTGAAGGAGGTTGGTGGTCTTCAAAATCTTGTTGTTTATTTGAAGATGCTTGAAAAGAATGTGTTATGTGAAAAAAATTGTAATTTATTTTACTATGTGTAAACCTTTTCTTTTTATTGTTCTTTTCATTTGGGCTTTTGTTTCCAATCTTGTTGTTTTTCTTGTAATTGTTCATGTTATGGGTGTGCAAGTTCAGTCTTCATCCTTCGGAGGAAAGTAGGAGAACTTGGGGTGGAGGGCCTAAGTTGGGATTTCCTTTTGTATGAGTGCATGGTTGTATGGGCAACTGTGATAACCATCTTATGTTGTTTGGGGGTCATAAGGGTGACTGGGGGCCATAAGGGTTGTTGTTTGCTCATGGGTTTGAGCTGTTTGGGTTGGAAGGGCCTTGTGAAGGCTGGTATTACATGTTTCATCTGTTGTTATTATAAGCTTGGTGACTCCATTTGGAAGATTCCACCTTCACCCATTATATGGATTCTATGTATGAATCCTTTGTGTAAGCTTGGGAAGGGAGTTTATTGTGAAAATATGTGTTCTTAATTTATGATAGATGTTCATGTTTTGTGTTTCTTGGGTGTATCCTATCCTATAATTGTTTCCCCAAGCTCGGGGGTGGCCATCTAATGGCCTTGGCTGGGAGGTGAGCCCCCATGGCCATGTGAAGAAGGTTTTATGTTTGCAAGTTTTGGTTCTTGGCTTAAAGGAGCAGTCTAAATCTGAAGGTTAAAGATTAAGTTGAAAGTTCCTAAAGTTGGTTTTAAGATGTCTTTGGTTGGGAGAACATGTTCTTTATACTTGTTTAGTTTCTGCATAAAGATCTTGTAATATTACTAAAGCTGAACTTTAGACTATTTGGTTAGTGGATTTTCTGTATTGAGTCAAACTATTGTTCTTTTAAAATAGTCCTAAATCTGTATCTATTATCAAAAGTTTAATTTCAATTCTCTGCTGTATGGTTAAATGGGTTAGTTATAAATCTCAAAATATTAATTTTGTTTATTTAACCAGAAAATGATGAAGATCCTGTCGCAGAGAATTAGATATTTAAATGATGTTTCTAGTATTACTGTGATTGCCAAAAAAATGAAGTTCCTGTAGCAGAGTATTAGATTTTAAATTTGTGTTCCCAGTATGTTGTATAGTTAAAAAGTCATGTACAGAAAATTAAAACTTAGTTCTATGTAGATTTTGATTACAAGTTTGTATTGTATGTTCATATCCTTCTATCAAAGTTGAAATTAAGAAGTCTAAAAGTTCAAATGCCAAATCTGATTACAATAACAAAATTCAATAGGTAGGCTAAAGTTTTGCAAAATAATTTAGATGATTTATGCACTCTGTCAAAACTGAAACCTTAGCCAGGAAGGAAACTTATTGTATGAATGTATAAAACTGTTTCTTATTTCATATGCATAGATTATTTAAGATTTTAATCTAGTTCTTATCATAATCTTATGTACTTATCCTAATTCTATTCACTAGTGGAGTTGTTTACAATATAACCATAAATCTTATTGATATTTTAAGAAAATGTTGAGAACCTAGGAACTAAGTAGAAAAACATATTACTCGCACGTACCTTATAACAAAGACAAAAGTTCTTTGTTTCTTTTCTTTTCTAAGTTAGTAAATTGTAGGTGTTTCATTATATATATATATTTTAAACAAAAAAAAAAAAAAAACTATAATTTTATCCTGCCACTTTTCTGTACCTGTTATATTTTATGATGTACTAATATATATTATATATTATACAAAAAAAAAGTATAATACATAATATATATATTTAATACAATATTTATTTTTCAGAAATGTTATATTATTATTAAAACATAAATGATACATAATATAATATTATATAATATATACTTTACAATGAAAATTGTAAAGTATATAGTAAATAATACTATATTATATAAAATGTTAATGCAACTTTAATATATATTGGAAAATAAATATAATATAATATTATATGTATATTATATACTACACAAAGAACTTTGCATAGTATATAATATATAATAATATATATATTATAAATAAAAATTGCATTGCATAAAAAAAATTGGATATCGCATTTGTTTTTGGCGGGCTGAAGCCCTACTGTCTTTCCCCCTCGTGCGACAATTCATTGCCGTGACTCTAAGTCACGATAGTGCAAGGCATTGTCATGGCTTAGGGCCACGACAGTGACCCTGCCCCTATCACCACTGCAAACGTGGCCTAGGGTTATACACCCGTCCATACGCCATAAAAAAAATATAAACAACAAAAAAAAAAATTACATTTTGGTAACGCTGCCTCCGCCGTGATTGCATAACATGGACTAGGGTTTCAAAGCCGCCAATAAGGCCATTTAACAGATAAAAGAAATACCATAATTTAAACAAAATATATACAATGAGGTAGTAGAGCCAGATTAAACATGGCAACACATTGGAATTTAAGCGCCTTTCCAAAATGAAATAGGAAGATCTTATATATAGAATATATGTAAACCCTTTTATTATAGAAGATCTGAATAACAGATCCATCATTTGAAAATGCACAGTATTGCATAAAATGGCTCATTGCCATTTTATGGTATGTATATTCAGCTACATTAACAACTGAAATCAAAACAAATTGTTGTGTAAAATGACGACAAAAATATTATAGAGACAAGACATGTGATATGTGAACAGATCTAAAAACTTTAACAATATTCATAGAGGCCTATTTCTAAAACTAATATACCCACTCCTTCTTCATTAAATGGGAACTATCTGGTATGTTTATGAGAGACTCCCTTATAGAGAAAGGGATCTCTTGCCATAAAACACCCTCTCACTCTCACTCTGTAGAAAAACTGGTTGAGTCTATCCTCTGCAACTTTCCTCAGCCCTGCACCCACAAAAAACAAATAGAAAGAAAAGAATAAGGAGTGAAATTAGGGTTAGATGAAGTCTTATTGGGCCCCAAACCCTAATTTCAAATTAGGGTTTGGAGGGCCCATTTATTATTATTATATTATTTGTTTCAATTAGTTTATTTCCTCTTTTGAGTTTATGTAGTGTATGTGTTATGTTTGTAATTTCTTTTCATGAGTGGAACATTGGTTTTGTAGAAATGAATATATATTCTCATTTTGTTAATAAAGTATTGTGGGAGAAATATTTTAGAATTTGGTAAAACTTTTTAAGTTAGTAGAAATTGAATTTAATAAATACGGTTAAATTTGCCATCGTTATGAATCATTGATGTTGATAATCAAATTTAGTTATGGATGTATATCTTAGTAAATTTTTCAATCAAAGGAAATTTTAATAGTATAAAGTTTATTATTGATCCTTAAATGATTTATTATTTTCATTAATTTTGAGATTTAGGAATGGCTTTTATCTTCTTAGTAATTTTTAAATATCGGAGAATTTAATAAGATGGAAAAGTTTTATAAATGCTCTCTAATTTTAATTATTATTTTATTTGACAAAAGCACATAGTAATTTTAATTTCACTTTCCACACAAAATTTATAAGTAGATTTTAGGAATGTTATTTCAATACATTAATTAACATTTTCTATTTAACCACAATATTAATGGAATAATTATCCTTAAAGATTATTAATTAGAAGAAGCAAACTTAGTTTATTTGAATATTAACTAGATTAATATTTGTTGTGTTATTTTAATTAAATGTATGCTTTAGCGTAATTGATCCCACCTCGAGATTTCATAGGGGTAGACCGTATTAACCTAATATATCACGAAACCATTGGATTATGATATTCCCTTTTAAAACTTCTTTAACCTTCCTCGTCGCCTAAATGAATTCCACCATGTAGGGGATGGAGGCACGCTAGTGCTTGGCTCATGATCCCTTACATGTCATTTGGTGACTCGCCCGAGTGAGCTTATGATTCCAAAGCTTCGCATTGAAGGGCTTTTGTGTAACCTTGTTGACCTAGGTGTATGTTATAGTTTGTTTTTAAAAAAAAAATTTGTAGTTGTGTTTTTGCCTGATTATTTTGGGCATTACATTTTGGTATTAGAGCAAAGTTTCTACTCTAGGAACCTTTAGACCCATTACATTTTCCAAACTTACCATTGTTTTGTCATAAGTGTAGGATGCCTCCAGTCATGCATAGTGCTCACCGACGTGGGCGGATGCCTAGAGGTGGACATGTGATAGTAGGGGGAGATGAGCGAGCAGCTGAGCGGCTGGGTGATGAGTGAAGGCCTCCACCTTCACCACCACCTAACCCCAATTAGGATATCCTTAATGCCTTGTAGAATCTAGTTGGTATTATCATGAAAAAATTACCTCCGAGAGGCCAGCAGGCTGGGAACCGGGAGCGGAGTAGGAGCCCCCTCCTAGATGAGTAGCAGAGCAGGCAGTTCATGAGAGTGAGTCGGTGCACATGCCAGAGCCGCCACCAGTGGTAGTGCCAAGATCACCTTGTGATACAGGGGACAGGATTAGAGATCTTGTTAGATTACAGCTGCCACCCTTTTTGGGATCCACAGTTGGGACAGAGGCAGAGGCTTGGCTTTTAAGCCTTGAGCATTGCTTTGGGTTGCATCCTTACAAGAGAAACCTTAAGGCATGCTTTGCAGTACTCATGCTGAGAGGGAACACTTCTACTTGGTGGAAGTAAGAGGAGGTTAAGTACCACCTTACCATGGACACCCTCACATGGGAGATCTTCTTAGAGAGATTTTGAGCCCAATATATGTCAGAGCATTTCAGGTAGCATCACATCGATGATTTTCACAACCTATAGCAGAGAGGCATGTCAGTAGCCCAGTATGAGAACAAGTTTCTCGAGCTCCTTCCTTATGTGGACTACATGAAAGACGAGAAGCTCCAGGTCAACCGCTCCATCAAGGGGTTGAACTATGCCATAGTTGATAGAGTGTGGTTGGTACCCATAGGAGATCTACGTGATATAGTGGAGAGAGCCATGGTAGCTAAGGAGATCCATAGCAGATCTCACGATGCCTGAGACCGATCATAGAACTGGAATGCCACATCTCAGTCTTTTGGTTTCTGGAAGTCTCATTGGAAGGGAAACTAGAAGGACTCATCAGGATCATCTAGGGCACCTCAGCAGCAGCACCCATAATAGTCTTAGTAGAACCAAAGACATAGATCTTCTCAAGGATAGTAAGGCTCTAAGCCCAAGCAGTGGCACTCACAGGGATCTCAACGAGATCAGAGGGGATAGTCCCAGGCTTCCAGAGGAGGATTCAGTGGATCCAGTACTACAGGAGGATAGCAATAGTTTAGACCTCAGGGTATACAACTACAGACTAGAGGACCATGCTATACATGTGGTGCCATAGGGCACATAGCTAGGGATTGTCCTATAGGCCGCTCAGCCAGTAGTCAGAGAGTGGTAGCTTCTGAGCCTACTGTAGGAGACATGGGCAGAGCACATAGAGTTTTTGTAGTGGTTGATAACCACTAGGCTAAGCACCAAGCCACAGTCATTGAGGCTACTAGCACAATCAGAGGTAGTGGTGTTTCTATCCTTTTTGATTCTGGAGTCACCAACTCCTTTACTTCACCTTTCATAGTGGAGCATTGTGGGCTAGTGGCAACTAGACATGATGTTAGTTGGGAGGTTGAGTTAGCCTCAGGTGCTAGGGTATTTGTTAGTTCCATGGTGAGGGGTTGTCAGTTACAGATTAGAGACTTTACCACCTCAATCGACCTTCATGTCACACCACTTGGATCATATGATGTTATTCTCGGTATGGATTGGCTCTATTCCCACAGAGCCAAGGTGGACTGCAGATAGAAGATAGTAGAGTGTTTAGATGATGAGGGGGTGACCTCAGTTATTATAGGAGTTTAGAGACCTGTATCCCTTCATATGATTTCTGCTATGTAGCTTAAGTGGTGCATGCGAAAGGGATGTTAGTTATATGCTATCACCATCAGTGACAGAGAGGAGGAGGTAGAGAAGGAGACTTCTCTTGATGACCACCCTATCCTTTAGGAGTTTGCAGACATATTTCCATCACAGTTACCTGGTATGCCACCACCTAGAGCAGTGGACAATCATATTGATCTCATGCCTGGAGCAGAGCCTATTTCTAGAGCACCCTATAGGATGTCCACACATGAGCTCAACAAACTCAAGATTCAGTTAGAGGAGCTCTTGGAGAAAGGGCACATTCATCCTAGTGTATCTCCATGGGGTGCACCCATCACCTTTGCTAAGAAGAAGGATAGATCTCTTAGGTTGTGCATGGATTATCGACAGTTGAACAAGGTGAGCATCAAGAATCGGTATCCCCTTCCTAGGATTGATGACTTATTTGATCAGCTTCAGGGAGCTCAAGTGTTCTCAAAGATAGACTTGAAGTCAGGTTATCACCAGTTGAGGATTGTGGATAGTGACATCCACAAGACAACTTTCCACACACAATATGGACACTATGAGTTTAGAGTGTTACCTTTTGGACTTACGAATGCTCCAGCTGTATTCATGAGTCTCATGAATGGAGTATTTCATTCATTCTTGGATAGATTTGTGGTAATATTTTTGGATGACATATTGATATACTCTCAAGATGAGCATGAGCATGAGGAGCATTTGAGGTAGGTTTTGTAGTGCTTGAGGGATAATTAGTTGTACAACAACTTGCCAAAGTGTGCATTCTTCAGGATAGAGGTCCACTATTTAGGCCATGTGATATCAGGAGATGGGATCTCAATAGACCCATCTAAGATTAGGATGATTATGGCTGGCACCTACTAGTGTGACAGAGGTCAGGAGCTTCATTGGCCTTGCAAGCTATTATTGACGCTTTGTTGAGGGTTTTTTTAGAGTGGCCCATCCCATCACTTCCCTTCAGAGGAAAGGGAAAAAGTTTGAGTGGACAGAGAGGTGCGAGAGAGCTTTCTAGGAGCTTAAGAGAGCACTTACCAGTGCACCTATACTTGCGGTACTTGATCCTTCAAAAAATTTTGTGGTATGCACAGATGCATCTTTAGATGGGATTGGGGCTGTATTGATGTAGGATGGTCGGGTTATTGCCTACAAGTCCAGAAAGCTCAAGACTCATGAGCTTAATTATCCCACCCATGACCTTGAGCTAGCAGCAGTGGTGCATGCTTTGATGAGATGGTGATATTTCTTATTGGGCCATAGATTCAAGCTTCATTCAGATCATCAAAGTCTCTAGTATATATTCACTTAGCTGAACCTCAATGCTAGACAGAGGAGATGGATGGAGTTCCTATGTGAGTATGACTTCGACGTTCACTACATCAAGGGTAAGGAGAATGTAGTAGCAGATGCCTTGAGTAGGAGACGTCATGAGCTCTCAGCTATGATGACTAGCATAGATTTGAGAGGGCGCATACTACAACATTTATAGGAGGATTCCTTCTATTCAAAGGTTAGACAGATGGTACAGTATCAGAGACCCCTGGAGGGGAAGTTCACAGATTACACACTAGAGTCCGATGGCCTTCTTCACCATAGAAGACATATATATGTACCTTCTTCTGAAGGGTTGCGTGATTTCATTATTCTCGAGGCTCATAGAGCCCCTTATGCAATGCACCCCAGAGTTAAGAAGTTACATGCAGATTTGAGATAGCTATATCATTGGCCAGGTTTGAGGACACACATTGCAGAGATAGTGGCTAGATGTTTAGAGTGTCAATGGGTTAAGGCGGAGCACCGTCATCTAGGTGGACTTCTGCAGTCTCATGAGATATCAGAGTGGAAGTGGGACATTATATCTATGGATTTTATAGTCAGTCTTCCTATGTCATCTCATCGCCATGATGCCATTATGGTGATGTTGGATAGGTTGGCTAAGGTAGCCCACTTCTCACCCATACGTACAACTTTTATAGCACCTGCAGTGGCACAGGTATTTTTGAGGGATATTGTTAGACTACATGGAATTCCTTGCACGATCATATCAGACAGGGACTCACTCTTTACTTCATCTTTTTGGAGAGAGCTATAGACCGCTTTGGGCACCAGGCTCAATTTTAGCACAACATATCACCCAGAGATAAATGGTTAGACTGAGAGGGTTAATCAGGTGTTAGAGGACATGCTATGCATATATGTGATGGATCATCAAGTTAGGTGGGAGGAGTACCTACATTTAGTAGAGTTTGCCTATAATAATGGGCATCATTCATCTTTGGGTATGTCTCCATATCATGCCTTGTATGGTAGATCTTGCAGGACACCATTGAGCTAGGATAGGATAGAGGATAGAGTTTCCATTGGTCCAAAGTTGGTTAGAGAGATGGAGCAGTAGGTAGATTTGATCAGGCAGTGTCTTAGAGAGGCTCAGGATCGACATAAGAAGTATGTAGATGCTAGCAGGCTTGATAGAGAGTACATGATAGGTGACAGAGCCTTTTTGAGAATATGGCCACATAAGAGCCCAATCCATTTTGGAAAGGGTTCTAAGCTAGCCCCTCACTTTGTCAGACCTTTTGAGATTTTGGAGAGGATAGGCCCAGTAGCATACCATTTAGCTTTGCCACCTAGCCTGTCGCACATCCACGACATCTTTCAAGTGTCTATTTTGAGGAAGTATATATATGATGAGTCTCATATTATTGATTGGGATGCTTTATAGGTGGATTTGGATGGACAGCTGGCTTTGGAGCCAATACGTATTCTGGCTTGCAGGACTCTGGCCCTTTGAGGTTGAGAGCTGGACCAAGTTAGGGTCCAATGGGATTGCTACGATGAGGTTATGGCTTCATGGGAGGACACAACATAGATGAGAGATCAGTACCCCCACCTTTTTGATGAGCTTCAGGAGGAAGTTCATGCCTAGGGGGGGAGGATGTGAGGTCCTATCCTGACCCATCCTAGTTTGACTTTCATTTTGACATTTGACTCATTAGGATGATACCTTGAGTATAGACATTTGATCTATTTTGGTTTATATATGCTATCATTTGGACCTTATGAGTTGTTTGTTATAGATTTTTCTGATGATCACTGTAGTCATACTCTTTATATATGCTCATTTTGATACCATGATTATCCATGGTATATGAATTCAGCATTTGTTATGTTATCTTTCAGCATTATGATCATTGATGGAATCATGGTTCTATGATAAGTTTAGGATTACATGTTTATGTGGAATATGTAATGTTTCATGATGTAGATATATTTGTATGTATTCGTCTAGTTTAGATGTTATTACTTATTTTTGAAATGATTATTGATGCAAGTTTTTATAATATGCTGACATTGATTTTGAGCATACAGGGACATGGCCATGGTTGTAAGTCAGGGAAACAAGATAGGATCAAAGTGCAATCTGTAGAAAGCCAAGGTCAACTCTAGAAGAGTACGACCTTGTCGTATCATGATTTCTTTCATAAAAGTGATGACTGTGTGTATATGGTTGACAATGTTTGATATATATGTTTGTAAGTATATTTTTATCTTTGTGAAAAATGTTTAAATGTCTTTGCACACAAGGCATGCCACATGTGTTTGTGATGTGTATTATTGTGATGTGTCACTTGACACCTTAGTGATGTAGTGGCATGTTGAGTGGATTTTGGACCCCACCTTCTCCTTAATTAGCCTTGAGCATTCCCAACATAGGTAGGTGGTTTAGAGGACCTACAATTGTTGAAAACAAAACTCCATTTTCGGATGCATTATTAATTGGGTTTTTTGAGGGGTTTTATGGAGTCCTAAGTTGAGGTTTAGATTGAATTTTAGTGCCCCAAGGTTAGGACTTGGGTTGGGGGGCTCAATTCTTCTATTTTCTTCTTCCTAGGCCACTTGTAGGTCTCTCCAATTGTGCCATTTTTGATATGCACGAAAATGGAAATGTTCCCTAAGTTGTCTCTTATTTTGATATGTGGAAATTCATCCCAAACCTTAGAGAGGGGAAAGTGTCATTTTTGTCTTAGTTTTAGAAACCTAATAGTATTGGGAAGGGAGTGGAAGGAAGAATGTTTCTAGGGAGAAAGACTTAGAAGTATGATAGTTAGTTCATTCTTGTTCATGCTTGTGGGAGAGGAAATTAGAGGTGTTCTTGAGAGTCTTTGCTTAGTAGATTTGTGGATAGAAAGCTTGGTGCCAAGGGAAGCTCATCTTCAACTCTCAATTCAGCCTTGTCTTTGAAGGAGGTTGGTGGTCTTCAAAATCTTGTTGTTTATTTGAAGATGCTTGAAAAGAATGTGTTATGTGAAAAAAATTGTAATCTGTTTTACTATGTGTAAACCTTTTTTTTTTATTGTTGTTTTCATTTGGGATTTTGTTTCCAATCTTGTTGTTTTTCTTGTAATTGTTCATGTTATGGGTGTGCAAGTTTAGTCCTCATCTTTGGGAGGAAAGTAGGAGAACTTGGGGTGAAGGGCCTAAGTTGGGATTTCCTTTTGTATGAGTGCATGGTTGTATGGGAAACCTTGATAACCATCTTATGTTGTTTGGGGGTCATAAGGGTGATTGGGGGCCATAAGGGTTGTTGTTTGCTCATGGGTTTGAGCTGTTTGGGTTGGAAGGGCCTTGTGAAGGCTGGTATTACATGTTTCATCTATTGTTATTATAAGCTTGGTGACTCCATTTGGAAGATTCCACCTTCACCCATTATATGGATTCTATGTATGAATCTTTTGTGTAAGCTTGGGAAGGGAGTTTATTGTGAAAATATGTGTTCTTAATTTATGATAGATGTTTATATTTTGTGTTTCTTGAGTTTATCCTATCCTATACTTGTTTCCCCAAGCTCGGGGTTGGCCATCTAATGGCCTTGGCTGGGAGGTGAGCCTCCATGGCCATGTGAAGAAGGTTTTATGTTTGCAGGTCTTGGTTCTTGGCTTAAAGAAGCAGTCCAAATCTAAAGGTTAAAGATTAAGTTGAAAGTTCCTAAAGTTGGTTTTAAGATGTCTCTGGTTGAGAGAACATGTTCTTTATACTTGTTTAGTTTCTGCATAAAGATCTTGTAATATTACTAAAGCTGAACTTTAGACTATTTGGTTAGTGGATTTCCTATATTGAGTCAAACTATTGTTCTTTTAAAATAGTCCTAAATCTGTATCTATTATCAGATGTTTAAATTCAATTCTCTGCTGTATGGTTAAATGGGTTAGTTATAAATCTGGAAATGTTAATTTTGTTTATTTAACTAGAAAATGATGAAGATCCTGTAGCAGAGAATTAGATATTTAAATGATGTTTCTAGTATTACTGTGATTGGCAGAAAAATGAAGAAGTTCCTGTAGCAGAGTATTAGATTTTAAATTTGTGTTCTCAGTATGTTGTATAGTTAAAAAGTCATGTACAAAAAATTAAAACTTAGTTCTATGCAGATTTTGATTACAAGTTTGTATTGTATGTTCATATCCTTCTATCAAAGTTGAAATTAAGAAGTCTAAAAGTTCAAATGCCAAATCTGATTACAATAACAGAATTCAATAGGTAGGCTAAAGTTTTGCAAAATAATTTAGATGATTTATGCACTCTGTCAAAACTGAAACCTTAGCCAGGAAGGAAACTTATTGTCTGAATGTATAAAACTGTTTCATATTTCATATGCATAGATTGTTTGAGATTTTAATCTGGTTCTTATCATAATTTATGTACTTATCCTAATTTTGTTCACTAGTGGAGCTATTTACAATATAACCATAAATCTTACTGATATTTTAAGAAAATGTTGAGAACCTAGGAACTAAGCAGAAAAACATATTACTGGCAAGTACCTTATAACAGAGACAAAAGTTCTCTATTTATTTTCTTTTCTAAGTTAGTAAACTGTAGGTGTTTCATTATATATATATTTTAAACTAAAAAAATAAATAACTATAATTTTATCCTGCCACTTTTCTGTACCTATTATATTTTATGATGTACTAATATATATTATATATTACACAAAAAAAAATTATAATACATAATATATATATTTAATACAATATTTATTTTTCAGAAATGTTATATTATTATTAAAACATAAATGATACATAATATAATATTATATAATATGTACTTTACAATGAAAATTGTAAAGTATATAGTAAATAATACTATATTATATAAAATGTTAATGCAACTTTAATATATATTGGAAAGCAAATATAATATAATATTAGATGTATATTATATACTACAAAAAGAAATTTTAATAGTATATAATATATAATAATATATATATTATAAATAAAAATCACATTGCATAAAAAAAATTGGATATCGCATTTGTTTTTGGCGGCCCGAAGCTCTACTGTCTTTCCCCCTCGCGTGGCATTTCACTGCCGTGACTCTAAGTCATGGCAGTGCACCGCACTACTGTGGCTTAGAGCCATGGTGCCATGACCCTAAGTCACGACAGTGTAGGGCACTGTCATGGCTTAGGGCCGCGGCAGGGACCCTAGCCTTGTCACCACTACAAACGTGGCCTAGGGTTATACACCCCTCCATACGCCATAAAAAAAATATAAACAGTAAAAGAAAAATATTACATTTTGGTAACGTTGCCTCTGCTGCAACTGCATAACGCAGACTAGGGTTTCAAAGCCGCCAATAAGGCCATTTAACAGATAAAAGAAATATCATAATTAAAAAAATATATACAATGAGGCAGTAGAGCTAGATTAAACATGGCAGCACATTGGAATCTAAGCGCCTTTCTAAAATGAAATAGGAAGATCTTATATATAGAATGTATGTAAACCCTTTTATTATAGAAGATCTGAATAACAGATCCATCATTTGAAAATGCACAGTATTGCATAAAATGGCTCATCGCCATTTTATGGTATGTATATTTAGCTACATTAACAACTAAAATCAAAACAAATTGCTGTGTAAAATGACGGCAAAAATATAATAGAGACAAGTCATGTGATCTGTGAACAGATCAGAAAACTTTAACAATATTCACAGAGGCCTATTTCTAAAACTAATATACCCACTCCTTCTTCATTGAAATGGGAACTATTTGGTACATTTATGAGAGACTCCCTTATAGAGAAAGGGATCTCTTGCCATAGAACACCCTCTCACTCCCACTCTGTAGAGAAAACTGGCTGAGTCTATCCTCTGCAACTTTCTTCAGCCCTGCACCCACAAAAAAAAAATAGAAAGAAAACAATAAGGAGTGAAATTAGGGTTAGATGAAGTTTTATTGGGCCCCAAACCCTAATTTCAAATTAGGGTTTGGAGGGCCCATTTATTGTTATTATATTATTTGTTTCAATTAGTTTATTTCCTCTTGTGAGTTTATGTAGTGTATGTGTTATGTTTGTAATTTCTTTTCGTGAGTGGAACATTGGTTTTGTAGAAATGAATATATATTCTCATTTTGTTAATAAAGTATTGTGGGAGAAATATTTTAGAATTTGGTAAAACTTTTTAAGTTAGTAGAAATTGAATTTAATAAATACATTTAAATTTTCCATCGTTATGAATCATTGATGTTGATAATCAAATTTAGTTATGGATGTATATCTTAGTAAATTTTTCAATCGAAGGAAAGTTTAATAGTATATAGTTTATTATCGATCCTTAAATGATTTATTATTTTCATTAATTTTGAGATTTAGGAATGGCTTTTATCTTCTTAGTAATTTTTAAATATCAGAGAATTTAATAAGATGGAAAATTTTTATAAATGCTCTCTAATTTTAATTATTATTTTATTTGACAAAAGCACATAGTAATTTTAATTTCACTTTCCACACAAAATTTATAAGTAGATTTTAGGAATGTTATTTCAATACATTAATTAAAATTTTCTATTTAACCACAGTATTAATGGAATAATTATCCTTAAAGATTATTAATTAGAAGAAGCAAACTTAGTTTATTTGAATATTAACTAGATTAATATTTGTTGTGTTATTTTAATTAAATATACCCTTTAGTGGAATTGATCCCACCTCGAGATTTCATATGGGTAGACCGTATTAACCTAATATATATCACGAAACCATTGGATTATGATATTCCCTTTTAAAACTTCTTTAACCTTCCTCATCACCTAAATGAATTCCTCCGTGTACGGGACGGAGGCACGCCAGCGCTTGCCTCATGATCCCTTACGTGTCATTTGGTGACTCACCCAAGCGAGCTTATGATTCCAAAGCTTTGCGTTGAAGGGCTTTTGTGTAACCTTGTTGACCTAGGTGTATGTTATAGTTTAGTTTTTTTTTAAAAATTTGTAGTTGTGTTTTTGCCTAATTATTTTGGGCATTATAGAAGCATATGTAATAGCGATAGTGAAATATCAGTGAAGAGATATTGATGCAAGAAAAATAAGGTTATGTACCTTGGCCTATTTTTTAATTAGTGTATATTGTACATTACTTGTTTGGGTAGTGGGCTCAGCTGGTAATCACATTTTGTACTACCAACTCCTAATAGGGTTGAGGCTTCTAACAAGGCCTATAGTCCCTTAATCAGGATTGATACACTATATGTTTGTAATAGACTCCTAATAGGGTCAACATCCTTAATAGGATACTTTTGATTAGTGGATCTTTGTGGGTACCACCCCCATCGGGGTTTTCCCTTGGTCATGGTTTCCTCGAGAATAAATCATGTGTTATGAGTTCTTTAGTTTTATTGCTATGCATGTTGTTTAGCTTCTTATGTTATGCATGTATAAAGATAATCTGTTATATCCATAATTGGGCAAAAGATAAAGTTTGTAGAATATTGATTCAGCCCCCCCCTCTCAATATTCCCCATTTCTAACATGTTGTTGAGGTTGTTATTATCATGGAGGTTAATAATGGGAAATGGAAAAGTAGGCTGTGGTTAAGCCATTCTTGGATTTTTTTGACCAGGTTGTCCTCTGAAGAGAATTATGGCTAAAGGATTATCTTGATATTTAGGCTCATTAAAAAGATAATTCAGATTAAGTGAAGACTTTGAAGATGGTGATGATGGAAATTCTCGGTAGGCCTCAACAAATGGGTTTTCAAATGGTGGGTTTGCTTCTTGGTCAACTTCTTGGGAATTTTCTTGCTCAGGTTGAATGATTTATTCTATTTCAAATGGTTCATTTTGAGGAAGGGATCTTCCAAGACGGTCTCTTCTTCTTTGCATAAAAAGGATTACTTAAAACTCAGTTCTAAACTATGAAAAACTTGGAAACATGAACACTAGGATAAGTTTGAATTAACACCATCCCTGACAATGGTGCCAAAAATGCTTGGCCAAATAATTGCATCTGAAATCCATAGCATTGGAATGCTTAATTTAGGATTGGACAACCTAAATGGTTGCTAATTAGATTATTCAGTCTCATTTAATTATCAACCAGGGTCGTAAACTTGGAATGGTATTTGCAAAGTATATGCTTCAAACTCTCTTAATCTCCATGACTAATCTTTAGAATTCAAATGCATTAAGCTTTAGGAAATCTATGCTAGTACAAGTAAATGAGTTTACTCTAGGAAAACAAGTAATCATGGATAAGAATTACTCTAACCGCCTATGCTGCAGGAACATTCTACTAGTTCTGTTACCAGTGGCTGTAGGAACAATAAAGTTCTACTTTACTTCTACGTAAGCATGAAAATGATTCCTACTCTAACAAACTAATTCACTCACCAAGTGGGCCCCCTTGGATGAGTGAATAGAAACACAATCAAGATAAAAGGATTGAACTTAAACTATGCATTCTATTGGGTATGTGCAGGATCATGGTATGCCAAAAAGTGGCAATGTGAAAAAAACCAATTTTCACTCGTCCAAAAGCGCACAAATAGATTTGTTGAATTTTTAGTAGGCCTAGGTGTTAGTACACCTAGCCAAGCCAAAACCCAAAGCTAGAGGGTATATTGGATATCTGATATTTGCCAGTAATTATAAATCACTATACCCAACCGTGTTCAACATTTTTTCATTGTAAAAATGTGAACGTAGCTAGGGCTATCCGATATCCGATATTGTTTCCCTATCCAATTTTTCTTTATTTGCCAGGTAAGTAATAGCTTCTAATTTGTATTGTTTTTATTATTTTTAAATAGAAATATAGAGTTTTTTATAAAAAAATTAGGGTAGCAATGAGTTTTTGTATTTTTTTAAAAATTCATTGTAATTATTGATTTGTTTTTTCATTGTTATCAGACATGGAATTAGAAAACCTTCCTAATGTTCCTGCAAACAATCCAGAACCACCTCCAAACAATCCCCCACCTCCAGAAGATGTACCTGTCACAAACCCTCGATGTTTAGAAGATCTAATAGGAGATAATCTAAATGAACTTAGAGGATTTCAAACCGCATATGTCAATATCCCCACATTGCACCCAATGTTTATGACATTAAACTCAATAATTGAAAACATGGAGAAACTGACACAACAACATAATGCTACACTTTTTTGGTGCAAATCCATGCACGCTTAGTTTGACGATGGGCTTGATTATGATCAAGTCATGAACCTAAATATAACAAAACATGAGATAGCTAATCTTTTTGTGGATCCTAAAACCAGTCTAAAAGTAGACCATAAAAAAACAAGTTGTAAATTAAATGGTGCACAAATAGTGCAATACGTGACAAATTTTGGGACTGTTGGTGGATGGTTTTTGATAGACCACCTCACAACAATTTGGATGTCCCATTTTATTTTATTAGAAAATTGTATGCTGAATTTGTTCTCGGTCACAAGGTGAATTATTGGAGTATGAGACCGAACCAGGGTGTAGGTTTAGGAACTCCATAAGATAGGCCATGTTCACAATGGGTGAAATCCCACACATATGTCCCCCCTCCCAAGATTTCACTACCTCCCACAGTGCAGCACACAGACATTATTGTTGAGGCCGGCTCATAGACTATTCGAGCCATTCACACCTTGACTGATCTGCTAGTTATGCAGACCACAACATTGTTGCCTCCTCATCCTGATGCTTCTAGTGCTTCTACGAGCTCACATGTTGTGTGCCCCACACTTGCATTATATGCAAGAATATGTGCTTTGGTCCCCTGACTGATAGTGATTCATATAATTTTAGCTTCGATGGGGATGATTCTACACAGCACACTACAAGCACTGAAGTAGCTCATGAAGATGTGCATCAGGAGCCTACAGTGCCATGGACTCCCACTGTTATGGTAAGGGTAAACCATTCACTTTTTACATTATTTTTAAATTTTATTGTTCGTATTTTTAGTAGAATTTCCTTATAATAATTTCCCACTTATGTCTTTTCATGTGTTACATTTATGTTCAGTTGATGACAGAGGAGGAGATGGCATAGGTGGAGGGGTCCACGCTTTCAGCCATATCATTTGGTCTTGACTCTTCCATGGTACATATGTTTTAATGTACTCATTGGTTTCCTTTTAAATTATGATAATAGTATATATACATTATTTTCTAATTTTTATGATCATCTTTTACATACTGATGTAGGTGTCACCAGTTGCCACCGAGGGGCAATGTGAGGGGGTGCAGGTGTCAGCTATTGATAAAGGAAAGGTAATTAAGTAATTTAGTTTGTTTATGCATACATGTATACTTGTCAATTGTGCGTACTCATTTTTAGTTTACATGGTTTATTTGACAGAGAGTGGCATGTGATGATGTTGTGAGACCCTATCGTCATGATAGAATCACAGGCATATCCATTCAGAGTGATAGCCCCATGGTACATACATTTCTAAAGTTATTTGTGTGTATTTTTTTATCAAGTATATATAATATGGTCAAGTTATGATAATATGAAGTATCTATTTCACTTTTGTAGGTCACTCCTAGTTTGAGGGAGCCAGAATGACAAGCGTTAGTATCGTTGATGACTCAGCCAACAATCCCTGAAGAAAGTTCAACATAGGTAAGTTTTAATGTTAATTTAGTTATTTTGTAAACATATATTTGCTACCAAGTTTTTAACATTAAATAGTATAACTTGTAGATCAATCTCATGTTCACAAACATATACAGGTGGGAGTCATCATTGGTGGCACTATTCCTGCGCTACTAAGGACATATATTAGATCTCCTGCCCGTGGGAGGAGACAAAGAGGTGAGGTATATGAGAGTTCAATTTTAGTTTAAATTTTATTTATTATTATTGACTATGATTCTAAATTTTAATCTAACTTGGGGTTTCACTTTTGTGTTTGAATGCAGGATCCATTAGAGCCGAAGAGTACTTCAAAGAGGCTCCATTTTGATGATCCACTAGTAGAATAAGATGTCCTAAAAATATTTGTAGTTGAACTTCTTATTTTGAGATGTCATATGACATATTTTGAGATGGCATATGCCACATTGTATCTAGATATGTTGACATATAAATATGTATAGAATTAGTGTTCATTTTGATATATATATGAAACTTGATATTCGATCCAATTTGTTAATTATGTGTTCATTTATTCATTGTTAGTATGTAAATATGCTTGTCTGTATGTACTCATGTGTACAATTTATGCCTTAAGTATATTCATGTATATTCAAGTACAATATTTATAACCTAAATTCATGTGTATGGACTACATGCATGACTTAAGTGAATTCATGTTGTATACTTTATAATTTATGTGCTACATGTATGCTTCATGACTTAAGAAAATTTATGTGTATGCTTTATGTGCTACGTGTGTCCACACGTGTAATTCATCATTTGAGGTATATAAGGATATCTATTAAAGTGGTTTCAAGGCTTGTAGACTTACCCTTTACTCCTAATGGCTAAAATAATTCAAAATGGCCTAATTACATAATCAAACACCTTTTTGGCAATAATCAAATACCCTTTTGGCCATATCAAAACATATTGGTCTTTTGGGCAAAATATCAGTACTCTGCCTGTACCCCTGCAAATACACTAGGAACGCCTAAGAAATATGGTCTTGTAGCATCTCACAAATTTTTGATACCTCTCATGGGGTCTATGTTATGAGGCTCAATAGTTTGCTGACCAATGGTGCTTAGTGCAACTTTCAACTGACCCTCACTGCAAGTTTTCGCATCAAGCGAGACTGGCATGCCAAATTCAAAAAAATTTGAATCTCCTAGAATAGAGAGAGGTTATTGTAGGCCTTAGAAACATCATCTTGTAGCATCTCAAAAATCTCTGATACCTCTCATGAATTTTGAGTTATGATCCTTGAAAGTTCGCTGGCCAATTGTGCTTAGTGCACCTTGGGGACACTGGTCTGGCGTGGCCCAGAACATTCTGCTGACTCAGTGGTTGAAAAAGAGTTGTGCCTAGCATTTAACTACCCAACCGAAGCTAATGGCATAGGCCATTCAGTGCTGAGACAAATGGTTTGTAAGTAATCCATTGGTGCAACTTTCAACTAACCCTCACTGCAAGTTTTGGCATCAAGCGAGACTGGCGTGCCAAATTCAAACAAATTTGAATCTCCTAGAATGGAGAGAGGTTATTGTAGGCCTCAAAAATTCCATCTTGTAGCATTTAATGAAACTTTGATACCTCTCATGGAGTCTGAGTTATGAGCCTCGAAAGTTTTCTGCCTAATCGTGCTTAGTGCACCTTGGGGACACTTTGGTTCGGCGTGGCCCAGAACGTTCTGCTGACTTAGTGGTCAAAATAGGGTTGTGCCTAGCATTTAACAACCCAACCAGAGGTAATGGTGTAGTCCATTTGGTGTTGAGATGAACGGTTTGTATGTAATCCACTGGTGCAACTTTCAACTGACCCTCACTGCAAGTTTTGGCATAGAGCGAGACTGGCATGCCAAATTCAAACAAATTTGAATCTCCTAGAATGGAGAGAGGTTATTGTAGGCCTCAAAAATTTCATCCTATAGCATCTCACGGATCTCTGATACCTCTCACGGGGTCTGAGTTACGAGCCTCGAAAGTTTGCTGCCCAATCGTGCTTAGTGCACCTTGGGGACACTTTGGTCCGGCGTGGTCTGAAATGTTGTGTTGACTCAGTGGTAGAAATGAGGTTGTGCCTAGAATTTACCCACCAAACTAGAGCTAATGGTGCAGTCCATTTGGTGCCAGGACCAATGGTTTGGAAGTAATCCATTGGTGCAACTTTCAATTGACCCTCATTGCAAGTTTTGGCATCGAGCGAGACTGGCGTGCCAAATTAAAACAAATTTGAATCTCCCAGAATGGAGAGAGGTTATTGTAGGCCTCAAAAACACCATCTTGTAGCATCTCATGGATCTCTGATACCTCTCACAAGGTTTGAGTTACGAGCCTCTAAATTTTGCTGCCCAATCGTGCTTGGTGCACCTTGGGGACACTTTGGTCTGGAATGTTGTGCTGACTCAGTGGTCAAAAAAGGGTTGTGCCTAGCATTTACCCACCCAACTAGAGCTAATGCAAGAGTCCATTTGGTGCCAGGATGCAATCCTTGAACACTATCCCTTCACCCAGGGAATTATCATTTTACTTTGGACACATTTGACCAATTTTGACTCAATGACTCCAACTATTACATCATTTGACGATACAAATGTAATGGAATTAAGGAAATAGAAATGTAAGGATACAAAATTAAGATGATACAAATTATATAAGGATACAACATTCATAGTAAGGAAACATGTTTTTTGCAGTTTACATGGCATTAAGATGATACAAATGTGGGCTTTTAATATTTGCAAATCAACCCCATGGGCTCTTTTATATTTCCAATTTTGCATCTAATTTTTTATATACAAAATTTGTCATCTAAATATACACATTACATTAGATTGTTTTTTTTATATACAAAATTTGGCATCTAAACTTGGAGATGTGTAACGTTTATTTGGTTCTTCTATGCCATTATCATTGTCAATTCCTTCATATTCAATTGGTGGATTGTCATTGACAATGTCCACACTTCCATTGGCCACATCTACATGTTCATTTTCAAAACCTACATTTTCATCTTCAAAACCTAAATTCTCATTTTCAAAACCTACATTTTCATCTTCAAATTCATGTTCTTCACTTGAAACCACATTCAAAGGTGGGTCTATGCCGACATCTTCATTCATATTTAACTTACCTTGTCTCTTGTTCCGATGGGCAATCCTATCCATTTCTCTATACACTTCAACATCTTCATTTGTGAGTCTCCTCTTCCGTTTATGCTTTCGACGACTACTAATCCCCATACTTAAACTAAAAAAAAGATACAAATACCTTTGGTAATAGAGAAAATCACCCCCAAAAGTGGTTTTTTGTCTTCTTGCTGCAACTCGAATCCCGTAATTCAGGAAAAAAATGTGACTCTCTAGAGGGACCCAGAGAATCTTATTTTTTTTACACCAGTAAACAAAATCGGATATCCAAAATTATTAGATATTTGAAATTATCAGATATCTGATATGTCCCACAAAAAATTTGGCTAAATCTATCTCTCTCTCTCTCTCACCTTTCTCTCTCCTCTCTCTCTCTCACCTAGAGAGATAGAGAGAGAGAGAGGAGAGAGGAGAGAAAGAGAGAGAGAGGAGAGAGAGAGAGAGAGA
The DNA here is from genome assembly GCA_027943335.1 of Chamaecyparis obtusa. NCBI lineage: Eukaryota > Viridiplantae > Streptophyta > Pinopsida > Cupressales > Cupressaceae > Chamaecyparis > Chamaecyparis obtusa. Next base: position 495,417 of record BSBK01001125.1, read on the forward strand.
AAGGTTAGAGAGAGAGAGAGGGGAGAGAGAGAGAGAGGAGAGAAAGGGAGAGAGGAGAGAGAGAAAGGTTAGAGAGAGAGAGAGGAGAAAAAGGGAGAAAGAGAGGAAAGAGAGAAAGGTCATGGGGACTTCCTAGGGGTCCTAGTACACCTTATCATGCCTTAGGACCCCTAGGAAGTCCTCATGACCCCTTTCGACACATTAGAACCCTCAAGTGTGTCCTAAGGGGTCCTACGACCCCTTAGGACACACTTGAACATTCAAATGTGTCCTAAGGGGTCCTAAGACCCCTTAGGACACACTTGAGCATTCAAATGTGTTGAAAGGGGTCATGAGGACTTCCTAGGCATTCTAGTATGCTTTATCATGCGTTAGAAAACCCTAGGAAGTCACCATGATCCCTTTGGACACATTATAATGCTCAAGTGTGTCCTAAGGGGTCCTACAACTCCTTAGGACACACTTGAGGGTTCTAATGTGTCAAAAGGGGTCATGGGGACTTCCTAGGGGTCCTAACATGTGATAAGGTGTACTAGGACCCCTAGTAAGTCCTCATGACCCCTTTTGACTCATTGGAACCCTCAAGTGTGTCCTAAGGGGTTGTAGGACCCCTTAGGACACACTTGAGGGTTCCAATGTGTCGAAAGGGGTCATGGAGATTTCCTAGGGGTCCTAACGCATGATAAGGTGTACTAGGACCCCTAGAAAGTCCCCATGACCCATTTCGACAAATTAGAACCCTCAAGTGTGTCCTCAGGGGTCCTACAACCCTTGCAGACACACTTAAGCATTTAAATGTGTCAAAAGGGGTCATTGGGACTTCCTAGGTGTCCTAGTACACCTTATCACATGTTAGGACCCCTAGGAAGTCCTCATGACCCCTTTTGACACATTGGAACCCTCAAGTGTGTCCTAAGGGGTCCTACGACCCCTTAGGAGACACTTGAGCATTCTAATGTGTCAAAAGGGGTTGTAGGACCCCTTAGGACACACTTGAGGGTTCCAATGTTTTGAAAGGGGTCATGAGGACTTCCTAGGGGTCCTAACGTGTGATAAGATGTACTAGGACCCCTGGGAAGTCCCCATGACAACTTTCGACAAATTGGAACCCTCAAGTGTGTCCTTAGGGGTCCTACGACCCCTATTGACACACTTGAGCATTCAAATGTGTCGAAAGGGGTCATGGGGACTTCCTAGGTGTCCTAGTATGCCTTATCATGTGTTAAGACCCCTAGGAAGTCCCCATGACCCCTTTCACCACATTGGAACCCTCAAGTGTGTCCTAAGGGGTCATAGGATCTCTAGGACACACGTGAGGGTTCCAATTTGTCGAAAGGGGTCATGGGGACATCCTAGGGGTCCTAATGCGTGATAAGGCATACTAGGACCACTGGAAAGTCCCCATGACCCCTTTCGACACATTACAACCCTCAAGTGTGTCCTTAGGGGTACTACGACCCCTTAGGACACACTTGAGCATTCAAATGTGTTGAAAGGGGTCATGAGGACTTCCTAGGGGTCCTAGTATGCCTTATCATGTGTGAGGACCCCTAGGAAGTCCTCATGACCCCTTTTGATAGATTAGAACCCTCAAGTGTGTCCTAATGGGTCCTATGACCCCTTAGGACACACTTGACCATTCCAACGTGTCAAAAAGGGTCATGGGGACTTCTTAGGGGTCTTAACACATGATAAGGCATATTAGGACACCTTAGAAGTCCCCATGACCCCTTTCGACACATTATAAACTTGAAGTGTGTCTTAAGGTGTCCTACGACCCCTCCAAACACACTTGAGCATTCAAATGTGTCGAAAAGGGTCATGAGGACTTCCTAGGGGTCCTAGTACACCTTATGACATGTTAGGACCCCTAGGAAGTCCTCATGACCCCTTTCGACACATTAGAATCCTCAAGTGTGTCCTAAGGGGTCGTAGGACCTCTTAGGACACACTTGAGCATTCCAATGTGTCAAAAGGGGTCATGGGGACTTCCTAAGGGTCCTAGTATGCCTTATCACATGTTAGGAACCCTAGGAAGTCCTCATGACCCCTTTTGACACATTTGAATGCTCAAGTGTGTCCTAAGGGGTCGTAGGTGCCCTTAGAACATACTTGAGGGTTCTAATGTGTCGAAAGGGGTCATGAGGACTTCCTAGGGTTCCTAACACATGATAAGGCATAGTAGGACACCTAGGAAGTCCTCATGACCCCTTTCAACACATTTGAATGCTCAAGTGTGTTCGAAGGGGTCGTAGGACCCCTAAGGACACACTTGAGGGTTCTAATGTGTCGAAAGGGGTCATGGGGACTTTCAAGGGGTCCTAGTATGCCTTATCATGCGTTAGGACCCCTAGGAAGTCCTCATGACCCCTTTTGACACATTTGAATGCTTAAGTGTGTCCTAAGGGGTTGTAGGACCGCTTAGGACACACTTGAGGGTTCTAATGTGTCGAAAGGAGTCATGAGTACTTCCTAGGGGTCCTAATGCATGATAAGGTGTACTAGGACCCCTAGGAAGTCCACATGCCCTAAGGGGTTGTAGGACCCCTTAGGACACACTTGAGGGTTCTAATGTGTCAAAAGGGGTCATGACAACTTCCTAGGGGTCGTAACATGTGATAAGGTGTACTAGGACACCTAGAAACTCCCTGTGATCCCTTTTGACACATTAGAACCCTTAACTATGTCTTCAGGGGTCGTAGGACCCCTTAGGACACACTTGACCATTACAATGTGTCGAAAGGGGTAATGAGGACTTCCTAGGGGTCCTAGCATGTGATAAGGGGTACTAGAACACCTAGGAAGTCCCAATGACCTCTTTCGACACATTTGAATACTTAAGTGTGCCCTCAGGGGTCCTACGACCCCTCCAGACACACTTGAGCATTCAAATGTTGTGAAAGGGGTCATGAGGACTTCCTAGGGGTCCAAGTATGCCTTATCATACATTAGGACCCCTAGGAAGTCCTCATGACCCCTTTTGACACATTAAAACCCTCAAGTGTGTCCTATGGGGTCCTACGACCCCTTAGGACACACTTGAGCATTCCAATGTGTGAAAAGGGGTCATGAGGACTTCCTAGGGGTCCTAACATGTGATAAGGTGTACTGGGACACCTAGGAAGTCCCAATGACCCCTTTTGACACATTGGAATGCTCAAGTGTGTCCTAAGGTGTTGTAGGACCCCTTAGGACACACTTGAGGGTTCTAATGTGTCTAAAGGGGTCATGAGGACTTCCTAGGGGTCCTAACATGTGATAAGGTGTACTAGGACCCCTAGGAAGTCCTCATGACCCCTTTCGACACATTTGAATGCACAAGTGTGTCTGGATGGGTCATAGGACCCCTAAGGACACAATTGAGCATTTAAATGTGTCGAAAGGGGTCATTGGGACTTCCTAGGTGTCCTAGTACCTATTATCATGTGTTAGGACCCCTAGGAAGTCCTCATGACCCCTTTCGGCACATTGGAACCCTCAAGTATGTCCTAAGGGGTCCTACGACCCCTTAGGACACACTTGAGAATTCCAATGTGTCAAAAGGCATCATGGGGACTTCGTAGGGGTCTTAACGCATGATAAGGCATAGTAGGACACCTTGAAAGTCCCCATGACCCTGTTCGACACATTAGAACCCTCAAGTGTGTCCTTAGGGGTCCTATGACCCCTCCGGACACACTTGAGCATTCAAATGTGTTGAAAGGGGTCATGAGGACTTCATAGGGGTCCTAGTATGCCTTATGACATGTTAGGACCCCTAAGAAGTCCTGATGACCCTTTTCAACACATTGGAACCCTCAAGTGTGTCCTAAGGGGTCCTACAACCCCTTATGACACACTTGAGCATTCCAGTGTGTCAAAAGGGGTCATGGGGACTTCTTAGGGGTCTTAATGCATGATAAGGCATACTAGGACACCTAGGAAGTGAAGAAATCAGGAATCAGATGTATTAAATTTGATAACACAAAGGAGAATTTATACAACGCAATGTTGGACAGTTACTAACTATCATGTAGTTTGGACAGTTACATGTATTATGCCAACATTCCCCCCCTTAATACATTGATCCTAAACAAATAAAAAAAACTATTTTCCCTAGGGATCCCCCCTCAAGGCTTACATAACAAAACATGTTGATTACATAATATGAATCCATATATTGAGAAAATCTTCTTTTTAAAGTTGCAAATCCTAAATCATGAAAGGCTCCATCAAGCTGTCTTGTGACCCTTAGAAAGGTGTAGCTTTGAGTTGTGTTCTTAAGCTCCCAAACCTAAACTCTTGAATCATAGTCTTGAATTATTCAACAATGATCCCTAAAAGATGTGATATATCTCTATCATTGTTTGGTAACTACGAAAGGGTATAATTCTCAATCATATACTCTAAAGCTCCCTTGACAACAATCCATATTGAGCGCACTACCAAATCTTAAACCTGTCTCCAAAATGAGTCTCTACAAGAATGTATTCTTCAAATTTGTTAGCATTAGAAAGCAAAACAAGAAACAGAAAGCCAAAAAATGCCAAAAATGCTTCTCATGTAGAACACCATCTCAAAGTGAGAAGCTGACTTGAGATGATGGAAGTTCCTCAATCCTCTGATGCCACCAACCTCCAGAAGTGAAGGTTCAAAGAACAAGATTGTGATTAATAGGAGACTAGAAATCATTAACGATCTCTCCATCATCTGATGTGTCCTCATTGTCAATGCAGGAAACATTTCCTTCTTCAGATTGTTCTTTGATTTTTCCTTTAAGAACATCACTAGCTCTAGTTCTACAAATCTATGTCGTGTGCCCCTTTTTCTTACAGTAAACACATCTATTGTCTCTTCTATTGTTATTTGACCACTTTTTAGCACTTTGTGAGTATAATGCTTGATCTATTGGATGAGCTTCTTCTATGACTTCCTTTGTCATGTTTTCTTCGGCTAGAAGGGCTGAAATCATATCCTCTAGAGTCTGTGAAGTGAGTTGACTTAGTGTAAAGACAACATTACTATATTTAGAAGATAAACTATTTAACAAGATGGCCTTAGCATCATCATCATCAATAGGAGCCTTAACTTCTACAAGTTGTCTAATGATAGACCTTAAATTACTTATATGATTGGACATTGTGATCCCATTTTCCATTTTGAATCTAAACAATTGAATTTTGAGAGAAAACTTTGCATTGACAGCTTTTGCTCCAAACAGCTTGTTTAAATTATCCCAAATCTCAACAGAAGTGTTATCTAGATCTACGTGATGAAGCTCAAAATCTACAAGAGCAAGACCAATAATAGCCTTGGCTTTATCATTTCTACCGTTCCACTCCAAAAATTTATTTGCATCTATGGGAGGTTTTTCTATTCCGTTTACTATGCCCCATAGGTTTTTATTCATCAATTGAATTTGGATTTTTATTCTCCATGTATGAAAATGGAAACCAGAGTATTTATCTAATGGAAACTCCATTTCAAGCCAATACAATCCAAATCAACAATTTTAAAAATGCAAGTGTGATCACCTAAAGAAGTTGAAGATTTCTGTTAGAAATCATTTTTCTACAATGATGTCATGAACAATCAACATTTCATTCTATGAGTGCCCACTGTTGGAATAAATGGTTCACTTCAAAAAATGGTTGCAAGTCCACCAACACTTCATTATACCAGCACGGTTTTACCCTCCATTTCCTAGTGCTATCTCAGGAATAATTCACACATTTCATAAATCAATCCCAAGATCACCCCATTATCTTGAGTCCAATAATCCTCCAATAATCCTTCACACTCTACACTTTACTCTAATTTTCTTGTACATGAATCAAATTTTCATACCTTCATCATGGATTGAGACTTGATAACATGTTATCACCTTCCCATGCTCATCGCACCAAATGCACAAGATAGCAGTCTTAACAGTTAGCAAGAAACAGTTAAAACTGTGTGTGCCAGCAAGAAACAGTTAAAGAAACTGTAACCAACACTTTGTTTCTGCACAACATGTGCCAAGAACTGCAGTCGGTAACCAGCACTGTGTTTCTACAACTAGCACTACCTTTCTATTCTATCATGCATGTTTGCACAAAGTGTGCGCTCCTTTCGCCATCATAGTGGGTGTGAACTTTAATTAGCATAGTGTTCTCCCAACTGCTACATGTGAGTTTGAACTGCAATCAACACAATCTTCTTCAAACTGCTACGTTGGTACTCTAATCTCCCAACACAACAACTCCATTGTCAGTTTACTTAATAAGATGGAACTTGGTAGGGCTTTTGTCCAAAAGACGTGGCAGGGCTTTTGTCCAAAAAATGCATGGAAACTAAAGATACAGAAACTAAAGATATTCCAGTGCTTCCTATGTGCTTTGTCATAGGCTAACTCCTTCTCCTGGCATTCTCACGCTCTGATACCACATGAAGAAATTAGGAATAAGATATATTAAATTTGATAACATAGAGGAGAATTTATACAACACAATGCTGGATAGTTACTAACTCTCATGATAGTTACATGTATTATGCCAACAAGAAGTCCCCATGACCCCTTTCGACACATTAGAACCCTCAAGTGTATCTTTAGGGGTCCTACGACCCCTCCAGACACACTTGAGCATTCAAATGTGTCGAAAGGGGTCATGGGGACTTCCTAGGTGTCCTAGTACACCTTATCATGCGTTAGGACCCCTAGGAAGTCCCCATGACCCGTTTCAACACATTTGAACCCTCAAGTGTGTCCTAATTAGTTGTAGGACTGCTTAGGACACACTTGATGGTTCAAATGTGTCGAAAGGGATCATGGGGACTTCCTAGGGGTCCTAACATGTGATAAGGTGTACAAGGACACCTAGGAAGTCCCAATGACCCCTTTCGACACATTTGAATGCTCAAGTGTGTCTTAAGGGGTCCTATGACCCCTGAGGACACATTTGAGGGTTCTAATGTGTTGAAAGGGGTCATGGGGACTTCCTAGATGTCCTAGTACCCCTTATCATGCGTTAGGACCCCCAAGAAGTCCTCATGACCTCTCTCTCTCTCTCTCTCTCTCTCTCTCTCTTACACACACACACATCTAGAGCCTTCACCTCCACTTTTAATGTATATTTAAAGGTTTCATATACCTTTTTGTGGACAATGTACCGAAAATGTTCTTACATCAATTTTTATGCCACTGTTAGTTTCTAGAACAAATGATGAGCGTACGGTGGTTATTCAACTATGTGAAATTTCTTTTCAAGATTCAAAAAATCAATTGGTTGTATTCAATCGAGGGGAAGTCCATTGATATCTACTTATTCAGTATAGTTAGACTGCCGAAATTACAAGGAGTCTGTAGAAAAATCCTGTGCTGGATATTTTCAAAAGGATTTGGTCTGAAACTGTCTGTCCTCAAATCAACTGTGTAGGTATTTTTTTGAAATCATTTTGTATATCAAATAATATAATACATACTAATATAAATATTTATATTATAATATTTATGCTATGCTATTATTATTTAATATTAATATTTAAAATGAAATTAATATTAACATAACAAAAATATAATTTAATATGAAACTTGAATTAATATTAACATAAAAAGAATACAACTTAATTTATAAGACAATTAATATTACTATTAAAAAATAACATTTATTATGAAACTTGAATTTGGGAAAAGCGGGGTATTTGAAATTTCAAAATAGGCGGGCTTTATCGGATATCTGATTTTATCAGATATCCGATTAGGCTTGGTATTTGCTTCGACATTACCAAATGTGGGTGGTCAACCCTTTAGGCATGTTTTAGGATATAGTTCTTGATACTAAGACATTGACCATGTAGCTGACGACTATTTTTTCACCCAAAATTGATGAAATGAAAAGCATTTTTTAAAGACATTATCAACTTTCCATCAATATAATTGCTATCAAATTTCAAGTTCTGTAAGTAATTATTACTTATTTTTCAATTGAGTTATCTTTAAAGTCGTAACTAATATATTGATTGAAAAACAACTATAAATTTCAAACTATTTAACCTTTTTGAAATCCGAAACATGCGTCACATTCTATGCTTTGGCTACTATAAGAAAAAAAAGAAGTTTTGAATTTGGTAAAATTTTGAATTAGTTAAGGTGGTTAGACACGGGAGATTTTTTATTCTGAAAAAGTTGTAGCAGAAAATTCATAATTAATTATTTATTTGACCAAAAATTACAAAAAAATATGCGTCACATCTGGGCATGAGTCTACTACTTATATCTAGAATCTTGAGAAAATATATCATCATTTGATTATGATTAAGGTGGTTAGAGATACACGTACTCTTTATCTTTTCCTTGAAATTTTTGTAGTACTGCATTGAAATCTAAAATTTTGAACAATTAGACAAAAAAAATTTCAAACAAGGGCTAGTAGTTTAGAAACTACATTCAATTTCCTACAGATTCTACTGTTACAACTTTTTCACATAAGGTTCATAAGACATTCAACCTTTTATGTCAAGTTGACTAACCTTGATTTGCTGATTTTTCATTGCCACTTAAGGCCATAGTTTGGTATACCATGATCCTGCACATACCCTATTCATTCATAGGAAACAAGTACACTTGGATTGAAAATAAAATATTATTACAGTTGCAAAAGCTTCTATTTAGAAATTTGACTAACTCCAAGAGTTACAACAATCATCTTATTTAGAGGAAAACTATAACTACTAGCTAAATCTAAGATCACTCCATTAATGAGGATTGTTATAGATACATAATATCTTATAACATAAATACCAATAATCAAGAATAAGTCCTCCTAGAATATAGTGCATTGTGGGTCCTAGATCCATGTGCTACATTTAATAGAAAATGGTTTTGACTCTTTCCTCATGTGAAGGTCTTGCAGTAACGCCTTAACTGATCGAGCACCTTCTTGACTTCTTCAACACAAAGGTGTTTTGTAGCAACGACCAGCTTTGACTCCTTTAGCACGATCATGTTGATCTTTAAATACACCATGACTGATCCCTGTAAAATGATTAATGCACACAACCTTCAATACATACATATTCACATCATTAATATTAGGAAGAAAGTATTAAGTTCTAATCAATACCCTTGCAAGGCATATGGCTAAAGGAAGGAAACTACCCAAAAACATAACATAAGTAAAGGATCATATATTAACATATATAATTACTACATTTTGTCATTTCTGTCCATCAGTTTTAAGAAAATATATCATGTTCTTCTATCATCCATATTCCTACTTTATGTCTTTACACATATAAAACCATAAGTCTATGTATATGTTTTGCAAATAAACTGCAGAAAAGAAACAAAAAGCACTTAGAAAGATGGCCATTTAAGAGGCTCATCGGTAGGTTTTTTATAAATAAGAAGCTATACTTCTTTGGAGGTTATCCAGTTAGACATAAGATCCTATGTAATGTAGCATTTCAGTTTTCGATACAGTTTCAGTTAAGTTTTAACTATGCTGTTTAACCAAGTACATTTTGCAAACATGAATAAAGAAATGAAGTTTTGAGTTAATAGTGTGTAACTAAGTTCTAGATATACTCATCCAGGGGGGCCTAGTTCCTGAGTAGTCCCTTTCAATTTTAGCATTTAGTTTCCTACAATTTTATTTATAGTTTTGGAGTTTGTCTGTTCCTACTTGACCACTGGAAGTAGTTTCATGTGACTATTCCTCCAGCCAAGGCAGATATAGTAGTTTCTTGTAGATGCATTCTTGAACTTTGTTGTACTTTTTTGCATAATTTTAGCTCTAGTATTTGGATTTGGTCAAGCACTTGAATTATTTCAATTCTAAGAATTTACCTTTCAACATTTTTTTCCTTAAGATGTAGGATAGCATGGCTTTGGTAGAAACTTAGTGCACATATAATAATGACCCATTTCAAGTTCACGTACCCTACATTTACAAAGTAAATGAACCTTCTCTATGAAAAAGATACGTTCTTGGTCTGGATTCCAAATCTATGAGTTGTATTTTAGAACCTAGTTATTGATCTAATTAGGAATTTAAATAGTTCCTCCACTCACCGCTCACACATGCTATGTTCCTAGGCCCCTTGCCCTTCTAGTGGGGGTAGAGATTTTTAACAATTAAATTATGTATCACCACCCAAGGGTGGCTTGCGTATGGCTGAACCACCTCTAATCCAAGCCCCTTGGCTCCTAGTGGTTCTTGTTAGGAATTGAGTGGTGATATTGGGTGATCCTATTCTTCCAAGTTCCCATAGTTGGTATTGGCCATTTCTCCCACTAGGATAGATGTTGCTAAAGAAGATGAAGCTAGGTGGTCCATTCCAGTTCACACTCCCTCCCTCTTTAATGTATGGTGGAAAAGGGATGATCAAGATCCTCCTCCTTCTACAAGCACACCACTAGCTGCTTAGCAACTTAGTTTCTTTATGTTTTGTTATTTTTTTTCTGGGCTATGGCCCCCTATGACTCTCGTGGGGTGACTTTATGTCCCTTGTCTATTTTTATGAATAGTTGTATTTTATTATTAATTAATAAAGTTGGACTATTCATAAAAAATAACTTGTGAAAGGTTCCATGTTTGGCACATGGTTCCAAAATGAACCTTTCCTATTTTGACTCTTTATCAAGATTTGGAAAAATATCCACCCTTCATCTTCCATTAATTATTTCTCATACCAATCACATGATGGTCATTGTCACTTGCTCATTCTTTCTTACATGAAATCAACCCCAACCCTTCATCCTTCGAAAGGTTACCCTAATCATAGATCTAACCTACTCAAAACATTTAAATAAAGAATTTCCCCAATCCATTTTTATTTATAAATAAGATTAGATACTAAAGCTATGCTCTAGATATTGAGCACCACACTCTACTTCAACCATCAACCACCATTTGGAGCAATCATTTAAGGCCAATAAAGGGTTTTAATTATAGAAATTTATTCATTTTATCATTTATTTTCATTCCTCTAATTCTAATTTGAAATGCATGTCAGTGTAGGCTTTGATTTATTATTATATTATGTTATTTCTTATTGTCTTGCCCCCATATTAAATAGTGTTTAAATTTTGACACTTTTAGTGGGACCATGTAACAATTTAACTCTTATTATTTTTAGTGTCTTATGAAATAATTTTATGATTTCATCATTCATTTCATGATACCTATATTTTATCACACCAAAAGTATTGAGTGACACATTTCAATTGTTGAAAAGTGTATTCATAATTCCTTATGGCATGCTAAAGCCCTAAAATTTTAAAATCCAAAACCCATAGATTTCAACATAGATGTTTTGTAGAGTAGCACACTTTAATCAGCTATAGTTAATGCATACTTTGGTATAGTGCATGCACAGAAATAAATTTTAAAGAAGTATCTTTGTGTAGCTATGCTAGTCTATAACATGCATGCAACAATGGTAGTGGTTGTTCACTTTGTAGTCACCCATTGCTTCTAGATTTTAATTTCCTACTTTTCAATTATTTAAACCTAAAACCCATAGGTTTCAACATAGGTGTTTTACATAGTAGCACATTTAAATTAAATATAGTGAATTTATACCTTAGTATAGTGTATGGACAAAGAGGAAGTTGAAATCACTATTTTGATGCACCTACACTAGTCTAGAATATGCATGCAACAATGGTCCAGTACTTGTACACATAGTATTGATCCACGTGGTTCCAAATTTCAATTTATTAGTACTTTATGTTTTTATAAGTAAATTATGATAGATATAAATCTAGTTTATAAAATTTATATGATAATATAGTGTATCTACATTTAAAAAAAAATAGTGACAATTTTTAGTATAACCACTTTTTCAAACAACATGTGAACTTATATTGGCACATGTACTTTGTGTAACAATTCACTTGCATTCCTTTTTCCAATTTTAAGTTTAGCTTTATTAGTAATAAAACATGATGGCACCCATAGTATTGTAGATATCCAAAATTATAGAAATAGGCACTAACATATGTAATAGAGGTTTATAATCTTGTTGCAGTGTCAAATATTTAGCTGTAAAACTTTAGAAATAAGTAATAGAGGAAAGAAAAATGCAACAATAACAAAAAATGTTGCAAAAACACTATCTGATTGCAAGAGTAGAAAATAAGTTGCAAAAAATTGATAGAGGATACAAGAATATAAATTTATAGCATAGAGGATAGTCTCCAATTGTAGGAATACATCTAGAAGCTACATAAATAAAATAAACCATGTTGTAGGAGTATTTTATCACATAGTAACCACTCAATAAATACCTAGATTTTCACACACAAAAAAAACTCTCTTTTCACTTAGCACAACTCATGAATCTCAACATTCACAAGAAAACACACACAGTCCAAGGGAGAAATATGTTTTGAAAGACTAGTATTTTATTATATTTAATGAGAAATACAACCTCTTTATATTCATTTGTCCAACAATGACATTCCTTTGAAGTGTTTGACCAAATATGAGATTCCTATGTCCTTCCTTTTGGATATTTGGCTTCATATGCACTAATATTCTCCCTGACATCTTTGGGTTTTCTCTTATTGGTCTCCCTTTCTATCCTCCTCGTCCTTGTCCTCCTTTTTTTCCTATCATTTTCTCCCATTCAAAATACTTGAAAATTTAGAAACTTCTATTCAATCCCACATAAATTACTTTAGCACTCAAAGACCTTCATTAATTTCTAACCATTCCTTTCCTAGTTTAAAATAACCCTTAAAATATTTTTGGTGGTGTAAGGAATGAAAATAAAGTGTAGAAGTGGCATATGTATGTGAGTACTATTGAGAATGGCACATAGGTGTATTAAGTTCCTTTCATAAGAAATTATAAGATGCATTTTATTTGGCTTTAAGTCTATGTTTATGTAGTGAATAATAATGATAATTATTTTTGAATTATGAATATTACACAAGAAGACAAATAAGTGTTTGGATATTTGAAAGTTGATTAGTGTGGCATTTGATTAAGGCATGTTTAATGTGGTGTTTTGGTTGCATATTTAATATCCACACACTAGGTCACCTTTATTATCATCAAATACTTTAGACCTCCCCCCATTAAATATATGGAATGAATTTACAAATCCATGTTAGTACCCAATAGAAAAACACATTACTTCAAATTGAGCCTTATACATACTCAGTGAATCTGTTTGAAAAGAGGTGTAAGAAGAAGACCTATGAAGTGCACAAATGACATGTTTTCTCTCGAACTTATTTTTGTATCATAGATATGATGCTTGATAAAAAGTGTTATGCAGAGAAATATTTGTTAAAGAAAATAATCACTATGCATGATCAAAAGACCACCATATGAAAACATAATGATAATATTATGTAAGGAGAAGTGTTTTCTTACTTGGTTCTATTTTGTTGCAACAACACATACCAAAGTGGTCATCAACACCATTTAGAACTGCAAAGTGATGGATATAAATATCATGTTTATGGGATCTATATTTACAAGGAAACATCCTAAGCATGATAAATATATTCCATTATATTTATAGTGCACTTTCAATATTGATATTATTGGTGTCAAAAAAATCCAAATGGTCCAATGTGTGTGATTATAAAAGGTCCATAATGAGATCAATGGATATGGTCTTAAAATTTATACGGGGAAAATATAAACCAAAAAATGATGAATACAAATCAATTTTAGTTTACATGAAAAAATTATAGTTCTAATTCAAATTGGATTTTCTAGAGTGCCACTTAATGAGATCCTAAACCTTATTGTATTAGAAAAATTATTTGGTTTATATAGTAGAATTATCTCACTTTGTTGACACCAAATAACATGGCTTTAAAGAGTTTTACATGTCATATTTATTGAATTTTTGAATCATATTATTTTCGGTATTGATATGGAGAAAGGGAAACTAATCCAATGGGTATTAATCAACTCACAAAATATATATTATCATACTGATGTCTATAGATCAAATAAAGTTAATATAGCTTATGGTGAGGATGAGGCCTTAAAGACACATCTATGACATTAGTTGGATAAATTGCAATATGGTTGAATAGAGGTAAAATGGATTCACCACTATTCAGATGTAGAAGGGGAAATATGAGATCTATTCTCAAAACCCAAATTCCCCAAAGAAGAGATTCGATTTGATCAACCTAGAGGTTAATACACAATCGAATCAATTTGTGGATGAATATGGAAGAGAGAGAGTAAATCCAATATTTCCCTATGTGGAGGATGATTATGTTTGGAAATCTGAAATAATAAATACTAACCTCAAATTAGGGCAGATCTGAAAAATGTTGAATTATGATGTCTGTGTGCACTTTCAGAAAAATTTGAAACCTATTTTGGACTGGAAATGCCGAGACAGAGAAAACCCAGAAATATTTCCTCAAGATGGCTCAGCTCGGGTTTGACCCTCATAAAAGGTCAAATACCACATTCTTTATTTGAAGTTTGATTCGAATTCTGTTCGCAAATCCTGGAAGTTCGGCGAAAAGGGTATCCAAATCTACTCTCATATCTGAAATTCTGCACCTGTACCTACAAGAAAAATGGTTTTGTTTATTTGTTTGGGGGGTTTGCCTTGGTCAAACCCCGGTTTGGAATCAACCTTAATATTGAAATTGAAATGGAGAATGCTAGCAAGTAGTAGAAGTAGATCTAACAATGAAGCTATGCAATTCAATAGATATGCAATTGTATTTGAAATGTAAACAAGTATATTGATATGAAAGCTTGAACACAACAATAAATGTAAATCAAACCTCCATGATTGTATGCTTGGAATCCACCTTGAGAGAAGAATGAAATGGATCTTGAAGATGAACAAAGGATCTTGAAGGAAGATCACACCATCATGATGGCTAGATCTAGGGTTTGAATGATAAATCTTGAATGCTTGAACCAAATCCCTTCAATGACTTGAATGCTTGAATCCTTGATCTTTAATGGAGAACTTGGATGGAGAAGAAGACTTGAAATGCTTGAATGGATGCTTGCTTGATCACCTTGAGAGCTTGAGAAATTACTTGAGGATGAGATATGAAAACTTGATTGTGGATGTTCTCACAAAACTTGATGATGAAAATGAGAGAGGAAGACTTCCTTTTATAGTGATCTAGGGCACACTCCTCTAGATGGGCCACCTTGGAGAATTAAATCCCAATTAGGTCCTCACCTTTAGAAAATATACCTAGATTAAATGCAATTAAAGGATTTACCATCCCGAAACCCGAAATGGCCAACTCGGAGGCAGGAAAATAAATCTCCCGAAAGCCTGAAGCCCGAAAATTTTGGAAATTGTAATTTTGGAGGAAGGGGTCAAAGTCGAGGTTGGACCTGACTTAGTCAGGGTCTTAGCTCGACGCTAACCTAGTCAGGGTCTTAGCTCGGCCTTGACCTAGTTAGGTTCTAACTCGACCTTGACCCTGGTCCCAAATTGACTCAGAACCAAGTCAGGAGGTCCCGGGGATGCCCAAAAACCTAGAACTGATGCCAGAACATGATAGAATGTCAGAGATAGACATAAAATCCTATGATTACTGTGATGAAGCCTAGGAGGGTCCATTTCTAAACCCTACCTAGAAAATAGAGCCATAGAAGAGGAAAATTCAGGAGAATCCTTAAGATCCTAACCCTAATTTCACCTAGAATGAAGAAATCAGGTGCGGGGAAGAAGTGGAAAGCGGGGAGAAAGCCAGATCAAAGCAAAGATCAATTCGAGGCATCCAATATGACCCAAAACCACTTACTCGGAGGGCTAAACGCTCTTAACATGGAAGTGCTTCCATTTTAAGATGATACAATGGTCTTTTTAGAGGCTGATGGCATAAGAGGATGGAATAATTTCTATCATCTCAAGTTAGCTTTTCACTTTGAGATGTTTTTCTCACGAGAAACATGTTTTTGGTAGTTTTGGTTTATGCTTTCTTTTTTGTCTTCTTTGTTGATACATATAGATTTGGAGAATAGAAGCATTGTAAAGATCATGTTTGGGAGAAAAAAATGGAATTTAGTAAAGAGCTCAAGTATGGATGGTTTCCTAAGGAGTTCACAAGAGTGTGATCGAGAATTATCACCCTTACGAGGGTCAAGAGATAATTTGGATGATTTTTGTCAAAAATAATTTGATGTTTGTAATTCAATAATTCAGGATGGAGAGCTCAAGCATTCAACTTAGAGCTACACCTTTACAAGGGTCATGAGGAAACTTGGGGTATTTCAATTTAATTTAGGATTCATTTTTTCAAGGAAATATCTTCTCAAATACATGTATTTATTTTGTGTTTTCAACAAGCTTTTTTGTGTTAAACCATTAAGGATGAGTCTCTTGGCTAGGAGAAACTTGAATTTTTGATGGTATATTTGTAAGGTTAATGTAATAAAAGGATAATTTTGGTGTAACTGTTTGAATATGTATTACATTGTTACAGTTATGCAAAGTGGTTATTACATCTATTTTGGTAATCAAAGTTGGATCATCCCTCTGTATAAGATTTCCTCACCTCATATCATCATATATGGACATGAAAAAATTTATGCAGTTTTCTTAAGAAAAAGGTGTTATATATGTTACCTCTTAAAGTATATCTTATATCACTAAAAAAACAAAAATTAACTAATTTTTTATTATCTAACCAAGAAACATATATATTTTAGAATCAAGAAGAAACTATCCAATAAAAAAGGAAACATAGGAAACTAAAGACACCATAAATGAGATATGTAGTTCAAAATCCTAGGGCTCTCTCAATAAGAATTCTTCTACCAATGAAATTTCCCATTTTTGAAGTATGCAATGCAAATCATATTTACGTCGTAGGCATTTCCATTTTGGAAAGCTCTGACCTGTTTACTGCATCTAATGGTTGCAGCTAGCTCAATAGGCAATGACTGCCATTAAGACAATCCTTGCTGTCTATTTGAGAAGTAAGAGGTGAAATATTTATTGTTTACAGATGTTCCAATGACTTTGAAATCTAAATCTGTGAGCCAGGTACAACATTAATGGGAGTACAGGATTATCCGTGTTTAATTCTTCAACATTCTTGATGCAGTTAGAATGGCCTGCGTCAAGGTCGTACAACTTTGGCCGGTGCACAGAAATGCAAAATGCAAAATAAATTACCGAGGAGATGTGGAGAGTACGAATTTGATCAACCCACTATGGCGCTCTGTGAAAGGAAATAAAGACAGAGGTGAAAGGAAATAATAGTGCGCTGTGTGTAAGGAAATAAAGCCAGAGGTGAAAGGAAATAATAGTGCGCTGTGTGAGCAAATAAACTTTTTTTTTTTCTATCTTATTAAATTGATTTTTGGATATCTTTAATACCTCTCAACTGCCTCCTCCTCATGGTAGCCACCTTAGAATTTTTAAGCCGCCTTCATAGTACTGTACATCTTGAAGAAGCTTAAAAATAGATTACGAGCCATTAAAAGCTCCATAAATTCAATCCTCCAAAAATGATGATGCTGACACCTTCGTACACCTGTTCTATTATTAGCTCCAAATAACTAGTAGTACTAAAAATTTAGACATCTATGTACTTCAAATGTCATCTGTAAAACAAGAGGAAGCTTTCTTTCTTGTGCTCCAAAGATCATAAGTCTCTCTTGTTTTCTTGTGCTCCATTGATCATTGGCATCTATTCAGAGCCACCTTGTTTAGAAGAGGTCCAATAGTTCCATAAATACTAATTTGCAAGCAATACATTCAAGATAATGCAATATCCAAAGCTACTTATATTCAGCCACCCACCCTGAATTTCACAACTCGCTGTTCTGTATGCCAATTCCATGGAATTTAAATTCTGCATATGTTGCCTCCTTATTTAATTTCTAGGCAATCAGAAAAATGCCATGCACTATGATTTTGAATCACATCCCAAATCCCAGCAAACAATAATTTTCCTGTCACTCTATAGGAATTATGTTTCTAACTTGAGAAAATTGTACTGATGATATCAAAAAGACAAAATACCCATATTTCACGCTCATCAATTGCTATTAATATCTCTTTGATCATCACTTACAAACAGTCAAACCAAACCAAAATTGCTAAAAGATACAATGCTTGATGATTAGTTTCCAATGCCCAGACTACTATCTTGTATAGCATATAGACACTACAGAAAGAGATTAGCGAGGTAGCTTACTCGCCATTAATGGCATTCAAAGTTCAAGAGATTCAATAACCTCGTTATAAAATTGAAATCACACTAATAACAGCTAAAATGAGAAGAAATGTCTCCAAAATTTTACTTTTAAGAGTTTCACAATACAAAGGAACTAATAGTTGTTGCTATTATGAATATTTACTAATATGAATGTGAGATAACTTCTAGCCAAGTATCGAAAAAAAAACATAATCAATGGGCTCTAAAATCTAACTCATTAGTTAAGTAGTTCAAATTGGCAACCGTAATCTTATAGAATTGTGTGTGCATTTTATTTCTGTTTTAACCACATCTACACGCTACAACACAATAGAAAACTTTCTTAGAATATTCAAGGAAACCTAATTTCAAGAAATGTACAAAACTAACTTTACATTTTCATTTTTTTAAAAAAGAAAAAAAAGCATTAAACAAGAAATAATAATATTTATATTGAAAAATTATAATGGATTCAAGAAACATGAAAAACAATCATATTATTCTAATATATTTACAAACTTCTTAATTATATGTACTAATCATACTTCAAAAGTAATTTAAAAATAAAAAAATAAGGCATTGTCAATTTTAAAGTATGGCAATTACAAAAAAGATAAAAATAGAAAATCCATTAAGTTAAATAATTTAAGAAATAATTTTCTATTACTACCTACAAAATGAAACCATTTTTCGCACACCAAAGGGCGATTGCTAGTCTATGTACATAGAACACATCTTTTTGGAAAGACACACATACTTTTCGCAAACACAAAAGTATGAATTTACTAAAAAACAAAAAGCTTCATTAAGTGGGAAATGATTTAAGCATATTGTTTCATGTGACTTGGAGACTTTGAGCCATCCACTCCAATTAAGTTAAAAACTAAAACCCATAAAAAATGAAATAATAATTAAAGCATTGATTGATTTTGAAAACAAGGTAAATAAAAAAGAAAGGATAGTTAATGACATTGCAAATATTGCTCATTAAATTAATGAAGTTGGATTCCTACTATTTTCCAATGTTCTCATTATCTTGCATGATAGATCTAAGTCCAAGGTTATGTAATTTTATTATCTAGGTATGCCTTTTTCTTCATCCAATTTTCCTTTTAAAAAAAGACTAATGAGCCTATAGATTTAGTTGTGCAAAATGAATGGAGATTTGATAGTCATCATCCTATCTCATACAACTTGCATAAGGAAAACAAAAACAAAATTAAAACAATGAAATTTCCTCTCTTAATAATATGAGCTTGGCATTATTTTGAGATATGAATATGTAATTTTAAAAATAATGATATATAATTAATTAATTTTAAGAATATCAATTTTTGTAAATCTATAGATCTCTTTTATTTGAAATATGAAAAAAAAAAGAGGAAACAAATGACTAGAGAAACACCAATTTGACAATAGAGAAAAAGTTGCAACAAAATATAATATGAATGATTCTCATATCAATATTTACCAATGTACACATAATGATTAAAAGTAAAATGTAGTTCTTGTCACTAAATTCAAGTCTCTACTATGCTAAATGTTCATATTGAAATGGTGGCCTATCTATAAGCTCGCCTCATAACTCTTATACAAAAAATTACTTATTTTCCCTAAAATTATTAGAAAAAAACATATTCAACTTTAACAAAACTCTACCTTACATCGTAGTGAAAAATTTGTGCCCTTAAATAGATGTCACATTTCCTTTCCACAAACCATTAAAATTAATTATCTAAAATAGACGATTTCCATGTACCATTAACTCGTATATACAAGATGCCAATGAGGCAATCAACAAGAGCAAGCAAATAATATACAGAAAGATGGATGACAACAGCTCTAAAAGTAGTGCCACCGAAGTATTTCTAAATTCCTTTTTTTCAATAAATCCATCACATGCAACGAAAAAGTCAAAAGCAATTGAGAAAATTTGGAAAAACCAAACGATAAACAAAAGATTGGAATGAAAATTAATTTAAACGAGCTCGAGAATGTCCCCCAACTAAGCATAAGGATCATCCCCATGATATTATATCCTTGGTGAAGATGGGTATTCCGAGAAACATAAAACAAGGTGTTGACATGGTTCGACAACGAAATGGAAAGAAATCGTTCAAGACATGCAAGTAAACCAAAATCTTAAACTAAAACATGCTTTTGAGATAATAGATAACTATCTAAAAACTCTCTCATAAATATGAGAACAAGATGGTCGGGAGGATCTATGATATTCACATTGAAGTATATGGAAAACTCCGTGTTAAGTATTGCTGAGATTTCATAGTTTTTATTGGGTATTCCAAGAAACATATAACAAGGTATTGATGTAACCAACAGCCTATGGCTGGAAATAAGGAAAAACTAAAATGCTTTTGGGATAATAGATAGATAACGGGCCAAAACTTCTCTCATAAATATCACAATAAGATGGTCAGGAGCATCTATGACATGAAACGTTGAAAGACATGGAAAATTCCATGTTTAGTGCTGATGAAATTGCGTGGTATTCATTTGGTTGTTTAGTGGTGTTTCTAGTTGCCAAACTGACAATAGCAATATGGTGGAAACCTCGGCAAGTAGCCAAGCATTTTCAATCTCAAGGCATCACAGGCCCTCCTTGTTAGGCCATTTTTTCAGTCATTGCAAAATCTTTTAAAATGACTTTTTCTCTGCAAATTTTGAGGTTTCCCTGCTCGACCCGCAATCACAGTTTTGATGTGTGTTGAAGATCCATAGTGTTTCATGGTGTACGCTCCTGCCTTGTGCTCTTTGTGTTGTCACCTTGCTCCAACCCAAGTCGCGTCTGCTAATTCACAAAACCTAGAAAGTTATTCAAATTTTGAGGTCTGCGGGAAACATTTTTAAAAAAATCTACCACAATGTCGAAAACCTATAGTGTTTTCGAAAACCCGTGTTGTTTTCGGTTTCCCTGCTACCTTTCGGTCTATCGTTATTCCTGTGTGTTTTCAATTTTTTGCCAAAAACTTGCGTTGTTTTCAACCCTTTGCCTTCAAGCTTTTATGCACTTGTCTTTTGGTGCCGAAAACTTTGTGTGTTTTCAACCTCAGTCTTAAGTGCGCAAGTGCGATCAATGGTGGGACCTGGTTTCCGGATTGGGCAGAGGGTCCTGACCTATCGGAGCATCAACGATTTTCGTTAAAGTGCGAAGGATTTGTCAAGGCTATGCACTTTTGCGACAACCATCCGATCCTCCGAAAGGGTAAGGCTTCTTTGGCAGTGGTCCCGGAGATGATCATGTGGCAGCCTGTGATTGGCTATCACATGATCGTATAGCTCAGTTTTTGGCTATGCGATCATGCGACCGCTTGCCACGTGTCCTTGAGGCCCATTGGTAGAAAGGGGTGTGGTCCTGGTAGCGGGTGGTGATGTGGTGGTCCCATGGCCTTGTCGCATGATCGCAAGGGCCATTTCCACAGCTTGCGATCATGCGACAAACCCCTTGCGGTGGCGGTTGCGGTGACAGTTGCGGTGGTGGTTACGGTGGCTGAGGTTGGCAGGTTGTTGCATGTTCGCATAGCCCATTTCTGCGCTATAAGATCATGCAATAGGGCGCCACATGTGCTGGGGCCCATCTACAGTTGTTTGGTGGTCTTGTTGGTAGGTGAGGTCGTGGCGATCTCTGATTGGTCCGTGCTGGTGGGATGTTAAGGTTTGAACACGGGCCTAGGTGTGGGGTCTCTCGATGGTGATTTAACAGCCGGCAGGGTGCATGTTAGCGGGTTGTCGCATGTTCACGTGAGCTAGTTTTTCAGCTTGCGAACATGCGACATGCCCTTTTGTGGCAACGGTCTGGCATTGGTAGTTATGCAGAAGGCAGGGGGAAATGGCGTGTCACATGTTCGCATAGCCCATTTTTGGGCTATGTGATCATGCGACCAAGCATAAATTGGAGCCCGTTTCCTATGGCGATGAGTTGTGACTGCGCAATTGCGCGATTAAGGGCAAACGGTTAAGAAACTTAAAGCCTGCGAAATGCATGTGACCATTTGAGCTTGCCGAGTGTTTTCTATGGCAGGAGGTACCAAAATTCAATTCTTGAGCGGCCAGAGTGGGCAGAATGGATTGTCAATTGCTGTGGCTTGACCCCTGTCATGTCTATGTTTATTCCTCAGTGGGGTTAGGTGATTTTGAAATTTTGAATTTGAAATGATCGTGCTTGCATTGCGACCCTGGTATAAAGGGATTTTGGTGATCATTTTGTAGCATTGGGAGTTTGGTATTCAAGCTTTTTCGGTTGTGAGTCCTCTGCCCAGTCTGAATTGTAATGATCTGACTTAATTTTTGT
The DNA here is from genome assembly GCA_027943335.1 of Chamaecyparis obtusa. Taxonomy (NCBI): domain Eukaryota; kingdom Viridiplantae; phylum Streptophyta; class Pinopsida; order Cupressales; family Cupressaceae; genus Chamaecyparis; species Chamaecyparis obtusa. Next base: position 517,853 of record BSBK01001125.1, read on the forward strand.
TGGCAATTGAATGAAAGTTGCAGGACTAAGCTGTAGTTTGCAAGCTTGTTATGCTTGAATTGATTGTATACACTTAAGGATTCTTCATACTTAATGCAAATATATGATCCTTATCTCTCTTTTGTGTCATTGTAGATAGATTTTGAACTTTCTAGTTCATTGCATACTTGTTTTTGTGTCATTGTAGATAGATGAGACATAGATCTATCTCTTGTCTATGTGAGGATTTCATATAAGTAGTAAAGGAGATTATAGATGTGTTTATGGCTTTGAATCTCAGATATAGTTCTGGTGTGTGTATGTGATCTATTTAAGAAAACTTGCCCAATGGATGAGGCATTGGCCTAGATGAGTATTTCCTTGTTGACATATCCTGACTTAGATTGTTATGATTCAAACATATAAGATTAAGAACCATCCTTTAGATTTTCAGTATTTGGTTGTATAAGGTCCTACCCCATAGTAAAGAGGAGTCAATGAATGCGTGGTTATCATTTAGTACCCTCTTACTATCCAGTCATTTGCTATATGAACCCAGTCCTTGGTGTGTGAAGTATATTTTATACTGGGTTAGGTGCACCCACCTTGGTTTTGCAGAGCCTGAAGCAGAAGAGGGTAGTATTATCCCTATCATTGGTCCAGTTACCCTAAGACCTCATAGTAATTTTGGAGCTAACCATTCCTAAGATCCATCTGAGGGTATATTGGCAACCTATTAGGTATAAGAGTTTTCGAACACCAACAAGATGGCGACTCTGCTGGGGAGAACAATGAGAAGGAAGTGTATCTGTTAGAATCTCTGGTGGTTTCAAAATTGTGCAGTATTTTATTGACCAGATTGATTTGCCCATCCGAGTCACCAACAAGATGGCGACTCTGTTGGGGAGCGATTGGAAAGAGTCAAATACAAAAACAAGCATTTGCTGATATCTTCTCACCTAGTTGTGAGTGGCGGCTCTAACTTTCTCTGTTTGATCAGTGTTCCTCCTGATAAATAGTGTGTATACCTGGTATAGCTTTGTGCTGGTTGGAAGAAGAAATAGTGAAATATTTTCCTCTCAAGGAGGTGGCGGCTCTGCATGACAAAGTTATTTGATGGAGTTTCAAGGTGAGCCAAAGATCTACCCTGCCTTCCAGCCAAAGGTCTTCTGCTGCAAGATTTTTCCCAGGTATTTTTCAAGTTTTAAATGTTCCTTATAAAGTTGTCAAGCACTAAAAGAAGGATAAGGTGTAAGCAGAGGTTAGCATACTTCAAGTTCTCTATTGCAGCTTTGCAAAATTTTATGGAAGTAGTGCACTAAGTTGTAATGGGTAAGCTTGAGGAGGAGCTTGCATTATTAGATCAGGGCATCCTTAGGGATTGCATGAGATTAGTAAGATTAAAAGTGGGAAGTAGAAATGATTTATCCATATCCTTGTTCTATGATAGATTTTGTGAAGTGTATGATGAGCTATCTGAGGATGTTGAGTTTCCTGAATCTGATTTCATTAGTTTATTCCTGGAGCTTTGTTTTCCTGAGTCAACCAATTGGTCAAATGCCTTGTGGGAAGAGCATTATATATGTATCAGGGATTGGGTACTTGGTGATGCTGATCTTGAACTTGAGGATGCATTTGGAGCTTTGCTCAGTAGTGCTGATATTGAGAGTGATGAAATTTATGAAAGGGATGTGTCAAGTGTTGACACTCTTTCTTGCAGTCATGAAAGTGATGCCTTTTCTCAATATGAGACAGAAAGTTTATGCAATCAGTCAGATGAAGAAGAGGATTGGATAGATGAAGGTATTGCTGATGATTGTATGGCAGGAGATGATGTTCTTGAGGAGAGCTGTTCACTTCATAGTGAACAAATTTCAGATTTATTGTCTTGTGAGTATCTCAGGTATTCAGGAGGTGATGGCTCTGGGTTCTTACATCCAGCACACATTGATTTTGATATGGAACATGAGTCAATGGGATTTGAATTTGACATGTGTGCCTCTTCTCCCTGTCTTACCCTAGCATCACCAAGTAGCAATCCTGTTATTTATGATGTGTCAGATGATGAGGTTGCCAGTGTTTTCTCAGTTTCAAGTGACTCAGTGGTCCCTGATATTGTTTTGAGTGCTGATTGGAAGAGTTGTGTGGATTCTGAATCCTCTTCTGATTTTGAATCTTTTGCTAAGCCATGGAAGGATGGCCTTTCAGCTACTCAAGCTTCACCATCTCATGGACAGGTTATTTTTTCTCTTCCCACCTATCAACATTTTTTTGGTTTTGTCAGTTGTTGACAAAATGTAGGTTTCTCCTATGTTCGGTGATCATGTCCCATGTGGTGAGTTCCCTCAGTGTTTGCATGAAGATCAATATATCTTCTCCTTGGAGGTGCAAATTTCTAGTATGAATGGATCCAATAGCGATTGCACTGATAGTTTGATAGAGCTGGAGAGTTTTTCTTTTCAGTTGGACAGTAAGCTTCCTGAATGTGGTGGTAGATTTGAAAGTGATTTATGTTGCAGCTCCTTCAGCATTTCCCTTTTTGACTACAACATGCATGTGCCACAGCATTTTCAGAATTGGTATGATTACCTTTCCAGCCCTCATGAGGAATATGCTAGCAATCTTTGTCTTAAGCTTTTGAAAGGTGGATATAATTGTGTTCTGTCACATGGAAGCAGAATTTTCAGTTTGTCTCTCATTTGAGGAGATGAAAATTTCTTGTTTGATAGAGGTAAAGGTTGATCATAATTTTGGGGACTTGAGCCCTTTGTAAATATTGTAAATCTTTGTACAATTTCCCTTTCCCGTTGTGTGTTTCTTTTCCTGGTTCGGTTGCTAGTTTTTGAGTTCCCTATTTTGTCCTGTGGGTGGTCTGCTCTCCCAAAAATCCTAAATTCTCGCATAGGCACAAGTTACCCATCGTCCCCAGATAGAGTCATTGTTAGGCCATTTTTCCAATCACTGCAAAATCCTTTAAAATGACCTTTTCTCTGCAAATTTTGAGGTTGCCTTGCTCGACCTGCAGTCACAGTTTTGATGTGTGTTGAAGATCCATAGTGTTTCATAGTGTGCGCTCCTGCCTTGTGCTCTTTGTGTTGTCGCCTTGCTCCAACCCAAGTCGCGTCTGCTAATTCGTAAAACCTAGAAAGTTATTCAAATTTTGAGGTCTGCAGGAAACATTTTTAAAAAAATCTGCCACAGTGTCGAAAACCTGCAGTGTTTTCGAAAACTCGTGTTGTTTTTGGTTTCGCTGCTACCTTTCGGTCTGTCATTATTCCTGTGTGTTTTTGATCTTTTGCCAAAAACTTGTGTTGTTTTCGACCCTTTGCCTTCAAGCTTTTATGCACTTGTCTTTTGGTGCCGAAAACTTTATGTGTTTTTGACCTTAGTCTTAAGTGCACAAGTGCGATCACTGGTGGGACCTAGTTTTTAGATTGGGCAGAGGGTCTTGACGTGTCAGAGCATCAACGGTTGTCGTTAAAGTGTGAAAGATTTGTCAAGGCTATGCGCTTTTGCGACAACTATCCGATCCTCCGAAAGGGTAAGGCTTCTTTGGTAGTGGTCCCGGAGATGATCATGTGGTAGCCTGTGATTTGCTGTTGCATGATCACATAGCCTAGTTTTTGGCTATGCGATCATGTGACCGCTTGCTACGTGTCCTTGAGGCTCGTTGGCGGAAAGGGGTGTGGTCTCGGTAGCGGGTGGTGATGTGGTGGTCCCATGGCCTTGTCGCATGATCGCAAGGGCCATTTCCACAGCTTGCGATCATGCAATAAACCCCTTGCGGTGGCGGTTGCAGTGACGGTTGCGGTGGTGGTTACGGTGGTTGAGGTTGGCGGGTTGTCGCATGTTTGCATAGCCCATTTCTGGGCTATGCGATCATGCGACAGGGTGCCATGTGTGCTGGGGCCCATCTCTAGTTGTTTGGTGGTCCCGTTGGCAGGTGAGGTCGTGGCGATCTCCGGTTGGTTCGTGCTGGCGGGATGTTAAGGTTTGAATGCGGGCCTAGGTGGGGGGTATCTCGGCGGTGATTTAACAGCCGGCAGGGTGCATGTTGGCGGGTTGTTGCATGTTTGCATGAGCCAATTTTTCGGCTTGCGAACATGCGACATGCCCTTTTGTGGCAATGGTCTAGCGTCGGTGGTTATGCAGAAGACAGGGGAAATGACGTGTCGCATGTTTGCATAGCCCATTTTCGGGCTATGCGATCATGTGACCAAGCATAAATTGGAGCCCATTTCCTGTGGTGGTGAGTTGTGATTGTGCAATTGCGCGACTGAGGGCAAACGGTTAAGAAACTTAAAGCTCACGAAATGCATGTGACCGTTTGAGCTTGCTGAGTGTTTTCTGTGGCAGGAGGTACCAAAATTCAATTCTTGAGAGGCCAGAGTGGGCAGAATGGATTGTCAATTGCTGTGGCTTGACCCCTGTCATGTCTGTGTTTATTCTTCAGTGGGGTTAGGTGATTTTGAAATTTTGAATTTGAAATGATCGTGCTTGCATTGTGACCCTGGTATAAAGGGATTTTGGTGATCATTTTGTAGCATTGGGAGTTTGGTATTCAAGCTTTTTCGGTTGTGAGTCCTCTGCCCAGTCTGAATTGTAATGATCTGACTTAATTTTTGTTGGCAATTGAATGAAAGTTTCAGGACTAAGCTGAAGTTTGCAAGCTTGTTATGCTTGAATTGATTGTATGCACTTAAGGATTCTTCATACTTAATGCAAATATATGATCCTTATCTCTCCTTTGTGTCATTGCAGATAGATTTTGAACTTTCTAGTTCACTGCATACTTGTTTATGTATGTGTCTTCATTCTTCAGTTCTAATCAAGGATTAGATTAAATTATGCTTTAGATGAGACATAAGTCTATCTCTTGTCTATGTGAGGATTTCATATAAGTAGTAAAGGAGATTATAGATGTGTTTATGACTTTGAATCTCAGATATAATTCTGGTGTGTGTATGTGATCTATTTAAGAAAACTTGCTCAATGGATGAGGCACTGGCCTAGATGAGTATTTCCTTGTTGACATATCCTGACTTAGATTGTTATGATTCAAACATATAAGATTAAGAACCATCCTTTAGATTTTTAGTATTTGGTTGTATAAGGTCCTACCCCATAGTAAAGAGGAGTCAATGAATGTGTAGTTATCATTTAGTACCCTCTTACTATCCAGTCATCTGCTATATGAACCCAGTCCTTGGTGTGTGAAGTATATTTTATACTGGGTTAGGTGCACCCGTCTTGGTTTTGCAGAGCCAGAAGCAGAAAACGGCAGTCTTGTCCCGATAGTTGGTCCAGTTACCCTAAGACCTCATAGCAATTTTGGAACTAACCATTCCTAAGATCCATCTGAGGGTATATTGGCAGCCTATTAGACATAAGAGTTTTCGAACACCAACACTCCTTACAAGCTACTGATTGGAAATTCTCATGAATTCAACAAGTTAATAAATGAGGCCACAACCAAGCCTATGAATCTCTCTCATGAGATTGCGGCAAGAGTGCAGCCTTACTACCCGTACTGGTCCAAAATATATGGTAACTTTTATTCAATGTGGCAATTTTATTTTGTAAGCTAATTAAGCTTATATATGTTATTAAATTCTGTCATTTAATTACCAGGGTCCACTTTTCTAATGTGGCTGGGGCCAACGCCAATGCTAGTTGTTGGTGGATCTGAAATGGCGAAGGAGGTTCTAGCTGATAAGAAAGGGAATTATGGAAAACCAAAATGGGATCCTGTGATGAGTGAGCTGTTAGGAGAAGGCCTGGTGGTGCTCGATGGTGACAAATGGGCGCATCACCGGCGTATAATAAATCCATCTTTCCATATTGATAAGCTCAAGGTTAAATGAACTTTTGTCAATTGGGTTCCTTTTTATTCTCAAAATTGGATTCTGTATAAAAAGTTAAACTGATTATTTGATGAGAAAATTTCGAATGAAACTGTAGAAGATTGTATGTTAATGCTGTAAACCGATTATTGGAGCAGGATATGGTTTGTTGCATGGTGGGGAGCACTGTGAATATGCTGCAGAAGTGGGAGAAAGTTGTAAAAAATGGTGAGAAAGAAGTAGAAGTCGCTGAGGAATTTAAGGCTCTAACTTCAGATGTTATTGCCCGCACAGCTTTTGGCAGCAGCTATGTCCAAGGAAAGCATATTTTTCACTTGTTGGCATAACAAATGTCCTTGGCCTGTCAGGATTGTGCAAAATTAATGGTTCCTTGCTATAGGTGAGATTGAATTATACACAATGGCTTTCCCAAGTTATGTTTCTTATTTATTATGATCGAATAATCCTTGATGATGTAAATGAAAATTATGTTAGGTTTCTCTTTGGTGTTTTTTTTTTTCAGATTTTTGCCATTCAAAAGAAACAGAGAACGTTGAAGGCTCAACACAGAAATTGAGAGTGCTTTGAAAGAGCTTATTATGAGGCGAGAAAAAGCTGGTGCAAACAACACCCAAGGCTATGGTAATGATCTGCTTGGCTCCATGATGAGCACAACCCAAGAGCTAAGGAGCTCTAAAAGCAACGAAGGCCTCACAACAGAGGAAATCATAGCTGAATGCAAAACATTTTTCCTTGCTGGGCAGGAGACTACAAGTAATTACTTAACATTTGACATTGTTCTCCTAGCCACGCATCCTGACTGGCAAGAGAAAGCACGCTCAGAAGTACAATTAGTCTGTGGAAATTGCCATCCAAAATTTGAGGCACTAAACAAACTAAAAACTGTAAGAATTGAATAAGCTATTTCTAACTTAAACTTCAAAACTTTCGTCTTAGTATTTTTCTAATTGAATTTTGTGTGTTGTGGACTACAGTTAGGAATGATTCTGAACGAGGCGCTCCGGCTCTACCCACCAGCTGTTGGGGTTGTTAGAGAAGTCCACAAGAATACACGACTAGGAGGAATTGCAATCCCTAAAGGCACGCAGGTCCTGTTCCCTATGCTTTCATTCTATCACGATACATCTTTGTGGGGAGAGGATGCGAATGAATTTAATCCTGAGAGGTTCAGTGAGGGAATAAGTAAGGCTGCTAAGGATGAGTCTACTGCATTTATCCCTTTTGGATATGGATTGAGGTCCTGCGTAGGCCAAAATTTTGCTATGCTTGAGACCAAGGTTGCCCTTGCAATGATTTTGCAACGCTTCTCGTTTGTTCTTTCTCCGGGTTATGTGCATGCACCCACATCGTTTATGACAATTTTTCCTCATCATGGAGCACCTATCATTCTTCATAAGATGGATTCAGATGAGAGGACAGTTTGAAATCACACTTTTGGTACAAAATGCATTGCCGGTATGAAAATCTAATGCTAATAGCCTGCTTATAATGCGAATCGGTGAAGGTGTTACGTATATATCAGGGACAGGCTAGAAAATATCATAGTTCTGATTGTCTCACAGACAAGATCACATCCCCTTATCCCTATTTCAAATTTCAAGTAGTCCAAGGTTGAGAATCCTAGGCGTGAATGTTACCAATCTCCCTGTAAATGATAGTAAAGAACACATCTTATGTTTTATGTGTATACCTTTCGTCCTTTTATGCATTCAAATCAACCTATTTTATCTAGACAAGCACTTTTTTTCTAATAATTTTGTTTAGCATCCTTCATATATAATTTTAGTGGTGGGTTTGAAATATATTATAATACCACTTTTCCAATAACGGCATTGTTTCTATTATTCAATTTATTTATAACTAAAAGATTTTTTCTTTTTTCAAATTTCTCTATTAGTCTCATCCTTTAACAACATTAACAACATTGAGGTGTAATATCAAAAAACTTGATTTCTAATGAATTATTTGTGAATCATTCAATTTATACATGTCACTTGACTATCTTTTACACTAGTACTCACACCAAAAGGAGGTACAATGAGTATGCTTATAGTTGTGCTCATAACCAAAATAAAAGAGGAGAGGATTCAATTGTTGATCACCTTAGTTTTTCGCCTCTTAAAATCACACATGACAATTTAAAATTACTCTTAGATTTTTACAACATTTTATTTGGCAAGGCACCTACTTTTATCTATAGAGTCAAGCCTACATTATCAATTATGATGTGACATCAATGTGTTTTTTTGTTAAGGTATCCAAGAAAACATTCCTAAATAAATAAACATGTAGTTATGCATTAAATCATTGTTTTATTGATGCAATGGTATGACATCAAATGATCTTTTTTTAATCTAGGATATATATTTCATTCAATTATGAATACTTTTGATCAAAACTAGTTCATCTTTAAAATTACAAATATTAAAATCAAGATCACAACTATTGAAATATGCACAACCAATACATATTCTCTACTATCAAACACCCATGCAAAATAGTGTGTAAGTTTTTAATTTTTTTTAATTTTCACTCTTACAGTCTCATCTACATTTCCCCATATTCTCGACAAGCTTGCCAACGTAGTGTGGAACTACTTTATCATTCTTATGCTACTGTAATTGAAGTATAGATAAATACTGACATATTGAGATTATATATATAATATTATAACAATCACATGCATTGACAAACAATATATATGTATATGGTAGGATAATAACAAAAAAAAATACACAAGTTTGAAAGTTGTAAATTAGCGACATGCTAGAAGATATGACAGAAGATAATATCCTATATTATCTCAACTAATACGGAAAAGGAAAGGAACATGACTGTTCTTTTTAGAACTTTCCTCCAAGTGGAGGAAAACGTTGGTCCAAGTGTAGTCAATATGTGTAGCATTGCTAGCAGGTCGATTGTTCTTAAACATCCACTTCATTCTAATCAAGATTTTTTTGACATTTTTCCTTCTTAAAAATACTAAAACAATTCACAAAAGATGGATAATTTAGGACAAATTATAATAAAAAAAGAATTTGAAGATCTGATTTCGCTTAGGAGAGCTAATCATTTAGCAGAAGATACAATAACTCTTTTAGTTCCATTTAGATCAGGGAAGCGAGAATCACATATCCAAATTCTGCGTATTTGCTCATACTTGATACTTTGACATGTAGGATTTGGCGTAATTGTTAGAGAGGTCACAACCTTCCATATGACCATGAAAGGTGAATATATTGAAAAGGTTAGGATTTTTTTTTTATAAACCACCATATACATTTCCATTATTCAACTACTGTTGAGGGTTTACTTACACCTACACACTTTAATTAAATGTTACATTCATCTTCCTAATAGATAACAATAGCCAAAGAAAATGATAATATCATCCAATTCCTTATGATTATATTTAATAATCATATTTTAATTAAATCATATATCTAAGAAATATTGATTTTATTAATTAATAAGATGAAATTAGAAGTACAAAATATACTCAATTAGCATAGTAAATATACTAAAAATAGAAAAGATGAAACACCACACATATTTAGAAATAAAACAATATAGATGTATGTATCTATCTAAATTAACATATACATATTGAGTATCTTTATATTATCATGTTTGTATATATTGATGAACTTTGGTTTTGACACAACAAAATTTGTATGGGTTGTGACATACCATAAGTTAGAATGTCGAACGTTACCCTATTTGTAAGGTGTCTAGCCTCAAGATTGTTCATTGGTTTATTTCACGAGGTTTACCATAATTCCTCAATTGGATAACACTCTGATCGATTCATTCAAGTGTCTACATAGAATATTTAAAAATATGCACATGAAAAAAGTTTTACATAGTGTAATATGATGAGTACCATCTAGCATTAACTTTCTATTTCATTTTTCATCATATTCACTATTTTCATTTGAGGTTGTTCAACTTTCCAACATTAATTTATTACTTTAAGTTTCATAGAAATAATTAAATTATTTAATAATTTGATAAGACAAAATTCAAAGATTCATGCATGATATTTTTTTTGTTTCAAAATAACATAATTCTAAGTTTTGGGACAATAATATTTTAAATACGTATGATTTTTCCATATGGAAGTCATAAAGTCATTAGAATTTTATGTCCTCTAGGAATGCAATCTATTGTTAAAGCACAAGACTAAATTGATCTATTATCAATATGGAAAAATAGAAAATATGATAAGTGGATACACAAAGGGTTAAAAGAGAAAAAGAAACAAGAATTCAAACTTTTATTTGATTCTCCCACACATAATTTTGTGAATGGACAAATCTAATGAGAAATTAATATGTGTGAAACCTCTAAACTAAAATCCAAGTATAAGATGGTGTAATCTTTAGAGGCACAACAACCATGCATGTGCTTATTGTCAAATTTTAGCATACATGAATGTGTTATGTGACTATAGAAAATACCTTACCATAAAAGAAAAATTAATTGTTTTCCAAATACATATTAGATTCATTAACATTTGATGAACTAAATGCATAGAACCACAAAAATATTTTTTTTAGAAGTTAGAAAATGTCACAACATAAGATCTTGAAATAAAAAATAAAAATTGATGTAAATTAAGAACTCAAAAAAGAGAAGGAATTTTTTTTATATTATATTTAAAGTGGAGTTTTCATAGGTTTCCAACCTTTCAAAATTATTTCCAAATGATTATAACTAGGCAACAAATTCTCAAGAAAATAGGTATAGAAATTTCATTGAGTAATAGGTATCATTTCTGGTACATCTTATTTCTCCATCCTAATCCCGATTCATTAAAAAAGAAGCAAAAAAATCTGCTAGTTGCATCTTTGTGAATTCTTCTTTCAATAAAGTATTTTCTTCACTTTATCTTAAATGAATACTTTGAATAATGAATACTAATATTTCCTCATCATTGATGAGAGGTTTTGGTTGAATTTTTTTAAAGCTCTACATTCTGTGTGTGTGAATATTTGTCTTCTATCCTACAATAAAAACACTTCAATGAATCATTATATCAATTGATTAGTACAAAGAATACACCAAATAAACTGAGTTAACCAATCAAAAACCAACTCATTGCTTCCTATACATATCTAGAGTATGTTTTAATGTAATTTTTTCTCTCAGAACATGCATAACATCAGTGACTAGACACTAATGTAATGGAAGATTCAAATAACAATGCATCTACATGAATTCAAAGAATAAGATTGATGATCTAGAGATGAATTTGATGCTAGAAAGTATTATGATGAAAGCTACATGATAGAATTGATGCAAGGGATGATGAATTCAAATATAAAAATACTAGATAAAAGAATGATCTAGACTCCATTTGACAAATTTTCCTTATGATGAATGAGCTAGATCTGAAATGAATTGATGAGAGGTTGATTTTATAGATTTCCTCTTTAAATGGAGGGTTGAGATTTATCCTTGAAGGATGGTTGAGATTTCTTACTGAATGATCCAAGTGATTAAGCTTCATTGGATGAATTTAACTTGATTGTCCTTTTATGAATTGAGTGGATAATAGGACAACTAATTAAATAAAACTAATTAATTTCCTTATCCTTATAATTTTTTATTGTGAATTTGATTAAATGGCTTAGCAGATTTAATTGATGAATGATCCTTGATGAAAGATCATTGAAGCTCAATTTTTTATTATTTATTTAGGATGAATTATGCAAGTAAATTGATGAAATTTACTAGCACAATTAGATGATTATATTGATTTGATTCCTTGATTAGGGTTTATGGAAAATTTTATTAATTTTGATTGATTTAGTGACATCGATGAAGGTGAGAAGGATCCAGTTAAGGACAATCCAAACCTTGTAGCTTCAAAATTACATAGCAGAATACTCAACACATCAGATAACACAACAATTGTTTCAAGTAATTTGCATTAACATGCCTGATTGTGAGGCCTTCCAAGTTAGGGACAATTATAATCAGAAATAATTTTGCAAGATCCAAGATCTGAATAAAACACTAGCTAGTTTAGCTCTGAGATAATCAGAAGTTGATGGAAACCCTAAGGTAGACCTAAACTTGATCTCGCAAGCCTCCAAGCAATCTCCTTGTCTCCAAGTGTGCAAAGCACTAGCTCTACATTTACAAACTATCAGAAACTATTTTGATCTACAAGATCATGCAAGATATTTTCCACAACTTCGCCAACTTCAGCTTTCGGGCTTATGTTCTCATCAACCTCTCCTTTTTTTTGTCTCTCCCAAAACATCTACCCAAACACCCCTTAAATACTAATCATCAGCCACAAGTCGGCTGGATGAAACCATTAACTCCCCCCCAACCATTATTAAATGCCATACAAGTCGGCTTACAAATTGTATACAATCATTTAATAGAACATGTCAGCCTGTAACAATAGCTACCAATAATAAATGCACCAAGTCATCCCAACAAATCACACAGAACTCCAATCAGTAAACCAAGACTACCGAGCAATAGTGAAATAACTGAGCAAGCCAAGCATCACTAAGCACTAGTATTGACCGAGCATCGCAGGCATCACCGAGTAACACTTTCACTGAGTGCTAGAGGTTACCGAGTTCCTTCAACGATCAAGACTGTCAGTAAAGGCTGCAACCGAGTAACACCGACAAAAATACAAACATCCTATGCAGTTTCACTGAGGACCTTGGATGCCCCTACCTCAACCTTGGATGCCCCTGCATCATTTAGGCCATTTGATAATACTAGCCCATTTTTAGGTGATTACACATTCTGTTATAATGATGATGGGATCATAGAACTTGTTTTATCATTTATGATCTCACTCATTAAATTTACTATTAACTTCATTAAGTTTGTGAATTACTTTTCATCATTCTTAAATTTGAAATTTCAAGCATAATAGAAACCTCTTTCATGTATGGATGAATTTAGGGAGGTCTTCTCCATCAATGCCTATAAGATTTCCAATTTCCATGATGATATTCTTGTTGGGTTTAAAGAGAATATTTTATAACACCAAACAATAAAATGAAAAATAAAGACAATTAAAAGATACAATACATTGGATTATGTGGTTCACAATTAAGGGCTACATCGATAGAAAAATAGGGAAATAACTTTTATTCACTATTACAATAGATTACATAGTCTACAATCATCATTTACACAAATGTTTAACTCTCTAAATATATATAAAGAGACTGCAAGGAAAAGAAGAGGCGAGTGTAAAGTATTATTTAGGTGATCTTTGGACTTCACATATACAACTATTCTCCATTGAAAATCTTTAGTTAATATGAAATCTTGGGAAAGATATTCTAAATTTCATGTACTTGTGACAGTTCCATAGTTACCATTGCTAGAGAGTCCCCGATGACACAAGTTACTTGTTTCATCTAATAGAACATTTTTAATAACTACAAATTATGGATCTTCTTTATATCTTGTAAATGTGACCTTTATCTCTCAAATTACGCCACTATTTTTGTAGGTTATTATGGTTATGAACAAGAAATAGAGCATCTATTCCCATTTTCAATTGTCCTTTTCCATTGTATGGTCCTTCAAAAATTCTAATGGCATGCATTAAGGAGAGTATGTTCATATCTTAAGCTTTTTCTTTAAAAAAAATAGTTAAAAGTTTCTCTTGAATATCTTTCAATTTAACAATGAAAATTTTTGATGACTCTAGAACATACTTTAGATACTTTAAAACTTGTCACTATCAACATTTAAATTACACCAAAACTTGGGTGAACCAATTGCACAAAATCATGTAGTTTATATCATCCCAGATTATTAACCCACAAGGTTATATATAGCTTTTAATAGTATTTTTCTTTCATTTTATAAAAAAACATAATTTCAATATAATTTTTCTTTTTAACAAGCAAGCTATAAGCACCCTAATTATTGGTATTCAGAAGCTTTACATGGCAACCAACTTTGAAACAAATATAGAGTTTGAATTCTCCTAGAAGGTTTAGGTTTCTTGTAAACTCCCCTCTTCAAATTTGATGCAGGTATTGTCATCCTTTACTCTCTCCATCCATCGCATTGCATTTCTAGGTCTGCTAGAATAATATGCAATTGCATCACACTTCAAGAAATATTTTCTACTTTTAGTAGGCAAGTAATGTTAAAATATAGTTGCATCCACACTTGCATCAACTCTGGGATTTTGGAATTTTTAAGTTCTCCAAATGATGGTTCAATAATTTAGTCATTAATAAATTTCAAGGATATAGTTTTGTAGACATATTCATCTTTACACACCACACCTCAATTTATTTAAATGCCTCTCCAACGATTCACCTATTTTTTCTTAATGAAAATGCACAAGTGTCTTCCTTCATGCTTATTTCTGAAGTGATATGAAGGGACAAAGACTTCTTTCTTGTTTTTATGTCAGTCCAATCTATCAAAATATTTGAATTTAATATGTTGCTCACATGAAGCATTAGTGAAATCCTCAATTTCTATTCTACCTAATAATATGTTTCCTAGATGTTTGTACTTCAACAAAATGGAATTTTAAACACTATTTTTATAGAATATAAATCCACCATTGCTTCTCCCAATAGTTCTCTAGCACTATGGCTTTCAATTTATCTAATGGTATACTTTTGAGTTTTAATATTAAAAAATGGTTTCTTGGTGAGACAATTAGGTATTTGGCCTGAAGGAGAAGCACTTGTACTCCTAAATAGCTTACTTGTCCCTCCACTTTCAAAATTTTAGCTCATTTTCCCTATGGGAGGCAGACTATTATATTTTGTATCCAATTCCATAACTTGAAGTAACTTTGCCTTAAAAAATAAACTTCTACACATCTACAATTTTAGAAAATTGGGCAACTTTGAAAACAAGTTGTTGCATTTGTTGTGCCAAGCAATAAAAACTGTAAGTGCAAAATCAATGGTATTGTTATACCTGGAATGAATGCAGCGCAAAGAGAGTAGATAATAATATTTCATTGGGTATCATCTCCATACATTTCACACACAAGTCTGCCAGAGCCTTTCCAATTTTACAATATCTAGTGTAAATCACCTTCTGACTTTGCTTTACCAAATTTCTATAACATATTGAAAACGCCTCTCTTTTCAGAACAGACACTAAAGCCTTTTAAGCAATTTTGTTATGAACATATACTGTAATCATGGTATTTTATGGGGCCACTTTTAAGAAGATTATTAGGACTACACTTTTCAATTGGCAATATAATTCTACCAAAAAGGTAGTTTCAAACTGCGTTCTCATGGCAATCCAATCTGTGAAGAATGATTGGAGCTCCATGCTGAGGATAGATTGTCCCAAGTGATGTGGGTGCATGAACATAACCTGGAGAAAGAACAAACGAGAAGCGTTGTAAAATCATGGCAAGGGCAATCTTGGTCTCAAGCATAGCATAATTTTGGCCCACGCACGACCGCAACCCATATCCAAATGGCATAAATGCAATAGAGTCATTTTTAGAAGCCTTAGTTATTCCCTCACTAAACCTGTCGGGGTTAAAGTCATTTGCATCCTCTCCCCACAGAGATATATCATGATATAATGGAAGCATAGGGAACAGGACCTGCGTTCCTTTAGAGATTCTGATTCCTCCCAGATTTGTATCCTTATGAACTTCTCTTCGAATAACAACAGATGGTGGGTAGAGCCGGATCACCTCGTTCAGAATCATTCCTAACTGTAGTCCACAACACATAAAATTCAGCAAGAGAAATAATAAGAGCAAAGTATCTTATTTTAAGTTAGAAATAGCTTATTCAATTCTTACAGTTTTTAGTTTATTTAGTGTCTCAAATTTTGGATGGCAATTTCCATAGACTAGTTGTACTTCTGAGCGTGCTTTCTCTTGCCAGTCAGGATGCATGGCCAGGACAACAATGGCAAATGTTAAGTAATTACTTGTAGTCTCTTGTCCAGCAATGAAAAATGTTTTGCATTCAGCGATGATTTCCTCTATTGTGAGGCCCTGATTGTTTTCAGAGCTCTTCAGCTCATGGATTGTGTTCATCATGGAGCCAAGCAAATCTTTACCATAGCCTTGGGTGGTATTTGTACCAACTTTTTCTCGATTTATAATGAGCTCTTTCAGAGCTCTCATAATTTCTTTGTCGAATCTCCAACGTTCTCTGTTTCTTCTGAAAAGAAGCAATCTAAAACCCGAGCAAAAAGAAACATAACATAATTCATTTCATCGTGTATAATTTGATCTTAATAAATAAGAAACTATCACTAGAAAATCGCTTGTAAATATCATCATGTAAATTTCAATCTCACCTATAGCAAGGAATCATTAATTTTGCTTGATCCTGGCAGGTCAAGGACATTTGCTGATTCAGCAAGTCAAAAATATGCTTTCCTTCGAGATAGCTGCTGCCAAATGCTGTGCGGGCAATAATGTCTGACGTTAGAGCCTTAAATTCCCGAGCCACATCCAGCTCTCTCTCACTATTTTTGACAGCTTTCTCCTATTTCTCTAGCATAATGGGCAGTACTCTTTATCATACAGAAAGCCATGTCCTGCTCCAATTTTTATTAATAAGTTATGAAGACAATTTTGTCGGATAAGTATTTAACAATATAGGATTTTCACAATGTGTTTGAATAAATTATATATAATATTCTACACCAATGTTGTAGATCATAGAAAGCAATATATTAACATAATATGAAAAGGATTATAGGTCTCTTATAATCTTATGAAGTGATCTATACAATTATTATACAATCTTCTACACTTTTTCCAAGATTTTCTAATCAAATATAATCAAAGTATAAATAATCTGACTGTTTATAGCTAATTTAATTTTGAGAATGAAATTAAACACCCAATTGATAAAACAAAAAGTCATAACAAAGTTTAACTTTCAGAGAACGATTTGAATCCCAAACCGTGAGCTTATCAGTATGAAAAGATGGATTTATAATCCGCCGGTGATGCGCCCATTTATCACCATTGAGCACTGCCAGGCCTTCTCCAAACAGCTCTTTCACTACAGGATCCCATTTGGGTTTTCCATAATTCCCTTTCTTATCAGCTAGCGCCTCTTTCACCAACTCATATCTACCGATTACCAGTGTTGGTATTGGCCCCAGCCAAATAAGGAAAGCGGAACCTGGTAGTTAGACGACAAAGAATGTATTGAAATATTTTAGCACCACTAGTTTACAGAATGAACTTATCATATTGAATAAAGATTACCATATAATTTGGACCAGTAAGGGTAGTAAGCGAGCACTCTTGCCACAATGTCATGGGAGAGTTTCATAGGCTTGGTTGTGGCCTCATGCATTAACTTGGTGAGTTCAAGAGAATTTCCAAAGAGTAGCTTGTAACGAGGGCCTGTAATGCCTTGAGATTGAAAATGTTTGGCTATTTGTAAAGGCTTCCACCATATTGCTATTGTAAGTTTGGTAACTAGAAACACCATTAAACAACCAAAACCAAATGAACACAATGTAATTCCAGCAAAAATAAACATGGAGTTTTCCATATCTTTCATTGTTCCAAGAATGTCATAGGCGTTCCTGGCCATATTTTCTGATATTTATGAGAGAGTTCTTGGATAGTTATCATCTATTATCTCAAAAGCATCTTAATTTTTATTGTTTTTCCCAGCCATAAGATGCTGGCTTAATCACTTATATGAGATACTTACATGTCTCATATGATTCATTTGATACCATCTTGTAGTCAATCCCTACCAATGCCTTGTTATATGTTTCTTGGAATGCTCGTAGCTGCCACAAAGATATCTTGGGATCGCTCTTCAGCTTGGACAGTCTCAAGGCGGTTTATTCTCTATATCAGATGGCATTGATAAATGTGCGAAAAATTAATTTTCATTTTTCTTTTCTTTTAATTTGTATTTTTATCAATAAGAATATGGAAGTTTTTTGTTTTGTTATTGAGCAAAAAGGTGGCAAGCCGCTTTAAGTTTAATTAAAAGGAAAAGAAATTACACTCAATAGATGAGAAACTCAATTAAATCTGGAAATACAACATTAGTCTCTTTGAATGAAAAAGGAAAAGAGGAGTACAAAATATTCATTCATCTACTTGTTCTAAGAACATAACCTCTTCCCACAAGGAGCTGGAGTTGATCTCTCCTGGAGCTCTGATAATCAACTGAATAGGAAGTGGTGGTTCTAATACCACCTTCTGCATGGTAACCAATTTATAAATGCATTTGAAATAATCAAGAGCCAAAGTCGTTTAAGGAACCATAGAATCTTCAACAAGCTCACTAATCTTTCTTATAGTTTCCTGGGGTGATCACAAACCAAACTCATCCCGATTAATGTTAAGAATTTTGCAAGAATGTCATTTACAACAATGTTAGAAAAGATTAAGCATCCACCAAAAAAATAATTAGCAGAATCAATAAAGTAATTTGATAATACCAAATCAATGGAAGGTTGGACAATATGACTGTGAATGTAGCACTTTGCAAGCCCACGAGAACCAAATAGGTATCCTACATAAAATCCGTGCATATAATTAAAAATCTAGAAGCTACCTAAAAAAAAAAGAGTTTGGGATCTCTCTTAGCCATTTCACATCCAATATCAAAATGACAGGTTCTTTAATCTCACGAAAGTGAAGCTGAAAAACCATCCCCAACTTTTGTGTATCACAGACAAAGTGATCCCTCCATTCCCAATGACACAGAGGAATATACACCACATTTTCCATATAGTCCAAAAAATAGATGTATCTTTGTGTTGGAAATGTTTATAGTCTGAGGGGTGTGTGTGGGAGGGGGAGTGTGAATCAGAATATAGTGATTCTAAAAAAATCGATCAAATGCAAGAATATATATATATATATATATATATATATATATATATATATATATATATATATATATATATATATATATATATATATATATATATATATGACAAAGTGTTTCCAAACATCCAATGAAAAAATGAATGCTTAAAGTGCTTTGCAGATTCAATTAGCTCAGACATTAGGAATAAGACTTAAGGTTGTGCACTAAACATAAAATACTTTTGCTGAATTTTGTTTTCAAGACATAAAGATAACAAATACACATTTAGATTATAAAGTAAACAATATAAGAGCACTAATTGAGTAAATGAAACCAAATGCAACCACACAAGGCAATGACACAAGATGTAACAAGTGGAAAACCCTCTTGGGGTAGAAAAATCACTCCAGAACCTATAATATTTTATTAACCTTCAAAATGAGCATCGATTAAGTTACAACACTTTTGCATCTCCAATTGCAAGGAGCTTCAACTCCTGATCCCAACTTCTCTTCTCAAAAGTTTGACGAGTTTGTGATTGAACAAAATGTACCATCTTTACAATCACCATTATATTTTCAAATGAGATCTCTTCACAATTTGTTAAAGTTTTAGTATAATCACAATCATCAGCCTTCAGTATTTTTACATCTCATTTATATCAACTCTTCCCCAACCACTGTATCCCCATGCATACACATTTTCAGTTCCAGGAAATAGGCATGCATATGTTTACATGTGTAGAGGAAAATGACAACCAACATCCCCATTTTCATCTACCTATGTAAGCATATACATACTTATTTTCAGTTACAAAAAATAGGTATGTATGGCTCTACATGTGATGAAGAAATAAAACAAAATCATGCCATAGTAATCTAAATATGAATGGAAATAATCTTTACAATTATCCTTGAATTAGGATAACTTTAACCCTAGGTCAGGTTAACAAATATATGCAAATTTATGACATTAATATTTCTAAATCCACATTCAAACTAAGATCAACATTTCTTCTCCTTTACAAACCATACTCAGACTTGGGTTACAAAATAAACTATTAACTGTAGCTTTTAACTATTATTTATACCCACCAGACCCTTGTTAGTGTTTTAAACCAAAGTATTCAAAACTAAAACATTGATCCAATACTCCAAAAAAAACTTTCTGAAATAAAGTGAAAACACAAATCTATTTACTTTTTCTACTTTGCAGTTGCAAGAAACTAAAACATCATTTTGGGAAAACCAAATACTCTTCCTTTTTGTTTGAAAATATTCACAGTTCTGAAAGACCAAAACAAAATGTTATGTATAATATTGTGGAAGGTAAAATCATGACCTAAAAATATTTGTAGTGCTTAGCATATCACACCAAATCTAGAATTACACCCATCAACCAACTCCTTGTTTATCACAATCAAACATATCGAAAACCCACAATGATTTTCCAGCCAAAACAACCATTGTAACTGAATCAAGAATAGTCATGGCAGCAGAAAATCTTTAAGGTTTGAAACCCATAATGAAATTAAAAACATGTTTTGCACTATTTACTTCCTTTTTCATGATTCCATCAAATTTTACCAAGTTCAAAGTCCATAAACCATGGTAACCAAACACCTTTCCATGTGTGTACTTAATGGTGTTGACAATGTATCACACAAACTCAAATCATAATAACCATCCAGTAAGTCAACAATATATTCTAGATTCTATGATAATGTATCAAGCGAAAAAGAAAGCATAATAATAATTAATCCAACTCATGAATTACAGACCCACCAAATGCCATGTCACGTGTTTTGTCATCAAAGGATAAATGATAGAAACTAACAAACTTTCGCTTTTTCCTTGATGAAAGAAACAATAGTCATCATTAAGACAAAGGAAAAATGATCTAAAAAGATCAATGGGTACAATACTACTATAATGGTGAAAGGTATCAAACCACTATCAAAATGTTATTGTATCAATAAAGACATGAACAATTGAATATATCAAAAAACTATGTAACAAATGAAGTTGTATGAAAAAGTGGCAACCATTTCAACCAATTTCTTGAGTCAATGTACCTGTAACTTGGAGAAGTGTGTCATTCATGAAATGAATGTTTTGATGTACCTATAACCTGCAACCTAGATTTGTGTGTCATTCATAAAACTAATGGGTTGATGTACGAGTAACCTGTATTATCAAGACTAATGCATCGGTATCATCAAAAGATAACAATATCTAAATATAATCTTGTTAACAAAGCAAGATGGAAAACAAATCAAGCTGACTAAAATCAACCCAAGCTATCACAAATGGTCTGAATATAATGTATCTCAAATGTAACCTATCTCAAGTCTCAATAACCTATCACAATGATAAATTCTCCCCCTTGTTTTTGGTAGAAGGACAAAGCTGGGAAAAAAAAACAAGGAAACCACCTACGAGAAGAAACTTAGATGATGTTATTGGAGAGAATAGCTCTCCCAGTCATATAGTAGAAAATTAATGTAATAAAGATTGGGAGATAACCCCCAACCGAGCTTGCAACCTTTGAAAAGCATCCCATGACAGAGCTTTGGTAAAAATATCAGCCTCCTAGGCTTGAGAAGATACATAGACAAGCCAAATTTCATTTGCCAAGACTCTTTCACGCAGAAAGTGAAACTTAATAGAAACATGCTTAGTTCGGGAGTGCATAATAGGATTTATGAATAACTTTATGGTACTTGTGTTATCACAAAAATAGGAGGAGGATGAGAAATAGTATATGCACATCAACAATTTGATGAGATATCCATATCAACTGTGTACTGCAAGCTATAGCTATAATATATCCAGATTCAGCTATAGATAGGGTAACACAATATTGTTTCTTTCTATGCCAAGTGACCAAACGATCACATAAGAAGAAGGCAACACTACTGGTGCTACGATTGTCATCTGTACAACCACCCCAATCAACATCAGTTAAACCAATAGGAGAGAAATCATTATTACGTGGATACCACAAACCATAGTCAATAGTTCCTTGAATGTATTTAAAGATTTGTTTAACAAAATTCAAATGAGATTGTACAGGGGCTTCTTGGACTCTAGAAACCAAACAGTTTGCCTGTATTAAACCAGGATGTCTGGCTATTAATTATAGTAGACTGCTAATCATAGATCTATATTTTGATTGATTTACCTCATGGGAATCATCAGACTTGATAAGTTTACAACCAGTCTCCATAGGAGTGCTAACTGGTTTACAATCTATCATTTTAAACCTTATGAGAATCTCTTTGGCATATTTGACCCGTGATAGGAATAAACCATGTTCAAGTTCAAACACTTGAAGACCAAGAAAAAATTTCAGTTCTTGTAACAAGGACATTTCAGAGTTTGCTTCCATAAGAGCTGAAAATTATTTTTATAGGAATCATTATTAGAGACAAAAATAATATCATCAACATAAATTTCAACAATTAGAATATCATTTTCTGCAGATTTGATGTATAGATTAATGTCTATTGTTCCTTTAATAAAACCCCTAGAATTTAGATAGGCATCTAACCTAGAATACCAAGCTCTAGGAGATTGTTTTAGGTCATAAAGTGCATTTTTTAACTTGTAAACATGATCTATTTTTTTTTTTGATTCAAAAGCTTTGGGCTATTCCATATAAACTTCTTCTTCGAGATAACCATTTAAAAATGTAATTTTAACATCCTTTTGGTATACAATGAATTTTTTTTAATACACAAGCTAGAAAGATTCTAATTGACTCTATTGTAGTTGCAGGTGCATAGATTTCTCCAAAATCAACACCTTCTTGTTGTACATAGCCTTTACACACAAAAAATTGCTTGATCCTTACAACTTTGCTAGATTCATCAAGTTTATTTATAAAGACCCACTTTCCACCTATCACATTTTTGTCATCTGGTCTAGGCACTAATTCCCATGTTTTAATTTTTTCAATTTGATTTTTTTCTTCTTTCATAAAATTTAACCAATAATTATCAAGTCAGGCTTCACAAATTTTTTTGGTTCAAATTCAGTTACCAAGCAAAAATGTTCAGCCAATTGGGCTTGTTCTTCATGTCTTTCTTTTCTTCTAGTTATGATCTCTACGTCTTTATAACCAATGATCAAAGTTTCAGGATGTCTCTTGGGTAATAATCCGAGAGGGTGTTTTAGGAAGTATTTCCATATTAGAACTTGAGGCATCTACCTGATTATCTGATATGGCAGATTTAGGATTGGCCTATTTAGTAACAACAAATACATAAGTATTTTTAAGTCCTAAGATAGGCTCTTCTTCAACATCATCTACACGATTATTATTATGATGATGATGATGACGACGACGAAGATGATGATGATGATGATGATGATGATGATTATTATTATTATTATTATTACATATTTTCATCAAAAATGACATTTATAGAATCATTTTTTTTTATCCAGCTTGGGATTAAAGCATTTATAAGGCTTGCTATGAGTAAAATAACCTAGAAAAATACATTCATCAATTTTGGTATCAAAACTACCTAGGTTTTCTTCTTCCCTTTTAATGTAACATTTACAACCAAAAGTCCTAAAATATTTAATGGATGTAGGATAACCATAGCAGAGATCATAAGGAGTATAAGTGAATTTCACTCTAATTTGTACATGATTCAAAATATGTACAGCTTTGTGAATAACTTCTTTCCAATATCTGTCAAGTAAATTAGCCTCATTTAACATAGTCCTTCCCATTTTTTTGACAGTTCTATTCTTCCTCTCAACCACCCCATTTTGTTGAGGTATATGAGCAACAACATACTGTCATTCAATTCCATGTTTTTTTACAATAATCTATGAATTCTTGATAGGTAAATTCACCTCCTTTATCATATCTTAAACATTTTAAATTTGGAACTCATTCTGTCTCAACCACTTTCCCAAACACTTTAAACCTATCAAGTGCTTCATATTTGTGCTTCAAAAAATTAACCCATACCATTCTAGTATAATCATCAACAAATAATATGGGTAAGTACACCAAGATGGTGTGCAAAAAAAGTGGCCACCTCCTTGAAAAAAAATAAAAATTCATAACCCGCTTGGGTTATTCAAAATTTGAAAAACTAGGCTTGGCAAAGACGAGCCTTTGCCAAGTCACAAAAAAAATAATATAATTTTTTTATGTAATTCAAAATGAGTACATGCTTTGATTTTCATAGTTTTTTTTTAAAAACTTGCATTTTTACTCATTCTCTTCATGCCAAAACCAAGTTTGGAGGAGAGAGGATGAAGAGATATGGCCAAAACCCGACTAAGTTCTTTTTGAATTTGAATTTCCTTGCCATATTGTTCATTTTGCAACCATGCCACGCCGTCAAACATGTAAGAATTTGTTTTTGTTTCAATTTTGATTGAGTAGGATTTGTTGAATTGATTTAAGTTTTTTAATTATTTTGATGTTAGATTTGGAAAATAATCCCCGACCATGAAAGAGACAACAAAGGCCTCTTCAAACACCTAAAAATCTTGATAATGATGGAAATGAGCAACAAGAGAAACCACCGCCAAACCCAAATCCACCACCAATCCCGAATCCAAACCCCCTGCGTCCTCCAATAGGTCGGATTGATGCCACACAAGATGACCTTATCAATCCTCTTCAACAAAATGCTGCCCAAATATTAATATTGTTAATAGCCTTGGATAACAAGTTTTAGGCTTGGAAGCTTCATTTCCCTCCATTTCCCTCCTTTTTTACATGTTTTATTCTTTGAAATAGGTTTGTCAACTTCTTCATCATCAACTTTACACATCATCAAGTGGGTTTTTATTAAATTACCACCATAATTACACACATCTTCTAAGATTTCTAAACATATAATTTTTTCTATTTTTGGACAAGATTAGCATAGTAAAGTTTAATTTTTGTTACTAGTATCTCAAAAGTTCTCACAAACATATGTGTATCATTTTCCTAACAACTTTTGATATGCTTGACCAAATAGAAAATAAATTACTTATTATTGGTCTAGACTTGATTCTATGTATTAAAAAAAATTAAGTTTTTATTTAAATTTATTATTTTGATGTAAGTTATGTCTAGCACACAAAGAAAAACCTAATTTTTTTTTTGAACCCATTTCAAAAAACCATAAAAAATAAAAGAAATGACACAAAATTACAAAAAATATATAAAATCTAAATCTCACTCTTATCTATATTTTCACCAAAGGGTTTTTCAAACTACTAAATCAAGCTATATCTTTTTTGATGTGCATGACAAACACTATGTTTTGTTTTTATCAAAAAATAAGAAACATTTTTTTGTGCACAATGGATTTGACCCTCTTAATATTATTTATTTTAAAAAATATTTAGTAGTTTAGAAACTAGATTAAGAGTACTACAATTCTCGTTCTTATCACATCTTCTAATTTTGAGTGCATAGCTATAAAATTTCTTTTCCAAGTTCAGGTTTACCTAATTTTAGAAAAAAAAAGTGGCGTCTTATACCCCCCATTTTGCACACCATCTTGGTGCACTTACCCATGAGTATTCAAAGGGTCTATTTGTGCAAGATTATCTTGATGCCCATTTTCTTCAAGGTTGTGGGGTTTCGCTTAAAATCTATTCTTTTAGCTAGTGCTTCTTATTTTTTTTCTCTTTATGCTTCTTGTTATGGTTAGGAGAGCCCTCCAAAACTCCTTTTGTATCTTCGAGTTTGGGGAGCCTTTCAAAACCCCACTTTGGTTTTTGGGTTCCATGCTAAAAACTACTGTTATCTCGACAAGATTTTCATTGTGCAATCTCTTGAGGCTTCTTATTATGGTTTGGGGAACCTACCAAAATGTCATGATGGTTTTGGGTTCTATTTTAAAACCCATGATTATTTCATCTAGCTCTTCAATGTGCAAATTTTGGAGGCTAATTGTAAAGGTTAGAGAGCCTATTAAAATCCCATGTAGGATTATGGGTGCTTGGTAAAACCCATAGTTTGTTTCTTGATTAAGGTTTAGGGTGCCTTGAAAAACCCTATAGTATATTTTGTTAGGCTCTAGCCTATGTTTTTGCATCTTGTGCTTCACATGTCTGTTCTATTTGGCTGTTGTTTCACTATTGGTTGTTGGGTGTTTTTATATAGTGATTGATTCTTTTGCAGCTAGGGTTATAGATGCCCCTCAACATCTTTTTGTATAGGGTTTTTGGTCCCTTCAAAACTTGTTTACCCCTAATCAAGAACATATTCTAGGGAAAAAAAATATTGTAGCAAACTTGTTAAGCACAAATTTTCTTATAACATCCCAAAAATCCCCTATACCTCCAAATCCTCCTCATATAGGCTTTAATTATTTTTAAATAATTAATGTTAACTTTAATTCCATCCAAATACAATTATTGAGGCTTCATAGAAATAAATGGTACAATCATTATTCATAAATTGTTGGTAAATTTGAGCTGCATTACACCACCATACATGGTAGAAAATCAAAGAAAATTTATCATATTACAAGTTAACATAGATTTATCATATCTAAAACTCACTAATCTTGTTAGAGGGACAAAATATGAATAGAGAGTTCTAGTCCAAGCAAGGTTGTCAAACCAAGCATATCAATTTATTAATTATGTAGTGCTTCCTTCTTTCCATCTAGATGAAGATTTTTCACATGATTTAGTAGTGATAACTATCATTCATCGATGACTAAGTTGTGAATCTTATTTCATAATGAATGTCCGAAGGAATGATGATGATGATATAAATTGGAATTTATAACATCAATTTAAAATAACTACTTAGTGGAATCATATCCATGTTGAAGACCTTGAAGCTACTATAGAAGCATTGTGGGAAAAATAGAATTAAGATATTTCTTGATCTTAATCTTCTAGTAGAAATCATGGATATCATGTCTATAGTGGTTAAAGATGTCTTTAGTAAAAGATATTTGCACAAGGACAACCAATGTCAATGATTTATGGCCAATATACCTCCTTTTAGGCATATGGTTTACCTCGTATTCTATCTCAAATTTCCTTCTAGATTTTCTTGTAGTAGATGTGAGTGTTAGATATGTTTTACTAGTAAGTGCAAGTGGTTTCTTTGGTAAAAAAATATTAGTCTTAGATGAAAAAAAGTAGATAGGGTACTTCTTTTAGATTATAGTTGTATCGTCTTAAAATGGAAGCACCCATGATAAGACATTTTATCCCTCATTAGTGGAATGTCTTGGGCCCTTTTGAATTCCTTCATAATGATTGGATGTCCTCTTTTTCCCTTGTGCTTCCTGTAACTCTATTTTCTATTGGTTTCCACTTTTGTTTTCTCTTTCCTTGAGACCCCATTCACAAAATACTATGGTGAAACCTCCTGAGTGTAGGACAAGTTTTGCCTAATCCCTTGGGGGTAGGCCAAGGCCGACCTAGCCCTTGGGGTGAGGTTGAGGTTAGCACCCCCCAAGGTGGAATGCCTCAGGATCCCTGGCCCATTTCAAGGTTCAAAATTCTTTTCCCTCCTTGTGTAGTCGGCCTTTTTCAATTTTGATCATGAAATTACTATAAAAGGAGGTCTGCTCACTTCATTTTAGTAACCAATTTATCCATCAATTAAGAATAAGCAATATTCAAGAATTTAATATATTCTTGCAATCATTCAAAGCATCCATTGGAGATCAAGAATTCAAGCATTCAAGTTTTCAAGAAACTTAAGGAGATTTTTCAAGGCATTCAAAATCTATATCATTCATGCATTCTTTCCTCTAGATCTAGCTTCTTTCTTCAAGGAGATAGTGGAGTTGGCCATCAAGGAAGGAAGATCCACATTCATATGATTCAAGATCTACCTTCATACCTTCAAGCTCCATATTCGTACCTTCAAGATCTACATCCTTCTTCAAGGTGAATTACAAGCACATACATACATGAGGTTTTGATTTGCATTGATTTCCTTTCTAGGTTTTTGGTGTTGAGTCAAGGCTATTGTATCATCATAATTGATTACATGTTAAACACGATTGCATATATTCATCGATATAATATACTTCATTATTAGATCTACTTCTACTACTTGCTAGCATTCTCTTTCACTGTATACATTTTTAAGGTTAAAGTTAATTCCTAAACCAGGACTTGACTAATGCAAGCCCCTCTCCAACAACAAAAACTATTTCCCCCTTATGCAGGCGCAGGTTGAAGGTATAGATTCAGATTCGAAACTTTTGAAAACAAGTCTCTATTATAGATCCAAATCTTGGGAAAACTTATAGATCATGAGGAGGCTGATTTCGGCCAAGGCCTGGGTGGATTTTCCTCCAAGTTGTCATAGCCCCTTCAGGTCGATCTAGTCCCGAGGATTCCAAATTTATGGGTTTTACATATCTTAGTTTTCTACTCATGAATCTTGATTTATTTAGATTCTGACACAGTGTTCCAGCACATTCTTAGGTTTGCATTTTCAAGGTGAGTTGGCTTCATTTCTTAATTTCATCACTTTATTTTCATAAATCTCCTTTGCATACTAGTTTCAATCTCCTCTTGTAGGGAAAGGAAGAAGTTAATCCAAGCAAGCCTCCACTTTGTGAAGGTTACACATTAGCACTTCCTCTTTGTGTTAATCGGGCCTCCTTTGGTGGTAGACTCTTGGTATTCTCCCTTCTTGTGTAATAGGATAGGATCTCATTTCCCACTATACAATAGTGATAATAGATTGGTAGGCGACGGTAAGCATTTTAGGAATGTATTGGAAGTTGCATAGAATGAGTACCTACTTGCAAATGATGTAAGCCAATGTAAGAAACAAATCACAGTTTATTACTATATGTTAATTTCTCTTCAAAATATTAATAGTAGTAGACACATATGTGTCCACAAAAAGAGTAGGATATTAATATTTTCATAATAACCTATGACTCATTATTTACTATCACTTTTATTGAACCGAAAAGTGAGAATTGTCCACTTAACACTCGTAAGTAGCTTTAGGGATCTCGCTTTTTAGGCAGGTGCACATCTTGTTGTCAAATCTTAAGATGACTCATTTCTATGCTGACAGGCGCATGTGCTTGTTATGATTTATTTATAACTTTAGAAAGAAATGAAATAGAGATCCACCATGTCTTCTATATGATAAGAGTCTACCATGGATACACACAATTTATTATTACAAAATCCTACACCTATAATAGCCCATTTCCTACCCAATGTTATTGCACACGATTTATCATTACTAATTTACATTGGATAGAGGTTATTAACACCACATTTTGCAGCTGGCAATTTAATTTGGACACGGCTATCCTCCAGACAGAATGCACCATTGACCAAATTTGAAAAATCCGAAAACAAAACAGATTTTTGTGAAATTTTCAGCATCTGTTCTTCATGATATGTATATTTTGAATCGAAAACATCCAAAAAATTTTGAAAAAAAATTACTGAAAAATACAAATCTGAAAAAAAAAAAAATCATAATAGATGCATTTTGTCGGGAGCATAGCCGCCGCCATTTAATTTTACAAAAAAGGTACTTTCAAACCGTGTTCCCATCGAAATGCAAGTTATGAAGAATGATTGGAGCTCCATGCTGAGGAAAGATGGTCACAAAGGATGTGGGTGCATGGATATAGCCTGGAGAAAGAACGAACGAGAAGCGTTGCAAAATCATAGCAAGGGCGACCTTGGTCTCAAGCATAGCATAACTTTTGCCCACACAGGACCTCAATCCATATCCAAAAGGGATAAATGCGGTAGACTCATCCTTAGCAGCCTTACTTATTCCCTCACTGAATCTCTCAGGCTTAAATTCATTTGCATCCTCTCCCCACAAAGATGGATCATGATTGAACGAAAGCGTAGGGATCATGACCTGTGTGCCTTCAGGGATTGCAATTCCTCCTAGTGTTGTATCCCTGTGGATTTCTCTAAGAAGGGCAACAACTGGTGTGTAGAGCCGGATCACCTCGTTCAGAATCATTCCTAACTGTACTCCACAACACACAAAAACCTTCAATTAGAAAAATGCTAGGAGAAAAGTACTTTAGTTCTAGTTATAAATAGCTTTTTCAGTTCTTACAGTTTTTAGTTTGTTTACTGTCTCAAATTGTGGGTGTGAATTGCCACACATTTCATGTATTTCTGAGCGTGCTTTCTCTTGCCATTCGGGATGGATGGCCATAAGGACAATGGCATATGTTAAGTAATTACTTGTAGTCTCTTGCCCAGCGATGAAAAATGTTTTGCACTCCGCTATGATTTCCTCTATTGTGAGGCCTTGATTGTTTCCAGAGCTTTTCAGCTCTTGGATTGTGTTCATCATGCAGCCAAGCAGATCATTACCATAGCCTTGGGTGGTGTTTCTACCATCTTTTTCTCGCTTTATAATAAGCTCTTGAAAAGCATTCTTAATATTTTTGTTGAGTCTCCAACGTTCTCTGTTTCTTTTGAAAGGCAAGAATCTGAAATAGCAACACAAAGACAAAATAGCATAATGCTCATTTGCTTCTTCATGTTTGATTCGATCTTAATAAATAAGAAAGTCACCTGCAAATTACTTTGAACTATCTTCATATATAATTAAATCTGACCTATAGCGAGGAAGTATTTCCATATATGATTAAATCTCACCTGTAGCAAGGAATCATTAATTTTGCCCGATCCTGGAAGGCCAAGGACCTTTCCTGAGCCAGCAAGTCAAAAATATGCTTTCCTCGGTGATAGTTGCTCCCAAATGCTGTGCGGGCAATAATGTCCGAGGTTAGAGCATTAAATTCTTCAGCCATATCCACTTCTCTCTCACCATTTTTGACAACTTTCTCCCATTTCTCTAGCATATGGACAGTACTCTGCATCATGCAACAAACCATATCCTGGCCCAAACTTTTTTAATGTTAGGAAGAACATTCCAATCGATAAGTTATTAAGAATATAAGGTTTTCCCAATGTTTTTAATAACATAATATGAAAAGAATTATACCCTTTAATCTTATGAGGTGATCTTTAACATTTATATACAATCTTCTAAAAAAACTCATCAAATAAAATCAAGTACGCAATAATTTGACTGTTTATACCGAATCCAATTTTGAGAATTGAAAAAGATTCCCAATTGGTAATACATAAAGTCCTAACAAAGTTTAACTTTCCGACAACAATATGAATCCCTAACCTTGAGCTTATCAGTATGAAAAGATGGATTAATAATCCGCCGGTGATGCGCCCATTTATCACCATTGAGCACCAGAAGGCCTTCTCCAAACAGTTCTTTCAGAATACGATCGCATTTAGGTTTTCCATAATTCCCTTTCTTATCAGCTAGCGCCTCTTTCGCCAACTCAGATCTACCAATTATCAGTGTTGGTATTGGTCCCATCCAAATTAGAAAAGTGGAACCTGGTAGTTACATGGCAAAGAATGTATTTAAATATTTTAGCATCACTAGCTTACATAATAAACTTATCAGGATGAATAAAGATTACCGTATAATTCCGACCAGTAAGGGTAGTAAGCGAGCACTCTTGCCACAATGTCATGGGAGAGTTTCATAGGCTTGGTTGTGGCCTCATGCGTTAACTTGGCGAGTTCAAGAGAATTTCCAAAGAGTAGCTTGTAAGGAGGGCCTGTAATGCCTTGAGATTGAAAATGCTTGGCTATTTTCAGAGGCTTCCACCATATTGCTATTGTAAGTTTGGTAACTAGAAATACCATTAAACAACCAAATGAAGACAGCGTAATTCTAGCAACACTAAACGTGAAATTTTCCATATCTTTCATTGTTCAAGAATGTCATAGGTGCTTCTGACCATCTTGTTGTGGTATTTATTAGAGAGTTCCCGGATAGTTATCTATTCTATTATCTCAAAAGAATCTTCGGTTTTAAGCGTTTTTTTTTTTTTCCCTTGCCATAATATGTTGGTTTAATCCCTTTCCTAGAATCCTTAAATGTCTTATATGAATTCATTTAATAGCATCTTGCAGTCCAGAATGTCATGTAGGAATTCAATATTTGATACCATCTTCCAGTCCAGAATGTCTTAGATGAATTCATTTGATACCATCTTGCAGTCCAGAATGTCTTATATGAATTCATTTGATACCATCTTGCAGTCCAGAATGTCATGTATGAATTCAATATTTGATACCATCTTGCAGTCCAGAATGTCTTAGATGAATTCATTTGATACCATTTTGCAGTCCAGTCTCATCAACGCCTTGTTATATGTTTCTTAGAATACCCGTAATTGCCACGAAGACTATCTTGGGATTGCTCTTCAGCTTGGACATTCTCAAGGTGCTTTATTCACTATATTACATGGCACTGGTAATTGTGTTAGCCGACAATTAATTTTCATTTTAACGGTTTGCTTTCATTTGTCCTTCTTATTCTAGGTATGAATTTATTTTGTTGCATTCTGTTTGTCCAAGCATGTTTGTATATTTATTTCCGTGTTCATCTTTTCCATTTAACTAATATTTAAGTTGCGGGCAAGTTTAAAATGGAAGAGACTTGTAGTTGTATAGAAAACATAGATGTAATTAGAAATTATTAATTGTAATTTTTTTTTGGTATGAATATTAATTTTTAATTTCCTTCTTGTAACTATATATTTTAATCATTTATATATGGAATGATTACACAACAATATATGGTAGCTAGTGTAATGTACCAAATGCTAGTTAGTTACAAAAATACTCCCCTATGACACTTAAGGGTTCGTTTGGTAGCGGGAATTAGACTGGAATTGGCATTTGTTAGTTCCCATTTTGTCGAATCCTCAGTTTGGGAGTGCAATATGAAAATAGAATAGGAATATGTAAATGCTCATTTTGCCAAAAATGAGCATTTACATCTTCCATCTGAAAAGGTGGAATTGGAATTTGAAATTGGAATTTGAATGGGGGAAAACAAATTTAAAA
Source organism: Chamaecyparis obtusa (assembly GCA_027943335.1). Taxonomy (NCBI): domain Eukaryota; kingdom Viridiplantae; phylum Streptophyta; class Pinopsida; order Cupressales; family Cupressaceae; genus Chamaecyparis; species Chamaecyparis obtusa. The sequence goes on from BSBK01001125.1 coordinate 550,397, forward strand.
TTTTTTCATGTCTACACTTAATTTTTTAATTTTTGCCGATTTTTTTTTTTCAAATTTTTTTATCGATTTTTTTTTCAAATTTTCTTTTATAAAAAAATTGATTTTTTTTATTTTTTATATTTTTTTCTAGAATTTATTTTTCAAATTTTTTGTCGAATTTTTTTCAAATTTTGGTTGCAATGATTGTAACTTGGTTGCCTGCTACCAACTTTAGCTACCTAAAACGGTCTGCATTCCATTTTAAATTCAATTCCATTAATAAAAATGAATTATTAAATTCAAAAATATTAAAACAATTCAAAAAAATAAAATAAAAAAATCATACTCAAAATCCAATTCCAGTTTTAAAAAGTGGAACCAAATGGTCCAAACATAATCCAGAAATGAAATTCCAAATTATCAAATCCATGATTTGACCATTTCCAACATTTGATCAAATCCATCATTTCCTAATTCCTGCTACCAACGGGCCCTAAGCTTCACTTGCACCCATCACTCGACCTTTGGTCCTCTTTGACACTCACCCTTCGACACCTTTTAATGTTCACCCTTTGACACTCACTCTTCAACATTTGGCACCCTTCAACACTTGACACCCTCTGATACCCTTCGCCAATCAACCTTCGACACCCTTCAGTTCTTGGTACCCTACAACATCCTTTGGCACTTGGTACCCTCTTACACCTTTTGGAACTTGGCACCCTTTGACGCCCTTTGAAACCCTCCAAAACTCACCCTTCAACACTTGGTACCCTTCGGCACTCTTTGGCACTTGACACCCTCTGGTATCCTTTGACACTTGACACTCCTCGATACCTTCCAACACTCACCCTTTAGCACTTGGTACCCTCTGACACATGGCACTCTATGATAGCATTTGACATTCGATATCATTCAACACTTGACACCCTTCATTAATGTTTTCGTAATCTTCCAAATTTTTCTATAGTATTATGTGAAAGTGTCACAACCAACAATAATAAAATGTGTACACAAACCCAACAAACAATAATATTATAAATTTTATGAACAGATCTTCAACAAGTATATATCTTTATTTTTTAGATAATCTCCAAACTTGTTTACAAATTTGCTAAATTAAGCTTAAGGTGAAATATTTAAGATGATATTTTCAATAGTAGACTAGGGTGAGGAATAAATCCCACTGAAACTTCAAATACAAACTAGGGAGTGTCTTCCACCTCTAAAAATGCTTACAATCAAACCATCTTTAGCTTCCAACTTATAGCAATACAAAGAAGAGTTCAAACACATTCCATAATGATTTACAGTGTCAAGGCATCTCCTTATAAAGGTCTCCAAGAAATGTCTAGAAAACTATAATAGAACATAGGCTGACATTATTTTTTTATTTTATAATTAAATTAATAAGTTAAATAAATTCTTATGATTTTATTTTAAATTGTAGAACCACTCAATTAATTGACTTAATTAAGCCACTTTATTAAAATTAGGGACATTATGATTAGTGTTGTTAATTATGCTATCTTTTGTTTTACTTATCTTGCTTTCAAACTAAATCTATAAATTAGTTATTGTTTTATTTATATTTATAGGTCAATATGAATAGATGGTGACAAGTATGTTTGTGCTTCAATCTTTTACCAGTTTATAAATATTTTGTTTTTGAACAAATTTGTCTTGTTTGTTTTAGAAATGTGCCCCTTTAGCAAAATGAGATCATCAGATATAGAATATATTTGAATGGAGAATTTCATTATTATAAACATTGTTTTTGGGAAAGTCATAGCTATTAAACAACATATTCAATCTATTTCATCTTTGGAAGCCTTCCTTTACGAGTTGCTTAGGCAATTTCTTCTTGACATTGAAATGTGTGTTTCCTACTTTGATAATCTATAATAGATAGATTATAATGCTCTTGTAGTGACTTAGATTATTTTTTAAGAGGAATTGAAGATGTAACCCATGTTAGAATTTGATTTTTTTTGAACTAAATAGTTTTATATTCTTGATCCATTATTACAAATGCTACTTTAGTGATAAAAATCCTCCTATTTGTCTAAACTTTAGTTAGAATAATCTCTTATTTATTTATTTAGAAGAACTTTTCTGATATTAAAGAGTCTATTATAGTGCTATAATTGATAACCATAGGATTAGACACTTTTAGTAAATTTGGAGTCACTTGTATTTTTTGGCATTGCATTTTCTAAGCTTGTACTACCATGATGAATATTCTTGTTCTGGTGTTTGATGTGGAGCACCTCAAATGCACTTTATAACACTTTGTATTACTATTCTTGTGGGATATAAGACATTTTTTTCTCTTATTTGATCTAGATTGTTAGAATACTCCTATTATAAATTATAGTTCTATTGAGTAGTGTAAGGTCTTTAATTTTATTGAAAAAAGTAAGTTGGACAAAAGTTTCCTCATAACTTTTTATAGATTATGTCAAATTTTGTTCTAATAATATTGAATAAAAGAAATTACAAAAGGGCATCAAATTATTAGAAAAATTAATAGTATGTACTACTAATAGCATAATTATTGGAAGGCTCTTTCGGAAGCTTACTAACATCATTGCCCACCATGTACTAACATTTTTTAGATTATTACTTTCAATATTCAAATATGGGAAGGTTGCTAGGTTTCTCAAGTAGGCTCAACAAATGGTGTTCATGATTCAAGTAACTGTAAAGGAAGTACCGAAAAAAAAAATTCATTGAAGATGGACTTGGTGAAATAAAATATTCAAATCATTCCATGGATGAAGTTTTTGGAATGGTAGATGAAATTATATATGTCTATGATACCAAGCTACAAAATACATTCAGAGAAGTTGACGAGTCTAATGTTCTTCGCACTTATATGAGAGAAGCAATTAGAGAAATTTATAAACCATGTATTTCATTTGAAGGGAAGTCCTGTGCACCAATAAATGTAGTCCAAAAAATCTTTCATTACAAATAGACGTCACAAAGGTGTTCATATTGAGGCTCTGCCCATGGATGAAAGTAATGCCACTTGGTATTGCCGATAACAAATGTTGGGTATTGAAAGGAATTGAAAGAGAAAAATAAATAGAAGATACAAAGTATAATGAACAAATAAACAACACCAGTATTTACCCTGGTTCACCACAAATGTGGCTACGTCTAGATTGCAAAGTATTGTAATAATGTCAAAAAGATAGTTTACAAATGAGCAAGTGCAACATATATAAAGGCTCCAATGATATTACATAATGAAGAGTCTTCAAATTGAAGAGTCACAATAAAATGGAAATAAATATTATGACTGTTGGCCTTCACTTCTTAACAAAGTCCCACCTCAAGGACAAACAATGCTGCAACTGATCACCCAATACCCTACTTAAATGCTGATTTATCTTTTCTTCACAAGCCCAAGAGGAGTCGTTGCACATTCGAAATTCTCTTTGGCGACAACCTTTGTGAATATATTTGTCAAATTGATCTTGGTATCAATCTTAACAACTTTTAGCTTTCCTTCTTCAACTACATGATGAACAAAGTGAGCATGTGTGTCAACGACCTTAGAGTGACACTGTGCTGAATGATTATGAGCCATGAAGATAGCACTACGACTGTCACAAAATAGATTGTACTCATTTTGATGAACTTTCAAGTCACCAAGCAATTGATGAAGCCAAATCATTTCCCTGGCACCTTCGGAAAGAGCCAAGTATTCAGCCTTAGCTGAAGAAAGAGCAATTCTGCAACCTTGAATCCCAATTGATGGTAGCTCCTGCAAACATGAAGGTATATCTAGTGGTAGACCTTCGTTTATCCAAGTCTCCGACATGATCAGAATCAGTGTAACCTTGTAGCTGAACCTTATTTCCTCCAAAGCATAATGCATAATTTGAAGTTCCTTTTAGATACCTTAGTATCCACTTAACTGCTTGCCAATAGCTTTCCCGGGATTGCTCATGAATCTACTCACAACTCCCACTGGACGAGAAATGTCGGGGCGAGTAGAAACCATTGCATACATAATGCTTCCAATTGCAGATTTATAAGGAATTTTCTCCATGAAGTCCTTTTCTTCTTGTGTTTTTGGACACAATTTAGAACTTAAGTAGAAATGACCAGCAAGGGGAAGATGAGCAACTTTAGCATCAGCCATGCCAAACCTCTCAACAACTTTATCAATGTATTATTTTTGAGATAATGTAATTTCCTTCTTCTTCCCATCTCTTGTGATCGTCATGCCAAGAATCTTCTTGGCTTCCCCTACGTCCTTCATGTCAAAATTTCTTGCCAATTTCTCCTTTAACTCATTAACTATTCTTTTATTTGTGCCAGCTACTAACATGTCATCGACATAAAGAAGGAGAATGATGAACTCACCATTAGGAAGTTTCTTAAAGTAGATACATCGGTCTGATTCACATCTCTTGAAATTGTTTTCAGCCATGAAGTGATCAAATTTTATATACCACTATCTTGGGGCTTGCTTGAGGCCATACAAACTTTGATTTAGCTTGCAATAAAGATGCTCTTGTCCCTTCTTGACAAATCCTTGAGGAAGTTCCATATATAACTCTTCTTCTACATCACCATGTAGGAATAAGGTCTTCACATCAAGCTGTTCCAACTCAAGATCCCACACTGCTGCTAATCCCAAGACTGTTCAGATAGTTGTCATCTTGACAACTAGTGACAAGATCTCATTAAAATCTATCCCATTTTCTTGATTAAACCCCTTTACCACCAATCTGGCCTTGAAGCATTTTCTACCTTCATCTTCTTCTTTTACCCAATATACCCACTTTTTCCTAAGTGGTCTTCGATTTTGTGGAAGAGAGACCAAGTCCCAAGTTTAATTTTTGAGTAAAGAATCCGTCTCCTCATGCATCTTTGTTTTCCATTTATCACTGTTGACATCTTTGAGAGAAGCTTTAAATGTTGATGGTTCTAAAAATTCTGAAACAAGAATTGAAGGCTTTGCTTCTTCAATGAACAATAACTCATAATCAGAGTATTTAGCTGGCATTTTCCTTTCTCTGGTAAATCTTCTTAATTGGAGTTCTACACTTTCTGATTGATCTTGAACTAGTTCAAATGGAGAACCAGAGATTGAAGTTCTTTTAATTCCTTGTTTAATTCCCCATTTAATTCCCTGCCTCTCTGTTTCATTGCACTCATTACTCCCCTTATTCTATGAAGTTTTTTGTGAATGTCCTCCAAATTCTTCTATTCTCTATCCAAAATCCTTTGCAATCTCAGAAGATGCAAAATTGTTGTGTCTTGGACCCAAATTGCAAATGCCTTGAGGCTCTGTGTGAATGTTCTGCTCAAAGACTTCTCACGTGGGATCAAATTTATTTGAGAAATTGGTAAGCGGTGTTATGTGGGATCCAATTCTCTGAGACTGCTATGTGCTTTGATCCCTGAGACTACCGTGAGTTCTCTAAGGTGTGTCATGATCCCTGAGACTTTTGTAAGTTGGCCCGAAGGAGTTAGTATCATCATGATTTTCTACAGGAGTCCAAGTGGAGTGGTCTGCGACAGAGCCAAGACTGTGTGGGGTCAAGGAAACATGACTCTGAAACATAGTATCAACTTCATGTCATGCTATGTGAGACTATTGTCTACCTTGCTCCCTGCCGTGAGTGTTCTCCCTTGTGCTATGTGTAGGAGAATAGTCTTCGATGGAGTCAAAACCATGTGGGGTCAAATTAACGTGACCCTAAGGTAGGCATCTGTGGTTTGGATTGTAATTTTCTGAGTTTAAGGGAGGATCCAACTAATATGAGTTCCAGTCATTATCATTGGCCAAGGTTCTTGATGCTGAACTTTGTGACAACAGAGGCATAGGAGATAGAATAGAGATGGGAGAATTTGATGTGGGGTTAACATGTGAGTGGATGGGAGAATTTTTATTTCCATTGTCCATCATCTCAAATAGGGGAATATATTCTTTGATTGGAGTCTCATCTTTAGAATGAGGAAATGTCTTCTCATTAAAGACTACATCTCTTCTCCTTGCGATTTTCTTATCAGTTAGACTCCAAAGTTTGAAGCCAAACTGATCTTCTCCATATCCAACAAATATATAAGGCTGTGATTTAGGATCCAGCTTGCTTCGCTTCTCCTTAGGGACATGTATGAAAGCCCGACAACCAAAGACTTTAAGATGAGATTATGAAACTCTTCTTCCTCTCCATTCCTCTTCTAAAATTCCAAAGTTCAACCTTGATGAAGGACTTCAATTTATTAAATAGACCGTTGTATTGCACGGTTCAGCCAAAAACTCTTTTCCCAAACCTACATTGGAGAGCATACACCGGGCTTTCTCAAGTATTGTCCTATTAAGCCTTTTCGCTGCCCCATTTTCTTGAGGGGTGTAGGGGACAACTTTCACCCTATGAATACCATTATCTACACAATAATTATCAAACTCCAATGAACAAAACTCAACTCCATCATCTATTTTCAAGCATTTAATCTTGTGACCTCTTTGGGTTTGAACAAGAGCTTTGAAAACTTTGAACTTAGAAAATAATTCAGATTTATTTTCCATCATGTATATCCAAACTTTCCTAGTACAATCATCAAGGAAAGTAATGAAATATTTAGCACCTCCTAAGGAGCTTACCTTGGTAGGACCAAAGACATCCAAGTGCACAAGTTCCAATGGTTTTTCCTTCATGTCATACCCATCTAAATCAAGAAGTTGACCCAATTTTTCTTGCCATAAAGACAATGCTCACAAAAATCCAAGTTTGCTAATTAGAGACCCGGTAGTTGATCCCTTTTGAGCATTACCTCTAGTCCTTTCTTTCTCATGTGGCCTAATCTTTGATGTCAAAGTACTGCATCTCTGCCCACAACTGTCATAGCAGAACCTACTTTGGTAGGCTTTTCAAAGAGATATAGACTACCAACTTTATTGCCCTTGGCAATGATTCTTGAACCCTTGGCAACTTTCCAAGTGTTGGGCCGAAAGTGTAGATGATATCCTTGAGCAAAGAGCTGACTAACATAAATCATATTTTGCCTCAACTTGGGAACATGGAAAACATCCTTTAACAACCAATGGCCACCGTCTTCCAGCTGCAACATAATGTCACCTTTGCCAACTATGTCACAAGACTTATTGTCTCCAAGAAAAACTTCTCCAAAATTTCCTTCATGGTAATTTGTGAAGCAATCTATACATGAAGTGGCATGGAAGGAGGCTCCAGAATCTAGCACCCAAGAATCTGATTTTGTGTCGCTTGTAGAAAGAATTAAAGCAGTTTCATCTATCTCATAGGCTGTATTAGCTTCACTATTCCTCACTTTTTCTTGTGCTTTCTTGTAAGCTTGATAATTTTGTTTTGAGTGGCCAGGTTTACCACAAAACCAACACTCTCCATTCCTACCTCTTGACTTTGATCGATTGGGTGATCTAGATTTTCTTTGATTATAATTATTATTGTTATTACCTCTATGATGGCTTCTTCCTCTTCTCTCGGTGCTGACCATGGTAAGAGCATCACGAGATGGGTTGTCTTTGTTACTTCTTCCCATATCTTCACTAAGCAAAGTGGAAACCACTCCATCGTAGACCAACTTCATTTTCATGGAATTAGAAGTGCTAATAGATGTAACTACGGGATCCCAACTGTTGAGTAAGGAACACAACAAGATGATGGCTTTGGCTTCGTCATCTTGTGTCATACCAACCGAGGTTTCTTGACATAATAAAGTGTTTAAATCATTTATATGATTTGACATCATAGTCCCTTCCTTCATTTTCAGCTTGTAGAGCCTCTTCATAATGAAGATTTTATTTGTAGCTGATGTCATCTCATACATGCTCTGAAGTTTGTCCCAGACTTCTTTTGTTTTCTTTTCATTCAAGACATTGAACAAGACATTTTGCGATTGAGAAAGAAAGATTGATGCCATCGCCTTATCATCAATCTTCTTCCAATCTTCATCCAACATCGCAATTGGTTTGTTAGATTTTCCTTCGATTGCGATTGCTAAATCTTGCTTGATCAGAAAGGAACACATTTGCACTCTCCATAGGCTGAAGTTCTCACCTGTGAATTTCTCCACTTTCATATCCTCCATCTTTCTAGAAATTCAACCCCTATTTCCAATCTGCACAACTTGTGCTCTGATACCAATTGAAAAGAATTGAAAGTGAAAAATAAATAGCAGATACAAAGTATAATCGACAAATACACAACACTAGTATTTATCCTGGTTCACCACAAATGTGGCTACATCTAGACTGCAGAGTATTGTATTAATGTTAAAAAGATAGTTTACAAATGAGTAGGAGTAGCATATATAAAGGGTCTAATGATATTACATAATGAAAAGTCTTCGAATTGAAGAGTCACAATAAAAGGGAAATAAATATTATGGCTATTGGCCTTCACTTCTCAATAGATACTAGTATCAGTTCCAACTTTTTCTATATTTGATTCGCCTCTATCATTTCATGAAATGATGCCATTTTCAATGGATCAAATTAGCAAAATGGTAGAATATCTGAACCAAAATTTACTTGACATCTACGATATGGACATGGAAGATCAACAGATGTAAGACTCTATGAGGTTTACTTTCTTAAACTATTTTCTAGAATTCAAAGGGTCACTAGAAAAAATAGTTGCTGAACTCCCACAAATTAGAACTAGGAACAATTCTACAACCTCACAAAATGGGTCTTCTCAGGTGTTAAGTGACAAGTTTTATGGGATTCAACCAGACATAGAAATCAACAACCCGCGTCAAAAGATAGTAATGGTTATGAGTAATATTGGCTTCTGCAAAACCGAGCTCTTTCAATAATTGTCAAATAAATACAAGATTATTTGGATAGATTCATGTTTGCATGGAACTAATGCAAGAATAAATGAGGATCTAGATGCTGACATAGTAGATCTAATTTCCTTTTCATCTATTTTGGAAGATAAGGTTCTAAGTTAATAAAATTATGTAAAGGAAACTTTAGTTGGGAAAACTTCAACAACATATCTTTTGGAAGATGGAATTCAGTGGGGAGGGATTTTATCTCAAAATTCACAATTATAACAAGGTAGGCACACGTTAATTTTTTGAAATGGATTTCAAAACCTTTTAGAAAATGTGATTTTCAGTGGTAAAGTCCAAATTCTATAACCTTTCCCATTGCCATCCATGACCATGCTAGAATAGAAGCTTTGGGATAGGTTCTTGACAATCATCAAAACATAATGGAAAACTAAGATCATTCTCAGCAATAAATCCTTAGGTCAAGCCATGAAATTGTTCAGAGCATATAAAGAAAACCTTTTATAGCAACAACCACCTTCTGTAACTTCTTTTGTCCTAATAAAAAATGTTTTTGTCTTAATAAAAAATAACCACCTTCTGCAAGTCAAGAAGTGCCAACTAGAGATGCCAACATAAATACTTGAACATAAACTTCAAAGTTGCCTATCACCTCACCTCATGGTTTACTTCTTTTTGCAAGTTGGATAAAGTTGTGATTTTTATATCTATGTAAATATTGTAACTTTGGTTATTTTTTGGTTTTAGTTAAGATTTTGACTTTCCTTTTGTTAAAGTTAGGAATTTGGCTTTTATTTTGTGAAAGTTAGAGTTGATTGTAAAAGCGTGAATAACTTTTGTGCTCCAATTTAGTTGGTTAGTAATCCGAAAATGTAGTTAAGACTAAAGATCTTTAAACAAAATAGATATAGCATGTAAGAGGGACTCTTACAGAAGGGAAACTTAGGATATTTTGTAGAGAAATCTTTTTGAGAACTTTAATGTTCTCACTTTATACTCTAAGGTGTTTGGAGTTGTATATTTTAAAAAAGATAACACATAATGCATTTGATTTCTATGTCATAAATGTGTTTTTCCTAGTTATTATTATTGATTTCTTGTATATTATGTTGATAAGTCCTTTGTGTATTTATGATGCAAGTAAATGATGAAACACATTCACACCCTGGTATATTGGTTAGAAATCATTGAAGTTACTTGTTTCCTCGTATTCATAAATATGTTTCACTTCTTTCATCATCTTTGCATATCAAAACTTATCATCCTCAAACCCCCTTTGTAATAGTTATCAGTTATGAAAACCTATTGGTGTTCGTACATCTACAATAGGGTTTCTGTCATTCCTTGTCTTTTAATTAAATGCTCTCTCCTTTTTGTACTTTCCAATTAAAAGTACACAAAAATCCTAGGTACTCCCACCATGCAAGGGAGCTTCCCCTCTCAAATGCAAAGGAAGGTTACCACAATCTCTCCAACTGTTGTCATGATTGTCACTACTCATAGGAAGAACATGGTCAGTTTCAAGGAATCCTTCCCAATGAGAAATCTATTTACCAATGCCCCTTTAGCTTAAAAAAATAAAAGGTTAGTTTCTTGGGTAGTTATGATGTTACACATTAATATGAAATGCCAATCCACCCATCTCTCCTTTACAAATTCACTCAGCAATTCAATCTCAGCTTGAACTTTCCTTTATGCATTGATTAAGGGATGTTGTTATTTGTATTCTATGTGAGGCATCATATGTCCATTATTGATTGGCCAATTTTATCATTCTTTGCGGCCCATTCTCCTTGATGATGGATTCAAATTTCTTGTTAGTGGTTTGGCCATGTCAGTTCTCTTTTGGGTCAGCATCTTGTTGAGCTTGTGGGCCGATGTATTGTATCAGCTTACGACTGCCTTCTCATGAAGCATATGAGGACCGCATTTATGTTGCCAATAGATCTATGAACTATCACGTGGGTGGAGATTTTTTGTCACTTTTAATTTTGTGCAGACCTTCGATCACCTTTTTTTGTTGGAATAACAAACTATGAGAATCCTCACCGTATGGTGAGGCCACCGTACGATGGAGGTGAGGCCTCACCATATTGTGACTCCACCATGCGGTGAAGGTGATCATACGGTGAATGTTGTATGGTGAAGGTGACCATATAGTGAAGGTGACCATATGGTGGAGGTAGATCACCATACAATGAGCCTACCGTGCATGTCTTCCCTACGGTGAAGTTTGCATGTGTAGTGAAGGTGAGTATCTGATGGGGTACGTAGCTACTAAATATGTATGGTGAGTCCACCATATGCTGGACTGTACAAAAAGTCTTGACTAACTATTGGATTGGTAGACTATATTGTAATGTAATAGTTTCTATACCAAATTCTACAACAAATTACAATGTGCATAAATAGCTACAAGATTTGTAAAGGATGGTGTGATAAAACTAGGTTGATTGTAAGGCAATCTAAGCTTGTGTAAAAAATTTGGAGTGCATTTTTTGTAAATTTTTTTTACTATAATACAAAGTTGCTTGAGGGTTTTTTGGGTCGTGGGTTTTTTCCCAAAAGGGTTTCCTATGTTAAATCTTGAGTTTCTTTGTGTATCTTGTGTTTGATAGTTTCAAATTTTTATTGAGTTGTACATCTTTGAAATTTATATTTTCTTATTTTTCTGTGAATTTGGCATTTGGAAAGCATTTCTACACCTTTTCTTTCCTAACAAGTGGTATCAGAGCTTGGCCAATTGTGTTATCCTCGTCGGGTAGGGTTTGGTTTTTTGTGCCAATTTGGTTTTAGTGGGAGTTTGCAAACTTTTTTTGTTTGTATATTGAGATGGCTGGTACGTCAGGAAGAGTGGACATTGAAAATTTCAATGGAACAAACTTTGAGTTGTGGAAACTTAAAGTTGAAGATATGCTAGTTGATCGAGATCTATAGAATGCTGTGTCTAGCAACAAGCCTTCACGTGTGAAGTAGGAAGATTGGGATCTAGCGGATCAGAAGGCTAGAGGACTGATAAGACTGAGTCTTATAGATTTAGTTTTATTGAATGTCCATGAAGAGAAAACCGCACATTCCCTATGGAATAATTTGGGAGACATTTATCAGGGAAAATCCTTAGTAAATAAGCTTTTCCTAAGAAAGAAATTGTACTCTTTGAAGATGGACGGAGGAATGGTTGTGGCAAACCATCTAAACGCATTCAATATGGTGATTGCACATTTGACATCTATTGGTGTGTCCATTAGTGAAGAAGTGTGTTGCATGTTATTGCTAAGCTTGTTGTCTGATTCATGGAACCATTTGGTAATGACCATTGGAAGTATGACTAGAAAGTTTAAAATGGATGAAGTAGTTTTTGCACTTCTGTTAGAGGAGATACGAAGGCAGTCCTCAGAGGTGGCCAAAAAGGATCTCATTGTATGAGGTAGGTGTAAGGACAAAGGTAAGAAGAAGGACACGAAGTCAAAGTTTTAGGAGAGATTTGCCACTCCTAGAAAGAAGTCTAAGGTAAAATGTTGGAATTGTGGGCAAAAAGGTCATATCTAAAAGGATTACAAGGAGGAGAAAAAAAGAAGCAGAAATATAATTATGAAACTGAATCTTCTCAAAGTGATGGTGATGCCTTTGTAGAAGCCTTGGAAGTACCTGCGTCTAACAACGTATGGTTGGTTGATTCGGCAGCATCATTCCACATGACATCTCATAAAGAGTGGTTCTCAAAGTATGAACTCTATGATAGTGGAAAGTTGCTCCTAGAAAGTGATTCCACACTGGAGATCGTTGGAAGAGGAAGAGTTAGAATCCAGTTCCCTGATGGAAGATTAAAGGGAATTGATGGAGTACTTCATATACCTGGTGTATCATCTTAAAATGGAAGAACTTCCATCTTGGTAGGTGTAGTACCCTCTTTTATTACATTTATCATGATAGACATGCATTTAGGATGCATTTTTCTCTCATCTTCTTCATTCTAGGTGAAATTAGGGTTAGGATCTTAAGGATTCTCCTGAATTTCCCTCTTCCATGACTCTATTTTCTAGGTAGGATTTAGAAATGGATCCTCCTAGCCTTCATCATGATAATCATAGGATTTTATGTCTATCACTAACATTCTATTATGTTCTGGCATTAGTTCTGGGTTTCTGGGCATCCCGGGACCTCCTGACTTGGTTGTGAGTCAACCTAGGATTAGGGCCAGGGTCGAGTTAGAACCTAACTAGGTCAGGGTCGAGGTCAACCCTAACTAGGTCAGGGTCAAGGTTGACCCTGACTAGGTCAAGGTCAACCTTGACTTTGACCCCTTTCTCCAGATTCTCAAGATCCTTAATTTTCGGGCATCGGGTTTTTGGGATATTTATTTTCCCGCCTCCAGGTTCAACATTTTGGGTTTCGGGATGCTAAATCCTTTAAATTCATTTAATCTAGGTATATTTTCTAAAGGTTAGGACCTAATTGGGATTTAATTCTCCAAGGTGGCCCCTCTAGAGGAGTGTGCCCTAGTTCACTATAAAAGGAGGCCTTCCTCTCTCATTTTCACATCAAGTTTTCATATCTCATCTCAAGCAATTGCAAGCTCTCAAGTGCAAGCAAGAATTCAAGAAAGGGAGGAATAGTGAAGGTGCATGTTAGCAAGAGGAACACATAGAAGATCAAGCCATTGTTGACATCAAGCATCTTTATGAACTCATATTTGGAGTAAGAGAGATCCTTTCTTCCTTGATCCACCATTATCAACTTTCAAGCATTCAAGGATTCAATCATGGAGTAGCAATTACAGATTGTGAATTTGGTAGAAGTACTTTAGCCTTGGGGGCTTGGTATGCTTTTCTATCTCATTCAAATCTATGCATTGTTATTTCATACATATTCATGCTAGGGTTTTGATCTAGAGGATTAGATCTTGGCATTACACTTTCAATACATACACACACATTCTATTTCAATCGGCTATTCGTGGAGGTGGAGACCACCAAAACAAGGGTTTGACTAAGGCAAAACCCTATATAGCCACCCCAAAACTCCCCTTTTCAGATATCTACAGTTGTTGTTTTAAGGATCAGAGGACAAATCTGAGTACCCTTTTCGCCAAACTTCCAGGATTTGCAAACAGAATTCGAATCAGACTTCAAATAAAGAATGTGGTATTTGACCTTTTATGAGGGTCAAACCCAAGTAAGCTATTTTGGAGAAATATTTCTGGGTTTTCTTCGTCTCAACATTTCTAGTCGAGGACAAGTTTTGGATTTTTCTAAAAGTGTGCACAGACTTCACAAAATAGCTATTTATGAATCAATTTCATGATGAGGTATGTATCTTGACCTAATTGATTTTCAAGTATTTCCAGATTTACTTTTTTTATTATAATTCCAATCTCAATTTCAAATGAATATGTGTTGAATGTTAGGTACATTACTATGTTTCCATTTTAACTATATTCATTTTGGTGAACCCGACGTGAATCATTTTAACTATATCCATTTTAACTATATATTAACTATAGTTAAACTAGTTCATGAATCATTTAACTAGAGTCATTTTAACTATATAGTTAAACTAGTTCATTTGAACCCGACATGAATATAGTTTGGTGAACCTGACATGAATCATTTTAACTATATCCATTTTAACCCAGGGTCAGGACAAAATGTAAAGGATAAAATATGGATGAGGTCCTAGGGCAATGGCTTGCACATAAAAGAGACCCCAAAACCAATATTTTACACTTACATGAAATTGTATTGATATAGAAAGTAAATATAGATGACTAATATTGAAATTAAGAAACAAAGCGACTTACCTCCAAAAAAGAATTGGCTGAAAACCCTATCAAACGATCTGAAAAACTATTGATTACTATGCTCTAGAACCAAAACTACGAGATCTACAAAACCTAGAAATCTTTTGCCAAGATGAGATTAGGTTGACCTTGACCCTCATAAAAGGTCAAGGATGACCTCAGGAAAATGAAGGTTGACTTTGACTTTGTTTGCGGATCTGAAAAGTTTGACAAAAAGGGTATCCAAATCTACTCTCAAATCTAAAGTTCCACACTTGTACCTACAAGAAAAAGAGGTTTTTTGGTTGTTTGTTTGGGGGGTTTGCCTCAATCAAATCCCAATTTAGGAATTAACCTTGAAATTGAATTGAAATTGCTGGAATAAACAAAGTAAACGAAACAATTCACCTTGCTTGAGTTGAAACCCTTCGGGAGGATTCAAATCCTTGAATCCACAAAAATGGATAAATGTAGAATCAAATGTAGGATGTCTCCAATCAATTTTTTGTAGATCTTCAACACCAATCTTGAATGGATCTTGAACTAGGAAGAGGCTTGAATGGACGAATCTTCAACAAGAGAGCTCCATAGAGCTTGAATCCTTCAATGGCTTCTAATGGATCTCCTTGACGAATTGGAGGCTTGAATGCTTGAAGGCTTGCACTTGAGAGCTTGAGAGATTGCTTGGTGAGAGTGAGATGAGAAAATGAGAGAGGAAGGCTCCCTTTTATAGTGATCTAGGGCACAAGAGGGGCCTCGTAGAAAACAATATTTAAGGGCCCATGGTACAAAACTCTAGAGAGGTGCACATGGAGAGGAGATTAAATTAAAGTCTTGACACAAAACTCTAGGAGGGGACCACCCTTAATATAGAAATAAATAATTATTTAAGAGCCTTATTACAAAATCCGAGGTAAGGCCAACCCCAAAGTTAATTTGAGCATTAGGCACAAAGCTCGAGAAAGGCTAATCTCCAATAATAAATTAGGAATCCTAGACAAATATCAAGAAAGGTCCACCTCAAATATTAATTTGAGAATTTGACACTTAATCCAAGAAATAGTGGCCCCGAAGAGGGAAAAGACAAGTTTTTGATGAAATCCCACAACTAGAGGCTAACCCTGAAGATCCCAGACCTTAGGGTCAAGGTCGAGCTCGAACCTGACTAGGTCAGGGTCGAGGTGGAATATGAATCATTTTAACAATATGAACCTAACATGAATCATTTTAACTATATCCATTTTAACCCAGGGTCGGGACAAAATGTAAAGGATAAAATATGGATGAGGTCCTAGGGAAATGGCTTGCACATAAAATATATAGTTAAAATGGATATAGTTAAACTATATTCATTTTAACTATATCCATTTTAACTATATATCTATTGAATGTTAGGTACATTACTATGTTTCCATTTTTACTCTTTCTTTTATGGTGTTAGATTTAAATCTTGTATGCTTATAAGATTAGATTTCTTTCTTGCATTTACATTTCAAAAATACAAAAAAATTGCAAAATTCCTTTAAAATACAAAAATATTTTCATGCTTTTAGTACTTTCTTTGTCTTCAACATGTATGATTCTTGTTTTGAGTACTTTGATGAGTCTTTTATTGTACAAGAAGATAGATTCCCTAATAAGGTACATGGTAGTGAGACTGAAAATGGTTCAAATATGGTCTCCATGGATCCTATTCCTATTTCACTCTCCTCCACAACCTCTCCAATTGACCTTTACCATAGGGTGTGTGCATGGTTACCTTCATGTCTGACTATTTGTAACATTGATAAACCTAAATTGATATATCCTACACCTTTGATGATGGTAAAAGGATGTCCTCGTATAACAATTAAGGGTAAACCTAGAGATCCTTTGGATTTCTTTGATATCACTGATTTCGTTTCGCATGCTTATCATACATGGAATAATCTTCAGCCTACTATTCCAGTTTCTTTACCTCCTTCTCAACCTATGCTTCCTCAAGCACCTAGGTATCCATCTACCTTTAAGGAGTATAACTTAGTTGACCAATTACATGCTACTCCTGCTAAGATATCTTTATGGGAATTACTTCAAACCTCCCCGAAATATCATGAGGCATTGCAAAAAGCTCTATCTACTCTTCCTGCTTCACCTCCTAATCAAGAAAACATTCATTCTATTTTGGATTGTATGCATACCATGCCTTCTGTACCTCCTATTGTGTTTTCTAATAATGATTTACCTTCCTTAGAGGTGCAGAATCAATATGATGCTCTAATGGTGGTTGTCTCTATTAATCAGAGTATCATTCGCAGAACCTTAATTGACAATGGATCTGGACTTAATGTTTGTAGCATGGACATGCTCAAGGCAATTAAGGCTGATTTATCTACTATTCAACTTGATAATGTTCCTATACGTGGATTTGATAATATTGTGAAAAGGATTTTGGGTATTATTACCTTACTTGTTAAAGTAGGTCCAGTTATTCTAAATACTCCTATTCATGTTATTCTTGGACCTCTCAACTATAACCTTCTTTTAGGAAGACCATGGTTACATACTATGCATGCAGTTCCTTCTACTCTTCATCGCAAGGTAAGGTTCATCTATAATAACCTAATGTATACATTACATGTGGATGATGCCCCGAACCCTTACTTAAATGTAGAATATGAAAAGAACTCTAAACCTATTCAACCTAATAAAGAGATTGAAAAAATTTGGAGATACAACAACCTGAGATTCAACAACAAGAAGTTCCATCTTCTTCTTCGTCCTTGACTGAGGATGATTGGGGGACATTGGATTTTAATCCTACATTTATTGGAGAATATAAGGTCTCTAATTTAGAATTCATGACGCAACAAAATGATTTTGAGAAAAAAGTTTTTATTTCTTCTCCATTGTCTGAGGAATTAAAAAGTAATTTTGTTGCTACTTCGATTAATGAAACACTTGACACTATAAAGCCTGATTGTTACGACATTGTGACATATGCCACTCCTTGGACTCCTTTTGACATGACTGATAGATATGGCCTTGGTTATCATTTGCTTAAGAAATTAGGATTTAATGGGAAAGGATGTGGTAAATATGAACAAGGTATACAAGTACCTTTGGATAATGACATCTATGATCATACATATGGATTAGGATTTAATCCTTATAGACAACCATCAGCTTTTCCTCTTAATGTTAATCATATTTGCAGTGGACAGTTGAATTTGGTTAACCCATTACTTATTGACCTTAATCAACAATCCTGTTTAGATATTTTTCCTAAGGATGAAGCCTTAATGGAATTTTTACGGGTTTATGAGGATCTACCTAAGTTTCATCACAAATGAGGAAAGCCTTATTGCTTAAAAATAGATGCTTATTTTGGAGAACATGAAGAACATGATATTCTCCCTTTACCAATGGATTCTCTAGGAAGAAGTGATTTGTTAATTACTGAAACTATTAATATTCAAATGGATGAAATTGATCTTGAAAGGATGATAAAAATTAGGAAATGTTTGAATCAGGATGAATGTGATCACTTGGTTTCCCTTTTTCTTGAATTTAAGGATATATTTGCTTGGACATATTCTAATATGCTAGGTATAGATTCTAAGATTGTTACTCATAACATTGTTTTAAAGCCAAATATGAAGCCGGTGAAACAAAAAATTTGAAAGATGAATCCACGAATTGCTTTATTAGTCAAAGGAGAAATTGAAAAATTATTGGATTATGGATTTATCCATTCTATACATTATTTAGATTGGATTTCAAACATTATGCCTGTATCAAAAGGAGAAAATAAGATAAGGATGTGCACTAATTTTAGAGATTTAAATAAAGCATCTTTGAAAGATGATTTCCCACTACCTAATATTGATATGATTGTGGATTCAACAACGGGTCATGCTTTGTTATCTTTTATGGATGGTTTTTTGGGATATAATCAAATCTTTATCCCCCCTGAAGATCAATTTAAGACTACATTTATAACACCTTGGGGAACCTTTTGTTGGGTCATGATGCCTTTTGGATTAAAAAATTTGGGAGCAACTTACCAACGGGCTATGACTCTGATTTTTCATGATTACATTCATAAGATTCTTGAAGATTATGTGGATGACATCTTGGAAAAATCTATACAAAGAGAAGATCATGTTACTATTTTACGACATATATTTGAAAGAATTAGAAGTTATAATATGAGATTGAATCCTAAGAAGTGTGTTTTTGGAGTTGAGTCTGGTAAATTATTAGGATTTATAATCTCTAAGCGAGGCATCAAAGTAGATACTAAAAAGATTGATGCTATTGTTAATATGCCTCCTCCTAAGAATATTTCTCAGTTACAAAGTTTACAAGGAAAAATACAAGCTATTCGTCACTTTATTTCTAATTTAGCCGACTGAACTATTCCTTTTACTTCATTGGTTAGAAAGGAATCCACTTTCTCTTGGAATGAGGAGTGTAAACAAACTTTTGAGCAATTTAAGGAGTATCTTGTGAATCCTCCTATTTTGCAACCTGCAAATTTTGATAAACCATTTCAATTATACACTTCAGTGACTCCACGGGCTATGAGTGCGTTGTTAGCTCAAATTGATGGTAATGGTAAAGAAAAACCCGTGTATTACATTAGTCAGAATTTAATTGATTATGAAACATGATATATAGATTTAGAAAGACAATGTCTAGCTGTAGTTTATGCATGTCAAAAACTCAGGCATTATCTTATAAATGCTGAAGTTAATGTGATTGTCAAGTTCGATCCTTTGAAACATCTTTTCTCACAAACTGATCTTTCTAGTCGATTAGCAAAATGGGTTATGTTGCTCACTGAATTTGATCTTAATTTTATTTCTCAGAAATCTATTAAGGGACAAGCATTGATAGATTATCTAGCTGAGGCTCCTAGTCCATGTCTAGATGAAAATTCTACTTCTATAGAATTTCTTGATGATAATATTCTAACTATTCAACACGATGATATTTGGGAATTATATTTTGATGGGTCTAAGTGTAAAATAGGTTCTGGTGTGGGTATCATCTTGATTCCCCCTACAAAAAAACCCATCCCTTTATCATATAAATTAACCTTTCCTTGTACTAATAACATTGTAGAGTATGAAGCCCTTATAACTAGACTACGAGCAGCTTCATCCCTCAATATCCAACATTTACAAATATATGGTGATTCACAACTAATAGTTGAACAGATTAAAGGAGGATATCAAACTAAAAATGCTAAAATGACACAATATAGAGATTTAGCTCTTGATGTGCTTTCACAATTCCCATCTTATATGATTCAGACTTTACCTAGGAAGGATAATCGACATGTAGATGCTATGGCTAGTGCAGCTTCCTTGGTTTGTCTCAAGAATAATGCAGAAAAATTTCAATTTACTATACAAAATCTTAAATGCCCTACAATTTTTGATAAGATCACTTTTGACTGTTTCAATTTGCATTTGAATGAATGGTATTCACATATTTTTCATTTTTTGAAAGATGGTACTTTTCCTGAATCAACAACATGGAACATGCGTAATCGTATTAGGAAACTTGTAGGGCAGTACATCATTTTAGGAGATACGCTTTACAAACACTCTTATGAAGGATTGTTATTAAGATGTCTCAATAGAACTAAAATTCCTATAGCTTTAGTAGAGGCTCATTCTGGTTCTTGCGGGGGAGATTTTGGTGGAAAATCTTTGGTTAATAAATTGCTTCGAATGGGATATTATTGGAAAACAATGGAACAAGATTCTTTCATATTTGCTAAGAAATGTCCTCAATATCAACAACATAGTAATTTGAGTCATGCTCCTACTCGTGAGCTTCGTAATCAAGTTTCTCCATGGCCTTTCAGTATTTGGGGTTTTGACCTTATTGGAAAAATCTCACCGACTTCTTCTCAAGGACATACTTAAATTCTCACGGCTATGGATTACTTCACAAAGTGGGTTGAAGTTGTCCCTCTTTGTTCAACAACAATAGATGTTATTTGTGATTTCATCCTTAATAATATCATAACAAGATTTGGTATTCCTTCGACGATAATTTTGGATAATGGAACATCTTTTAAAAATAAGGAAGTTGTGAAATTTTTGGGGAAATATAGGATTCAACATAGATTTTCAACTCCTTACTATCCTCAATCTAATGGACAAGATGAAGCATCAAATAAAATTATTGAACAAATCTTGAGAAAAATAGTTAATAAGCATGCCAAAGATTGGCATACTCAATTGACTTATGCTTTATGGGATTATAGGACTAGTGTTCGTACCACCATGGCTACTTCTCCTTATAATCCTGTCTATGGTACTGATGCTATTATGCCTTTGGAACTAGAAATACCTTCTTTACGTATTTTGTTTCATGGGATAATTGATAAAGATACTTTTCGTGAACAATGCTTACAAGAATTAGAAATGTTGGATGAACAACAGATACATGCATTAGAACATATAAAAGCTTATCATAAATCTCTTCAGAAACAATACAATCATAAGGTAATTGAATGAACATTCACGGTTGGTGATTTAGTTCTTTATGAGAATCAATGAAATGTGAATGCTTTACTGGGTGAAAAAGGAAAATTTAACCCTAATTGGCTTGGACCTTTTGTTGTTATTTAAAACTTTGGTTTGGGTGCTTATAAACTTGCTGATAAGGATGGTGTTCCTTTTAAGGAACCTGTTACCCTAAATTTTTCATGTCCCATGTAAAACTTGGCCAATTCCCATCTCAAGGTCTGCATTTTTATCCTTCCAGGTGCTCTGCAAAATTTCATGGCTTTATCTACTTCCCTCTGGTCTCTACAACTATTTCTAGGTCCTTGGCTAGGTGAAAAGTCTTTTAAAAATTCATAAAACTTGCTGTTGTAGGCATAAAACCCTAAGTGACCCTAGCCTTCATTCTATTTTTGAGTTACTTTATCAGCCACTTAAAATCCTTAAATACCCATGTACGCTTTAATTCTATTAGCTGGTCACTAGTTCTCTAAGTCTTCCGGCGGTTACCCTTTTCTTTCGGTGAACTGGCGACTACAGTGACTCTCTTAGTCGCTTAATGTTTGGTGATTAAGCCTCAGTGGTCAGTGACTCAGTGAACGGTTTGCTTTTCCTTCAGTCACGTGATCACTTAATGTTTGATGATCATTTTATGTGAGGGTCCCAGTCAGGAAGATCCGATGATTGTCGTGAGTTTGTGAAGGATTCTTCTAACACTTGCGATCTTGCGATGGCCGTCGATCTTCCCTGTTGCTCAGCGCTTCAAACTTGTGTGGGTCCGATGCCACGTATTATGACATGGAGGCTTCCTATTCATCAAGAGGTGGTGACTTGTCTGATCTTTAGGGCGGGCCCGACAGATTACATCCCTCTTAATCCTACAACTGTTTGATGATCTGAAGGCTTTGTGTTAGAGCATCAGATCTTGCACTGACTGTCAATTATCCTTGGTGACATAACTCTTCATGCCTAGCAGGTCCACTGCTACGTGTACACAAGTGGTAGCTCCTCATTGGTCTACATGGTAGTGATTCGGCAATGTGTTAGTGGGACCATTTTTCAAGTGTTTCAAAAGGCTCTAACATCTGTAGAAGATCGACGACTGGCGCGTGTCCGCGAGGAATCTTTCTGACACATGCGATCATGCGCCTACCGTTGATCTTGCTTTATCTCTGGGCTCTGTTAGGTGGGTCCTCAGTTTACGATGTGGTTGTTCATTATTGGTTGGCTGGTCGACAACTTGGATCTATCAGTGGGACTGTGTCAGAAAGGTCTACAGATGTGTCAGAAGGGCAAAGATCTATGGTGATCGTATGATCTCATAGAATCTTCTGACCCTATGAGATCATGCGACAACTGTCTGATGAGGATCTCTGGGTCGTGGGTCTGATGTGCTACCTGGTGCTAACATGCTTGAATATGATTGGTCCACGTGGTGATAACTGGATACTTAGTGGGTCCATTGTTAGAGGGGTCTCGGTCTAATAAAGATCTACGGCTGGTGTGAAAGCGCAAGGCATCTTTTTGACATATAAGATCATGCCCACGTCATTAGATTGGAATCTTAGTTTGAGTGGGTCCGTTGTCAGAGCTTGCCAAGTTGTTTGCTGATGGAGTAGTTGAGGGTGAATAAAAGATTGCCAAGTGGTGAATGGGCCTTGGATTAGAAAGTACTTTGTGAATCAGTGACTAAAGGGGTTTCTCAGGTTTTCTAGACTTAACTAGGGTCAACTAAAGGTTTGAATGACTCTGTGACTAAAGGGAAAAGGTAACCTGAGATGGACTTGGGGTTAATCCTGTAGACGAATGGTTCCTGTGTAAATAAGAGGATCTAATGGTCATTTTTAGAAAGAAGATTGAGGTTTAAATGTCAGCCATCGATAGAAGAAAAGTCTAGCGCCACCCGATTAGCCGTTAGTATTTAAATTTTAAATATTTCTCTGTAGGGTTTTTGCTAGGGTTTTGATCCAATGGTCGGTTGCGACAAAATGGGTAGCTAAAAAATTATGTTTCAAGGACTATTGCAGCTAGGGAAGTTAATGACAGGGGTCTAGGTGGCTGTCTTTGGTCATTTCTTATTTTCTAAGAGTACTAGATTAGTGCATTCAGGGTGAGACTTTGTGCAAAGAGGTAGATGAGTCTGGGTTGCTTGTCTGCAAGCTGATTGTAAAGTACAGGGAGTGGCACTCAAAGAAGTATCTAATTGGCTATGATGTTGTAGGGAATTATTTATGATCAAACTTGACAAAACTAGGGTTTATCATTATAAAAAATTTCTCTAACCCTAGTTAGATTTTTGACCCTTGCTTGTGTGCAAGGAAGGATGTATATATTGTATTTTTGGAGCTTTTGAGCTCAGTGTTGGACAATTATAAAACAAATTCATCTTTTCTTAAGGTTCATCTATGGTATCATCTCTACCCTCTAGCTTATATAGTTTTATTTCTCCCATTGATAATTAAAACATTGCAAAGTTATTTTGTGACAATCCTTCATGTCCCTATGCTTCCTTGTTTGAATTATCTCTTATTAGATTAAAGCATATGATGTTTTTAGTGATATCTTAGGGTTCCTGAACCCTCTTACTTTTTGTAATTGTGTGTTTTACTATGTTTGATCTAATTTAGATGCTTTTGTGGGTATACTTCAACCCCCTAATAGTCTTGTCTCATTCCTACATCGAGTTGCAGAAGTGAATGTCTATTTGCAGGTCATTGGTTGTGTCTTATGTTCAGGCCCTCCTATGAAACACTTATGCAAGCCTATTCAGTAAGTTGTGATCTACTAGACCTAAGCCTTTCATTGATTCCTTTCCTCTATAGTGAGATCCAAACCCTAATTTTAGTGTATCACCTAGTAGGTAGTTTACTTTTAGTCTTTTCCCTTTCCAAGCATTCCTTCTATCCCTTTCCTCCAAAAGTTTTACTTTCATGTCTAGAAGCAAATTAAGGTGATTATCTAAGAGGAACCAGCCTAGAACCTAGAGGTCTCATCTTAGTTAGCATAGGTCCCACAACCTGGAGATGATTCCCATGTTATACTAGGTTATCAAGACCAAGAGAGCTTGAAACAAGGGTGCAAACTTAGTGTATAACAATTTTGGCATGCCTAGTGGGACTACAAAAGAAGTTCATTGTTTGAAGATTATGTTGTCTTTGATATATAGGCCACATAATATAGACTTTTAGAAGTTGTTTCTATCAAGTATATCTGGTGACTCCACTGGTTTCAAGGGTTTAGGCCAACCTTGTTTAAGGTTTATGAGAAAGATTGAGACCAGAAGCTCAAAGCCCACTAAGTTTTTAGAGTTGCCCTCAAAAAGAAGTCACAAAGGCAGGTCAACTCAAAGAACATCCCCTACAAGGAGAGTTCAATCAACACCTCTAGATACCTCAAAAAGGAGACCTTTTCCATTTCATTCTAGAAGAAGAGGTAAGTCTCTAACTAGAGATCTAGAGGAGGATTCAAATCTAACACCAAGTATAGCTCATATAGTTGTCAATCTTCAGATCATAGCTCCTATAATGGCTAGATAGTTTTCCTTTGCACCTTTCAATCAAGGGAGTCCATTAGCTTTTTCTCAACACCATGATGTGCCCTTGGTGGAATTAAAGAGTATACCTGATTTCACTGGTGAAGGGTAGACAACTACTTTTGAGCACATAAGAGATGTGACCACCATCTGCAGCATACACAATATTACTCAAGAAGATGTGGCCACCAAATTATTAGCAGCCTCTCTAAAAGGTAAGGCTCTTGAATGGTTTAGAACTTTAACTGTTGGTTCCATTACTTCATGGGATGAATTAGGGGATGCATTAAGTAAACATTTTGAGGATAAATCAGATACTTGTCTCTAGTTGAGCAGTTAACAACTATTAAGAGAGACCCTCAAGAGCAAATGATAGATTACAATAGTAGATTCCTCAAAACATGGAATAGAATTCCAGTATCAGTAAGACCATTAGCAAACCATGCTTTCCTTTATTACTTACAAATCTTGAATGGCCAAATTTCTATCATGATCCAGTCCATGGGTGGTACTTGTTTACCCCAAGCTTTTGACATAGCTGTCAGGGCTGAAAATTGTTTAATCCAAGCAGACATGATTGCTAGAAGGCCTCCTATGCCCATTTTTCCTAGCCTTTAGCCCATTGCACTTGCACTAGTACCCCTATTTACCCCTATTCCCACCATATTAGCACCTCAGGCCAGTACTAGTGGTCAAGAGCTAAGAACAAGTTTCTCTCAAGAGCTGCAAGAGATAAAGAAATGCCAACAAAGCAGTCAGCAAGAAATGGAAAACTTGTTGTAGACCTTGACTAAAGAGGTCACAAATTTGAAGAAAAAAGGTCAAGGAATCAGACCACCATTTCAGCCACAAGGCCAAAGTCCTAATCAGCAATATCAAAATCAAGGACAACCTTATCAACAAAATAGGCCACCATACCAAGGAGGGTATCAAGGACAAAGGCAAAATTTTAATCAGAGACCATTCAACCCATATAACCCTGCACCTCTCAATTCTACAAATCCAGTGAGGGATATGGTTCCTAGTCAAAATAATGTGGCTATGGATAATGAATGGTGTTTTCCTTGTAATCAGCCTCACAACTAGGGCACATGTTCAAATGGATGGATGAACCAAGCTCTAATGGTTCAAATTGCCTCACAAGCTCAATCAGAGGCTTCATCCAGTAGGTCAGTTCCTCAACAAGAGTCACAAGAGAATGAGACTGCCCTTTTCAATTGGGAGCAACCGGACTTTAATGGAGTCAATGATGAAGTTGCTTTTGTTGCCTATACAAGAGAAAAAAGAAGAGCTCAAGACATGGAGAGAGTAGATTCTGGTACTAAAGCCACTACATCTGCAGAGCCACTACAGCAAGTCAATCCCATCACACCTACGGAGGCTCCTGTTATTACAAGTAAAGAAGGCCAATAGTCTAAAGAAGTGGAGCCCGTCATAGTAAAGGCACAATAAAGAGTACACACTGTGACACCATTTAATATTGTAGACAACATGAAGAAGGTGAATGTCACCATGTCCATGTGGGACTCTTTGACTCTTCCAGGACAACTTGAAATTTTGAAGAAGGCCATGATAGAAGTGACAACTCCTCAACCTGCAAAAGAAGCTGCAAAGCCAGTGTTGGTTAACACTGATCAAGAAAAGGAGGCTGTAAGTAGCAACTCCAAAGGCAATGCCACACAAGGTAGGAACTCAAAGCCACCTCCCTTTTATGTATCTTTAATCATTGGAAAATCTTTAGTACATAATTGTATGGTAGATAGTGGAGCTACTAGCACTGTAATCCCCAAGAAAGTAGCTGACCAATTAGGACTAAAATATGAACCCTTTCAAAAGAAGGTTACCCAACTTGATGGCTCCTCAATCAATACTATAGGTGTGGCTAAGGACACCAGTTTAATCCTACATGCTAGTCCTAACTTCTCCATCCTCCTTGATATATACATCATAGATCTCCCTGCATTATTTGCTATATGTCTTTCAAGGGAGTTTATAGCCAAGATAGGAGTCTACCTATCTTTTGATTGGTCTCACATGTTATTTCATACAAGGTATGTGACCAAGGTCACCATTAAGTCAAAACCATTGGTAGCACACCATATAGAGCCTTATGTATCCAATACCATCAATGTAAATTGCCCTATATTTGATGACAGTGACTTCCAAACCATTAGTGAAGCAAGCACAAAGATAGAAAGTATCCTTGATATTTTTCTAGATGAAGGAGCTTCAGAGGCCCAAGAAAGTCTTGTTTGTGATTTTGGTTTGGGAATTTATTTGATACAAGAAAATGATGTCATAGAACCAAGCCTTTTCAAAGGAGACACTGATTCAGAGGATCAGAATAATCAGGTTTGGGAGCTTTTCTTTGATGGAGCTAGAAGTAGACATGGTTCTAGTGGTGGTGCTATGTTAGTGTCCCCAAAAGGAGAAAGGTACTATACTAGCTTTAGATTCAGTTTCTCCTGCACTAGCAACACTGCAGATTATGAAAGTCTAGTCAATGGACTAGAATGAGCTAGAAAAAGAGGGCTTAAGGCCTTACAAGTTTATGGTGACAGTGAGTTAGTTGTCAACCAAGTAAGAGGGATAAGTGCAACAAAAAATGACACTTTGAAAATACAAACATAGAGTTTGGGATGCAATTGAGGATTTTTGTGCTTTCAATATTGTTGCTATCCCTAGGAAGCTAAATCAAAATGCAGATAGGTTAGCTACTGTTGGGTCTCAGTATGATATTCCAAATAGCATTTCAAAAGAAATGGATCAACAAGATATCAAGGTGATTGTCAGACCATCTATTCCTGATAATGATGTCAATTGGTAGGTGTTTGACAATGATGAACAAATTCTACAATTCTTGTTTGAAGAAGATGTTTTTTCAGAATACAACCAAGATAGGCTATCACAAAACTATGGTGATCAAGTGATACAACTTACATCTAATAAGAAGCCTAGAGGTCTTGTCACCTTAGAGACTATCTTCAACAAGGATGATAAAGTCAAGAGAA
The DNA here is from genome assembly GCA_027943335.1 of Chamaecyparis obtusa. Taxonomy (NCBI): domain Eukaryota; kingdom Viridiplantae; phylum Streptophyta; class Pinopsida; order Cupressales; family Cupressaceae; genus Chamaecyparis; species Chamaecyparis obtusa. Next base: position 578,012 of record BSBK01001125.1, read on the forward strand.
ATAAAGTTGGCCTGGTAATCCAATAGGAACATTGTGTTGAACTAGAGTTGGAACCAGGTAAGAGCTTACAATTTGGAAAAGTGAACACTGAATTGGAGAGGCAAGCTTATACCCAATTATTCAAAGAATTCAGTGATGTTTTTGCATGGCAGTATGAAGACCTCAAGGGTTTTGATCCTGCCCTTGCCTAGTACTCTATTGAATTAGAACCTAATGCCAAACCAGTGAGGCAAAATCAAAGGCCCGTTAATCCTAATCTTGAGCCACTCATGCATAAAGAAGTACTCAAAATAATAGAAGGTGGTATCATCTACCTCATTAAGCATACTAGTTGGGTTTCCAACCTTGTTCCTATCAGGAAGAAGAATGAGGAGTTGAGGTTATGTGTTGACTTTAGGGATATTAATAGAGCCTCTCTAAAAGACCTCCATCCACTACCCTCCATGGAACAAATCTTACAATGTGTCTCTGGATCTGAGAGATTTTCATTATTAGATAGCTATTTAGGATACAATCAGATCTTAGTGAATGAAGAGGATCAATATAAGACTACATTTACAACCAAGTGGGGAACCATGGCTTATCAGAAGATGCCCTTTGGTTTGTCAAATGCAGGTGCTACATTTCAAAAGGCAATGGATATGGCCTTTAAGAGCCTAATGTACAAGTTTGTGCTAGTCTACTTAGATGACATAACTATCTATTCAAAGCATGTAGTAGATCACATAAAACATTTAAGGAAGATTTTTGAAAGGTGTAGAGAATTTGGGATATCTCTTAATCCCAAAAAAATGTGTGTTTGCAGTTCATGAAGGAAAATTGTTGGGATATGTAGTATCCAAAGAAGGAATTACAGTGGATCCTGAGAGAATTGTAGCTATCCTAGAGATACCCCTACCACATCACAAGAAAATTCTCCAATCTTTCATAGGAAAGATTAATTTTGTTAGGAGGTTCTTGCCTAACATTGCAAATTTACTCAAGCCTTTGACAACCATGTTGAAGAAGAGTTCAGCTTTTAGTTGGACCAAAGAAGGGAGAGTCAATTTCCAAGCTATCAAAGAGGCCTTAACAGAAGCCCTTGCTCTCCTAAACCCAAATTTCAGTAAGGATTTTATCCTTTATGCTTATGGGGGTCATGATGCTATATCTACAATGTTGACTCAAGAAAATTTAGATGGATTGGAGTAGCCTATTGCTTTCTTTAGCAAAGGTTTAGAAGAGTATGAACAGAGATACTCTTTTGTAGAGAAACATGTACTTGCTATGGTAAAGAGCCTTAAAAAGTTTAGATATTTGATGACCCATAGCAAGGTACATTTAAAAGTCACTCATTCAAGTGTCAAAGAATTTTTTCTTTCCAAGGACCTAAATGAGAAAAGAGCTGGTTGGATCACCAATGTGATGGAATATGACATAGATATTCAAACTACCAAGCTGGTTAGAGGAAGAGGTCTTTGTGAGCATTTGGTAGAGGATGAAAGTTCAAATAAATTAAAGCAAAGAGATGCATCTCTGGTGGTGCATTCTATAGAAGAACAAGCCAAGGAAACAAGTTGGTTGCCTAATATGATCAATTACTTGAAGACAAGACAATGTCCTATAGGTTTGGATTCAGCAAAAAGAAGATATTATAGATTGCAATCTGTTCCTTATCTGCTGATAGATGAAGTTCTTTTCAGAAAGGATCACAATGGTGTCCTCTTAAGATGCATAGATTCAGAAAAGGTAGCAGACATCCTATTTGAGTTTCATGATGGACCTTCTGGAGGTCACTTTTCTCCTAGGACTACTGCTTTTAAAATCATGAGGGCTGGATACTACTGGCCATCTATCTTCAAGGATAGCCATGATTATGTGAGAAAATCCATCAAGTGTGCCATGTTTTTAGGAAAAGAAAGGCTTGTAGCCTTGCCCCTACAACCAGTCAGAACAGAGCAACCTTTCATGAAGTGGGGTATAGATTCCATTGGTATGATCAATCCTCCATCTAGTGCAGGCCATAAATGGATAATCAAGAAGACTCTACAAGATAATCAGAGGGATTTTCATACCAAACCAAAGTCTACCTTATGGTTAGACAAGATTACCCAAAAGAAGATTATTGGTAATTCTCCTTATGTGCTAGTGTATGGCAGAGAGGCCAAGTTGTCTATCTCAGTTGAATTGCCAGCTCTGGACTTGGCTACTCAGTATGTCCTATTTGAAGAAGAGGATCCCTTGCAGATCAGATATGCTCAGTTGATGGAGTTGGAAGAACTTAGAGACAAATCAATGTAGGATATGGAGTTCCATCAGATTCAAACAAAGAGGAATTTTGATAAAAGAGCCAGGGTCAGAAATTTCAAGGTTGGGGATGTAGTCCTCAAGTGGGATGAGTTCAAATCCAAGCTTGGCAGACATACAAAATTTGATTCATTTTGGGGTGGACCATTTTTTATAATTGAGTGCAAGGGGTTTAATGCTTTTCAACTATCAACCCTTGAAGGAGATGCCTTGCCAATATCATTAAATGGTTTCCACTTGAAGCCCTGTTTTGAGGTTAGTCCTTCCTTGTAAATCTCTGTATATATTTCCCCTGCTTTCTTTCCCTATTTTCTAGGTTAGTTTCCTACTTTCCAAGAAGTTCTCATGCATAATTTTGTCCTTCTAGTTCTAGTTTTGCCCCTCTGTCAAAAGGTTTTATGTTCTGGTGGTGACCCCATGCCCAATGGATTGTTTTAAGGCCACTGGTTTTCAATGTCTAGCGGGCTGACATCCAACATAAATCACCAAATGTTACCCTAACTTTTTCATGTCCCATGTAAAACTTGTCCAATTCCCATCTCAAGGTCTAAGTTTTATCCTTCCAAGTGCTATGCAAAATTTCATGGCTTTATCTACTTCCCTCTGGTCTCTGCAACTATTTCTAGGTCCCTGGCTAGGTGAAAAGTCCTTTAAAAATTCATAAAACTAGCCGTTGCAAGCATAAAATCCTAAGTGACCCTATCCTTCATTCTATTTTCAAGTTACTTTATCAGCCACTTAAAATCCTTAAATACCCATGTACGCTTTAATTTTGTTGGCTGGTCACTAGTTCTCTAAGTCTTCCGGCGGTTACCCTTTTCTTTTGGTGAACTAGTGACTGCAGTGACTCTCTTAGTCGCTTAATTTTTGGTGATTAAGTCTCAATGGTTAGTGACTTAGTGAATGGTTTTATTTTCCTTTAGTTACATGATCTCTTAATGTTTGATGGTCATTTTATGTGAGGGTCCCAGTCAGAAAGATCTGACGGTTGTCATGAGTTCGTGAAGAATTCTTTTGACACTTGCGATCTTGCGATGGCCATCGATCTTCCCTGTTGCTCAGTGCTTCAAACTTGTGTGGGTCCAATGCCATGTATTTTTCCATGGAGGCTTCCTATTCATTGAGAGGTGGTGACTTTTTTGATCTTTAGGGTGGGCTCGATAGATTGCATCCCTTTTAATCCTACGACTATCTGATGATCTAAAGGCTTTGTGTTAGAGCATTAGATCTTGCGCCGACTGTCGATTATCTTTGGTGATGTAACTGTTCATGCCTGGTGGGTCCACTGCTATGTGTACACAAGTGGTAGCTTCTCATTGGTCCACATGGTAGTGATTTGGCAATGTGTTAGTGGGACCAATTTTCCAGCATTTCAAAAGGCTCTGACATCTACAGAAGATTGATGGCTGGAGCATGTTCGCGAGGAATCTTTCTGACAGATGTGATCATGCACCTGCCATTGGTCTTGCTTTATCTCTGGGATCTGTCAGGTGGGTCCTTAGTTTACTACGTGCTCATTCATTATTGGTTGTATGGTTGACAACTTGGATCTATCAGTGGGACCATGTCAAAAAGGTCTACAGATGTGTCATAAGGGAAAAGATCTACAGTGGTCGTATGATCTCATAGAATCTTTTGACCCTATGAGATCATGCGACAAACATCCGATGAGAATCTCCGGCTCATGGGTCCGATGTGCTACCCAGTGCTAACATTCTTGAATATGATTGGTCCGCGTGGTGATGACTGGATACTCAGTGGGTCCGTTGTCAGAGGGGTCCCAGTCTAATAAAGATCTATGGCTGGCGTGAAAGCACAAGGCATCTTTCTGACATATAAGATCATGCGCCCGCTATTAGATTGGAATCTCAGTTTGAGTGGGTCCGTTGTCAAAGCTTGCCGAGGTGTTTGCTAATGGAGCAGTTGAGGCCGAGTAAAAGATTTCCAAGTGGTGAATGGGCCTAGGATTAGAAAGTACTCTGTGAATCAGTGAATAAAGGGGTTTCTCAAGCTCACCAGACTTAACCAAGGTCAACTAAAGGTTTGAATGACTCTGCAACTAAAGGGAAAAGGTAACCCAAGATGGACTTGGGGTTAATCCTGCAGATGAACGGTTCTCGAGTAAATAAGAGGATCTAACGGCCACGTTTTAAAAGAAGATTGAGGTTTAAATGTCAACCGTCGATAGAAGAAAAGTTTGGTGCCACCCGGTTAGCCGTTAGTATTTAAATTTTAAATATTTCTCTACAGGGTTTTTGCTAGGGTTTTGATCCAATGGTCGGTTGCGACAAAATGGGTAGCTAAAAATTTATGTTTCAAGGACTATTGCAGTTGGGGAAGTTGATGATAGGGGTCTGGGTGACCGTCTTTGGTCATTTCTTGTTTTCTGAGAGTACCATATCAGTGCATTCAGGGTGAGACTTTGTGCAAAGAGGTAGATGAGTCCAGGTTGCTTGTCTGTAGGTTGATAGTAAAGTACACAGAGTGGCACTCAAAGAAGTATCTGATCAGCTATGATGTTGCAGGGAATTATTTATGATCAAACTTGACAAAACTAGGGTTTATCATTATAAAAAATTTCTCTAACCCTAGTTAGATTTTTGACCCTTGCCTGCGTGCAAGGAAGGATGTATATATTGTATTTTTGGAGCTTTTGAGCTTAGAGTTGGACAATTGTAAAAGAAATTCATCTTTTCTTAAGGGTCATCTGTGGTATCATCTCTACCCTCTGGCTTATATAGTTGTATTTCTCCCATTGATAATTAAAACATTGCAGAGGTATTTTGTGACAATCCTTCATGTCCCTATGCTTCCTTGTTTGAATTATCTCTTATTGGATTAAAGTATATGATGTTTTCAGTGATATCTTAGGGTTCCTGATCCCTCTTACTTTCTGTAATTGTGTGTGTTACTATGTTTGATCTGATTTAGATGCTTTTGTGGGTACACTTCAGGCCCCTAAAAGTCTTGTCTCATTCCTACACCGAGTTGCAAAAGTGAATGTCTGTTTGCAGGTCATTGGTTGTGTCTTATGTTCAGGCCCTCCTATGAAACACTTATGCAAGCCTATTTAGTAAGTCATGATCTACTAGACCTAAGCCTTTCATTGATTCCTTTCCTCTATACTGAGATCCAAACCCTAATTTATGTGTATCACCTAGTAGGTAGTTTGCTTTCAATCTTTTCCCTTTCCAAGCATTCCTTCTATCCCTTTCCTCCAAAAGTTTTACTTTCATGTGTAGAAGAAATTTAAGGTGATTATCCAAGAGGAACCAGCATAGACCTTGGAGGTCTCATCTCAGTTAGCATAGGTCCCACAACCTGGAGATGATTCCCATGTTATACTAGGTTATCAAGACTAAGAGAGCTTGAAACAAGGGTGCAAACTTAGTGTATAACAGAACCGATTAATATTATGCATCTTAAATGTTATTACCCTTAATCTCATTTGTTCCATGTGCATTTATGTATTCCTTATAAAGATTTCTTTTATAAGTTATGTAGTTTTAGTAAAAATTACATATTGAATATGTTTATGCACTTTCTTTCTATTAAGTTTTATATTGATGAAAGCATAGTAATCAAACATAGAACTAATCAGTAGAGAAAGTTTTTCATTCATCACAAATTTAGTTTTTTTTAATGTTTTGATACATATGAGGCCAGTGGCCCTATCTATCACTACATCTATCACTATGACGCTCTGCTGGCCGATGACTCCCAGATCTCTCTACCCTGTGGTAAGAAGATGAAGATTTGTGTGTCTGTGTATGGCTCCTAGATATGCTCATACCCTATACACACTCATGAAGACTCTGTATCTTTGCCATCATCTTCTTCTCTCTTTCTCTGGACATCCTCAGCTCTCGCTAGATACATACAAAGATGTCAACATGTCTGTCGGGATCCCTATGACCAATGGAAGACTCTCGCTCATCATTTGGTAGTCGGTATGATATAATGTTATCCTTGAGAACCTTGGATAAAAATCTCCTCCACTCCACTACGCTAGCTATAGATAGACAAACTTCTATCAGTCTAGTATCCTATCTATGTCAAATAAAATCATATATTCAAACAATTATTCAATCAAATTAATACCTGTGTCTCCCTCCTGGACGTCACTAAAGTGCCTGGATGGTGGGGGCATGGAGTGAATACTCTCTCCATGCTCACTATGTCTAGGCCTCGATGGTGGTGTCCCTATATGGGGCCGTGGGGGCTGTCGTGATCTCAATGGTGATGCGTGTGTAATAGGTATATCTATACCAGTATCACTAGCTGGGGGCATATCCTCAGCTCTCTCCTCTACTCTCTCCTCCTCCATGGGATCTCCCTCAGAGATGTGCTTCTCCTCATCCCTGATATCCTCATCCTCCTCGGTGGCTCCACTATCCTTGTGTGTTCCCTCTATAAATCCTGGATCACCTGTGGGATAATCCTTATGAAAGATAGGATGGGTCCCCTCCAAACTCCAGTACCTGATGTAATCTCAGCTCACACTTGCATAGGTTACATTTGATGGAACCTCTCTATCCTCTATCTCCTTTTTATCACTATCCTCAATGTCTACTATCGATGGTCGGCATATGGCACCAGGTCTCTGATAGTATCTCATCAGATGTACATAGCGAGGTACTACCTTAGGGACTCCCTATAATAGGCTGAACTGCCTCTTCACCCAGTCATAATAGTAGGGCATCACTATATGACTATGATGACCCTCTAGAAGCTTTCACTATTGTGAATGTCTCATCTAGAATCATGTATCAGGCCACTTTGTCATCTGGCAGTAGGGTCTCCATATCACATCGATGCTGGCAATGCGGTCTAGATGTACTCTCCAATAGAACATATCACCAAACTGCCAAACATCCCTCAAAGGATATGCAAAGGCTCTCGCTATCCTCACATCTACCATCACTGGTACTCCCTATGGATGTGTACATGTGAAATGCTCAAAGATCCATATCTATAGAATTGTGCATGTCGATAGACTCTCTTGCTGATACCTCACTAACTGACTCAGCTCATGGTATAGCTGAGCTAACATGCTATGACCCCATGAGAACATGGTCCTCTCTCTCTCCATCTTCTATATGAGATGTGTCAAAGGTGAACAAAATATGGTACCCTTTGAGTTGGGTAACACAACCAAGGATACTATGCACAACATCACCTTCTGTATTAAAGGTGTAGGGCCTGATACTATGATAGATAGTGGGATATGATCTGATCGGCTCTGCATCAGTGGGTGTACACCTATATAGTACTCTGAGTCTTCATGGATCTCCTCACAACTGCATTCTACTCTAGGTTTGACAGTCTCACCTTAGACTGGAAGCTGCATAATCATGTACACATCCTCTAAAGTCACCGTGATCTCCCCAAATGGAAGATGGAAGGAGCAGGTATCCTCATCCCATCTCTCTATCAGAGCTAACAACATGGATCAATGTAGTCTGATCTATGGAAGGGCTGATACACAGTACAATCCTACATCCCTTAGTAATTGGATCCCCTCATCATCTAGCTTAGACAGTCTCTCCTTGACATTCACTAGCAAATCCCCCAAAGGATGTTCTCGGAAGCAAACTAGGTCCTGTAAGCACAAACAAACATAATATCAGTAATCTACATCATCAAAACTAAAAATATAACTGAACTAGGTCAAAGTCAACCTCAGTTAGGTCAATGTCGACCTTACTGGGTCAATGTCAACTTTATTGGGTCAGGGTCAACCTTTTTGGGTCAAGGTCGACCTCATCTCAAAACATGATAAAAAACCCTTGGACAATGTCGACTTTTATGGGTCAAAGTTGACCTAGGTGGGTTAATGTCAACCTAAATGGGTCAAGGTCGACCTAAAGGGGGCAAAATCAACTTGACCTCTCAAAAATAGGAATTTGAAAAACACAAAGGTGGATAAAGGCACAACGCACCTTGGGTAGTGGCTGTCCAGTAGCTAAGATGTATCTCAGAGACTCTAGGTGTTTTGCTCACAGCTCCTCTCTTCTCGGCATCTTGCTTTCTCATTTCAAATCTAAAATTGGTAAGATTGAGTAAGTTTTTCTTTTTATCTCCTTTTTATAAGATAAAATTTCTTGAAATTTCTTATGCATTTAGATAGACATCCATTATTTTCATCATAACTTGAGTTTGATAACTCCATTTTCAGTGTTGTCAATGATGTTGGAATCATTATTCAGATACCTAACTCCTTGAACCAGTTTAGGAAGGTTAGGAATCCTTCTAATTGGTTTAGAAAAGGACCTCTCAATACTTTGCATATCCCATATATAGATTTTTTCTTATCACCCTATTTCACCCTTCTGAAGTAGAAAGCCGAAATAGGGGGGGGCATAAGGGGCTCTATACACTTCTCAAATTATCATATAGTAAGCTTTAGGTGATTTATAGATTTTCATTAACCTTGTGTGTTGCAAGTTCTAACAGTTTTCTGCATGATCTTTACATCAAGGACTTGGCTATATCCTTTTTATTTACTAAGATGTTTTCTTACTTTAGCTTGCATATTCATGTAGTGTCATAACTAAGCTAAAGTGGGGGCTAAATGTATCATCTTAAAATAGAATCACTTCCATCTTGGTAGGTTTAGCACCCTCTTTTATTACATTTATCATGATAGACATGCATTTAGGATGCATTTTGCTCTCATCTTCTTCATTCTAGGTGAAATTAGGGTTAGGATCTTAAGGATTCTCCTAAATTTCCCTCTTCCATGGCTCTATTTTCTAGGTAGGATTTATAAATGGATCCTCCTAGCCTTCATCATGATAATCATAGGATTTTATGTCTATCACTGACATTCTATTCTCTTCTATCATTAGTTTTGGGTTTCTGGGCATCCTTGAGACCTCCTGACTTGGTTCTGAGTCAACCTAGGACCAGGCTCAAGGTCAAGTTAGAACTTGACTAGGTCAGGGTCAAGGTCGACCCTGACTAGGTCAGGGTCAACCTCAACTTTGACCCCTTTCTCCAAATTCTCAAGATCCTTAATTTCTGGGCATCGGGTTTTCGGGATATTTATTTTCCCGCCTCCAGGTTCGCCATTTCGGATTTTGGGATGGTAAATCCTTTAATTGCATTTAATCTAGGTATATTTTCTAAAGGTTAGGACCTAATTGGGATTTAATTCTCCAAGGTGGCCCCTCTAGAGGAGTGTGCCCTAGTTCACTATAAAAGGAGGCCTTCCTCTCTCATTTTCACATCAAGTTTTCATATCTCATCTCAAGCAATTGCAAGCTCTCAAGTGCAAGCAAGAATTCAAGCAAGGGATGAATAGTGAAGGTGCAAGTTAGCAAGAGGAAGACATAGAAGATCAAGCCATTGTTGACATCAAGCATCCTAATGAACTCATATTTGGAGTAAGAGAGATCCTTTCTTCCTTGATCCACCATTATCAACTTTCAAGCATTCAAGGATTCAATCATGGAGTAGCAATTATAGATTGTGAGTTTGGTAGAAGTACTTTAGCCTTGGGGGCTTGGTATGCTTTTCTAGCTCATTCAAATCTATGCATTGTTATTTCATACATATTCATGCTAGGGTTTTGATCTAGAGGATTAGATCTTGGCATTACACTTTCAATACATACACACACACATTCTATTTCAATCAGCTATTCGTGGAGGTGGAGACCACCAAAATGGGGGTTTGACTAAGGCAAAACCCTATATAGCCACCCCAAAAATCCCCTTTTCAGATATCTATAGTTGTTGTTTTAAGGATCAAAGGACAGATTTGAATACCCTTTTCACCGAACTTCTGGGATCTGTGAATAGAATTTGAATTAGACTTCAAATAAAGAATGTGATATTTGACCTTTTATGAGGGTCAAACCTGAGCTTAGCTATTTTGGAGAAAGATTTTTGGGTTTTCTTCGTCTCAACATTTCCAGTCCAAGATAGGTTTCGGATTTATTTGAAAGTGTGCACAGACTTCAGAAAATAGGTATTTATGAATCAATTTCATGATGAGGTATGTATCTTGACCTAATTGATTTTAAAGTATTTCCAGATTTACTTATGTTATTCCAGTTCCAATCTCAATTTCAAATGAATATGTGTTGAATGTTAGGTACATTACTATGTTTCCATTTTAACTATATTCACCTGGTCTGGCTCAAAACTTACTTTTTGTTAGCAAGCTGAATGATGTCAGATTCCAAGTAATATTTGTCCATGATGGTTGCAAGATGGCTAGGGGATCTATTTTTTTAGGTAAGGGTGAACACATTGGAACACTATATAGGTTAAATTCCAAGCTTGTATGTGATAATTGTGTCTCTGTAAAGTCTGATAAAACTAATATGGCAACACATGGTGTAAATGCTATAGAAGGTAAACTTCCTACTAAGAAAACAATGCTCTAGCATTATAGGCTTGGCCATATTGGCTAAAAAGGTTTAAAAACTATGAAGAATAAAAATTTCATTGAGGGGTTGGTTGATCATAACCTTGAATTTGATTTCTACGAACATTGTATCTATGGAAATAAAAAATTTATTCAATTTTATTCTAGTTCTAAAAAATCTTCTAGTTTGTTGGACTATATTTACTTTGATGCATTTGGTCATGTGGATGTTCCTTCTTTGTCTAATTCAAGATATTATGTGTCATGTATTGATGATTATTCAAGAAGAACATTTTTTTATTTTTTGAAGAGTAAAGAAGAAGTGTTTACTTTGATGATAATGGTGGTGAGTTTTGCAATGCATATTTTGACAAATTCTGTGTAGATCATGGCATTAAGAGGCATAAGAAGACACCTTATACTCCACAATAGAACAGAGTAGTAGAAAGGATGAATTGATCCTTGATGGAGAGAGCAAGGAACATGTTGGGAAGTGCTGGTTTGGAATAAAAGTTCTAGCGTGAAGCAGTGGCTACAACATGCTAATTGTTGAACCATTATCTTACTATAGTGCTGGTTGACAAAACACCTATGGAAGTGTGGTTTGGTAAGAAGGCCTCATTAAGACATTTGCACATCTTTCATTGTGAGGTGCACACTTATGTACTTGATGTGAGAAGGTCCAAGTTGGATAAAAAATTAGTGAAATATATTTTCATCGGGTATGGCATTGGTGTGAAGGGCTACAAATTATGGAAACCTCCCACTAAAAAAGTGTTGTACAAGAGGAGTGTTATCTTTCATGAGATGAAACTTGCCTTACTAGACTAGCCAGAGAAGATAGAAAAGAAAAAGGAAGTAGTTGAAATCCCTTAAGATTCTAAAAGGGAGATATTTCAAACTCCAAATGAACCTGAGAATGAAGATCTAGAATAGCCCGAGAATGAGGATGGGGAAAATACAAGCAATAATACAAGTGAAGAAGAACATGATCATGAACCCCGTGTTGAACCTCATGAAGCTTCACCATAGGAAGTGATGAGATCTACTTGGAAGAGGTGACAACCTGATAGGTACGGTTATTCACCAAAAAGGTTTAATTATTCAATGTTAAATGTTAATTGTGCCTATGCTTTTCTTACAGATGTTGATTAGCCTAGGCCTATCAAAGAAGAAATTAATATGCCAGATTCAGATTCTTGGTAGGAAGAAATGAAGGATGAAATAAAGTCCTTGGAGAAGAATGGAACCTAGGATCTTGTACCCAAGTGATGCAAGAGCATCCTAGGATTCTTGGCAATCCTGTATCAACCAAAAATATGTTTGTCTTTGAAGGTAGATTGTTAGTTTTGATCTTGGTTTGGTGGAGTTCTTGCATGGTTTGGAAGATTGATTGCTCAGTTTATATGGTTATCGGGTTGCTTGGTCTCTCAAGAACGCTCGGTGTGTGAAGGCATCGATTCACTGGTGCTCAGTGATAACAATGTTTCTCGGTCATGCTTGGCTTGGTCGACCGAATGGTACTCGATTATTTCCTCTATTTCTTGGTGTTCTTGCTCACTGACTCAATTTTTTTGTTGGATCGGCTTGGCCGACTGGTTTTGTTGATTTGGGTCGCGCTCCTCTAGTTATGGATTGACCATTGGATGGGTGGGGACCTAGATCTAGTGTGTTGCATTCTTCTATGCAGATCTAATGACCGTTGGGGCCATCTTTGAGAGTTTATTTATTTTGTAAGGCTATTTGAGAGCTGACTGAGGTTTTAGCATTTAATATTTATTTGTAAGGGTTTATTGTTTCATCAGCCAACTTGTGGCTAGGAATCAAAATTTATAGGATGCTTGGGTAGTTGTTTAGGCAAGGGGATTAGATAGTTGGAGGAAGGTTAGTAGCCTACAAGCTTAGGAGTAGGAAGATTGCTTGGAAGTTTGAGTACAAGTTTAGATCTTTCCTGACTGCCTACCAATATATTGTGTGTTGTAGACCTGGGCTAGCTGAATACTGATGTTGGGGAAAAGAGCTAGATCCTATGAGATCTTGTACACTGTTTCTTTCTTTGTTTCTGGCCATAACCGGGAAGGCCTTACAGCTTGACACATTGCATGTAATTGGTAATTTAATGAATAAATACTTCTATTTTATCTTAGATCTATTGTTGTTGTTATGTATTTCCACTGCATATTGGTTTGGCTACAAGGTTGGCCAGTCCTTAATTGGATCCACTAGCCTTGACTGCATCAAGTGGTATCAGAGTGAAGTTGGTTCCTATTTGAGCAAAGTTTGTTCCTATTGGAGCCGAGTGGATCTTGTGTGTTTGTGTCTAGATCTTGATTTGAAGATGCCTCCGAGGAGAACTCATGAGATCTCAGAGGAAGAAGAAAGTACTAGAGAATTCAGTCTTGATGATTTTAGGGCTTTGCAAAAACAAGTGCAAGACTTACAAGAAGAATTGAGAAAGAAGAAGCCTACTTTGAAAGAGGATACTGATGATGAATCTGAGGAAGATCATTTTGAAGAAGTTGTAGAAGAAGCTAGAGATTCTGAGGAGAATCGAATTCTAAAAGCTATGTCTAAGATTGGAAAAAGACCTAAGATTGAAGTTTTTGCATTTGCTGGAAGCCTTAGGCTAGAGGAGTTGATTGATTAGATCAATGAAATTGATGAATACTTTGAGTATGAAGAAATAGAAGATCCTGATAGAGTTAGATTTGCACAGACTAAGTTGAAAGGTCATGCAAATATCTGGTGGAGAGAAGTTCAATTGGAAAGAGGTAGAAGAGGAAAAGAAAAGATCACTAAGTGGAACCGAATGGTTGACAAGTTGAAGAAGAAATTCATTCTAGTGGATTATGAATTGGACATGTTTAAGAAGATGCAAGCTTTGAAGCAGACTAACAAATCGGTACAAGAGTATATCGAGGAGTTTTTACAGAATCTTGATTAGGACTATCATTCTGAAGCTAATAAAGGGAAGGTTGCTAAGTATGTCTATGGTTTGATACCTAGTATTTAGGAAGAGTTACTTACTATGTGGATGACAATAATCGGTGATGCTTATCAGATGGCATTGAAGATTGAAGAGAAGCTGAATAAGAAGTTTGAAGGTAGACAAAGTAATAGCAACCGAGGTGGTAAAAATGGTGAAGCAGTTGCTAAGAGTAATGTGACAAAGAATCCTAAGCCTAATGTGGGATCTAGCAGTGGTCAAGTTACTAAGAATACTAGACAGAGAGGAAGGTGGAAGAATGAGTTCACCGACACTTGTTATAACTATGGTGAAGCTGGCCATAGAAGTTTTTATTATCCTAAGAAAAGGGTGGCATTGACTGCTGAAGAAGATATTGTGAATGTTGCAGAAAAAGGTGAGACACTTATCACTAGAAGGTTAGCTACATGTGTTCATGAATTGGTGCAAAGGAGAAATTTTTTTAGAGCCAGATGTAAGTGCAAGGATAAGGTATGTAATGTCATAGTTGATGGTTGCAGTTCTGAGAATTTTGTTTCAGATGAAATGGTTAGTAAGTTGAATTTTGAAAGAAGGAAACATCCTAATCCTTATCAGATTAGTTGGATACAAGATGTTTCTAAGGTTAGGATTGAAGAGAAATGCTTGGTTAAGTTTTAGATTGGATCTTACCAGGATGAGATACTGTGTGATGTACTGCCCATGGATTCTTGTCATCTGTTGCTCGGTAGACCTTGGTAGCTTGATAGGATTGTTTTGTTTGATGGTCATGCTAATACCTATGTGGTTAGGCATGAAGGATCTCAACATAAGTTGATACCTTTATAGGAGATAGGGGTTAAGGGATGTGGAGTTATCAGGTGTTGTCATTATGACAAACCTCAGGAGCAAAGGGTTGATGAACCTATTCCTGTTAAGTCTAGTTTGAAGGAGAAGGAGAATGATATCTTTGAAGAGTTTGTAGAGATTAATAAATATATGGTTTTGCTGGAAGATATGGTACAAAAAATGATGACATTTGTGACACAGAGAGATGCAGATGATACCGAGTTGATTTAGGAGTCCAGAGAGGATGAACCTTACCAAGGCACTAATGTGATTGGTAGTGGTCAAGTTGGTTGCTATCAGTTGCCGACTGGAAGGATAAGCAAAGTGGAAAGCATAAGGAATTTTTGCATAAGATAGTGGATGAAGTGAAGACTACTTGGGATGAAGGACAAGAGGAGATATGGGTGAAGAACAGATTTGGCATACCTGTTCTGATTTCCTTGAGGCGTTCCTGATTTTTTTATGGGAAAATCTTTCTTACTTTGGGTGTTTGATGCAAGAGCATCCTAAAATTCTTGGAAATCATGTATCAACCAAAAAATATTTGTCTTTGAAGGTAGATTGTTAGTTTTGATCTTGGTTTGGTGGAGTTCTTTCTCAGTTTGGGAGACTGGTTGCTTAGTTTCTATGGTTACCGGGGTGCTCGGTCTCTGAAGAATGTTCGATGACTGAAGGCATCAGTTCACTGGCGCTTGGCAATAACAGCATTTCTCGGTCATGCTTGGCATGGTTGGTTGACTGGTGCTTGACTATTTCCTTTGTTGCTCGGTGTTCTTGCTTACCGATTGGATTTTTTTGTTGGATTAGCTTGGCTGACTAGTTCTGTTGATTTGGGTCACCCTCCTCAAGTTATGGATTGACCGTTCGATAGGTGGGGACCTAGATCTGGTGTGTTGCATTCTTCTATGTGGATCTGATGTCCATTGGGGCCATCGTTGATATTTTATTTATTTTGTAAGGCTATTTGAGAGCCGACTGAGGTTTTAGCATTTAATATTTGTTTGTAAGGGTTTATTGTTTCATCAACTGACTTGTGGCTAGGAATCAATATTTATAGGATGCTTGGGTAGTTTTTTAGGAAAGGGGATTAGATAGTTGGAGGAAGGTTAGTAGCCTGCGAGCTTAGGAGTAGGAAGATTGCTTGGAAGTTTGAGTACAAGTTTAGATCTTTCCTGGCTACCTACCAGTGTGTTGTGTGTTTCAGACCTGGGCTAGCTGAATACTGATGTTGGGGAAAAGATTTGGATCATGTGAGATCTTGTAGACTATTGCTTGCTTTATATCTGGCTGTAACCAGGAAGGCCTTACAACTTGACACATTGCATGTAATCGATGATTTGATGAACAAAGACTTCTATTTTATCTTAGATCTGTTGTTGTTGTTGTGTATTTCTGCTACATATTGGTTTGGCTCCAAGGTCGGTTAGTCCTTAATTGGATCCACTAGCCTTGACTGCATATACAAGGCCTAAAGATAGAAAGCTGATGGGATGTAAGTGGGTATTTAAGAAGATGTATGGTCTAGATAGAAGGACTGGCAAGTACAGGCCAAGGTTGGTTGCAAAGGGGTAGTCTCAGAAAGAAGGGATTGACTATGGAGAAATATTTTCTCCTGTAGCTAAGTTAACATCCATCATATTTCTATTATAACTTGCAAGGGCCCATGATTTTGAAGTTGATAAGATGGATGTGATGACAACATTTCTCCATGGTGATCTTGAAGAAGAGATATATATGTCCCAACCAGAGTAATTTGCAGAAAAAAGTAAAGAGCATCTGGTATGTAAGCTAAAGAAGTCTCTTTATGGTATGAAACAATCACCTCAAATGTGGTATCAAAAGTATGATACATATGTTTTGTCTTTAGGTTTTATGAGATCTAAATCTGATCACTGTGTGTACTATAAAACTAAAGGTGATTGGATACTTATTATTTCTCTACATGTAGATAATATGTTGTTTATAGGCCATAGTAAGGGAATGATTTCAAAATTAAAATCTCAGTTGTCATTGAAATTTGAAATGAAAGATTTAGGGCCAGAAAAAATTATTTTAGGGGTGGAAATTAGAAGAGATGGGATTGGAAAAAAACTTTGGCTCAACCAAAGAAAATATATTACCAATGTTCTGGAGCAATTTAATATGACTGATTGCAAGAAACAAGGAGTTCCAGTGTTACATGGAACAAAGCTCGTGGTTAGTGACAGTCTAAAATATTTGGAAGAGGTTGAAGATATGAAGCAGGTACCTTATGTAAGTGCTATTGGCAACCTCATGTATGCAATGGTGAACTTACAAGACCAGACATTGCCCAATTAGTGGAATTCTTGAGTCAGTTTATAGAAAATATGGGCAAGACACATTGGGACTCCATGAAAAGAGTTTTAAAATATTTGAAGGGTACGTCACTGTATGCATTGTTTTATCAAGGTAAATCAATTGAATCTAATAGATCAGTTTGCATTCAAGACTATGTGGATGCTAATTGGGATGTGGATGTTGATAGAAGAAGGTGCACTAGTGGATATGTATTTATAGTGAATGGTGGTGCTATCAGTTGGATGATAAAATGACAAACTAAAGCTACATTATCAACAACTAAGACATAGTACATGGCCTCTACTCGTGCATGTCAAGAGGAAGTTAGCTTAAGAGTTTGTGTTTTGATGTTGGCTATGATGCAAGAAGAATTACAATTTTCTCTGACAATCAAAGAGCAATATATTTGGTGAAGAATCCTACTTTCCATGCTAGGACAAAATACATTGATGTTCAATATCATTTTGTATGTGACATGGTTGAAGATGGAAAGATAAATCTAGATAAGGTTGGTACTCAAGAGAATGTTGTAGATGCATTAACGAAGCCAGTGAATATAGTTAAGTTCAAATGGTGCACAAGCTCCATTGGACTTAAAGCCCCTGACTCTTGTTTGTCTTATTGAGTAACATTGTATTTCATTAAGTGGGAGATTGTTGGAATAAAAAAGTATGGGAAGCCTCACTAGACGGTGGACATGAGGCCTCACTATACTATGAGTCCATCGTGTGGTGAAGGAGACCATACGGTGAATTTTTATGGTGAAGGTGACCGTGTGGTGAAGGTGACCATATGGTGAATGTGACCATATGGTGAAGGTGACTGTATGGTGGATGTAAATCACCATGTACAATGATCCTATCGTACATGCCTTCCCTATGGTGAAGTTTTCATGTGCAGTGAAGTTGAGTAGCTGATGGGGTGCAGAGCTGCTAACTATGTATGGTGAGTCCATTGTATGGTGGACCGTACAAAAATTCTTGATCGATGGTTGGACTAGTAGACTATTCTTTAATGTAATAGTTTCTATACCAAATTCTGCAACAAATTACAATGTGCATAAATGGCTGCAAGATTTGTAAAGGATGGTGGGATGAAATCAGGTTGATTGTAAGGCAATCTAGGCCTGTATAAAAAATTTGGAGTGTGTCGATTGTAAGGCAATCTGAGCCTATATAAAAAATTTGGAGTGTGTTGATTGTAAATTTTTTTACTATAATACAAAGTTGCTTGAGGGTTTTTTGGGTGATGGGTTTTTCCCAAAAGGGTTTCCCATGTTAAATTTTGTGTTTCTATGTGTATCTTGTATCTAATAGTTTCATATTTTTATTGAGTTTCACATATCTAGAATTTATAGTTTCTTATTTCCTTGTCAATTTGGCATTCGAAAAGCATTTTCGCACCTTTTCTTTCCTGACATCTTTGTGCTCGAACCTTCCATGAAGGTTGTGGTGCATCAAAATATTTGGCACACTAAATCTCTCTTGGGTTGCATGGATCTCTTCTCAAATTTTTTGATGTGTACCTATTTGGGGGCCTAAATTAAACACCTTCTACACTACAACTTATTTTTGGTGAATTGCATATCATCCATCTTGTCATTAATCCTACAATGGAGGAGGTACTTTTTGAAAGTTTTGTCATTAATGCTACCTTTACTACTTTGAAGTTACAAGTTGCTTAGGTTGTCTCTCAGCAAAATTATCACCCAGGAATTGTAAATCAATTTGTATCTATACTATGGGTGTTTTCCATATCATCCTTTGTAAGCCTTTTCCATAATATCAGACGCTAGGATTAATTTTCTCACCCCATACAACTATCAAACATGGAAGCTCAAAATCTCACAATTGTTGAAATCTCAAGGCCTTTGGCAATTATTGCAAGGTGACTAACTTGAGTTCACAAAGGCATTTGAGCAGTTTATTCATAGAAAAAAAATAGATGAGGCAAAGGAACTCATCGGTCTTCATGTGTCAGATAATCTATTGTTTCACATTATTTAGTGTACAACACCAAAAGAAGTATGAGATAAGCTTGTAGGGTTGTATGATAAGGTCAACCAGTTCAAAATTCTCCAGCTTGAAGCCATTCTCACTTCTCTTTCTCTATATGCATTTCCCTCTATTCAGGATTTCCTTGCACAGTTTAAGTCAATTTTGTCTAAGTTGAAAGGTTGTGGTCATGCCAAAGAAGATAATGAGTGTATGTTTTTTATCATGTCTAAGATTAGAGGTCCTTTCAAGTTTTTGTCTCTACCTTCTATTCGAATATATATGGTATGGGAGAAGATCATAAGATGTCCTCATTTAAGGAATTTTATGATAGATCAACTAGGGAGCAAGCCAAGTTAATTCAGATGGATGCTCTTCCTAAGAGTCATGCATTGATGGCTAAATCTCCCAAAGATAAGGGTAAGTATAAGAAGAATCCATAGATAGATTCATCTTCAAGAGTTAAGCCTCCCTATAGGCCTAAGGTGAATAATGATTAGAAGCCTAAACCTCCTTCTCCATCTCCTTATCCTTCTCCTAACTCGACAGGGTTATCTTCTAGGTATAAGAAGAAACATGAGAATTATTATTTCATGAGAAACATAGGAATAATGACACACCATACTCTCAGAGGCTAGCAATATTAGAAGAAGCTATGAAGAGGCACAATATTGTAGTGCCTATTCTTCATCCTTAGGAAAAGGACAAGCCTTCCCAGCTAAGGCTTCATCATCTACAACATCCAGTTGCATTCTTGATTCTGGTGCTTCACATCACATGACTCATTCTATTGATCTTCTTGATTCTCTTTTGGATAGTCCTACTTCACATTTTACAGTTGGAAACTCATCAAAGATTTCAATTCTAGGGATAGGCTCAGTTTAGATGCACGATGGTAGCATTGATGATGTGTTATTTTTGTTCCTAATATTTCATAGAATTCTCTTTCCATCTATCAAATTTACAATCACAATGATGGAAAAATTGTTGATTTTTCTCCTACTAATGTGACTATTATAGATATGGATAACCCCAAAAAGGTCATTGCTACAAGCATAGTTGATCATGTAGCTTTCTTGTATAGGTTTGATGGATTTGATTCTTCATTAGTATCATCCCTTATTTCTCATGAAAATTATATTTAAGCAAGCTTTGCCATGAAAGGTTTGGACACCTGAATTATAAATATCTCCAATAGATGAGCATGAAGAACTTGGTCATTGGTCTACCTTAGATCTCTTATTCAAATGGAGTTTATTCAGGCTGTGTTCTTGGAAAGCATCATTGAGATCCCTTTCCTAAGTGTATGATGACACGAACTTCAAATTTCCTTGATTTGGTGCATAGTGACCTCATGTTAGTTCTAACTCCTTCATTTTAAGGGGCCAAGTATGTGCTCACCTTCATTGATGAGTTCTCTAGGTGCACATGGGTGTACTTTTTAAAGTACAATAATGATGTCCTTAACCACTTCATGACCTTTCTTGCATTTGTGGAGAATAAATAAGGATATTCCCTCTAGAATATCTGCACAAATAATAGGGAGATTATGTCAATCAGGCATTCAAGGAATTATGTCATACTCAAGGTATTCCTCATAAGCATATAGTGCCATACACTCCTCATCAAAATGGTGTGGTTGAGCAGAATAATAGAACCTTATGAGAAACAACCAATTGCATGCTTCATTCTCGGTCCATGGCTCCAACATGTTGGGAAGAGGTTGTCAATTGTGAAAATTACATTTAGAATCATATGCCTCACAAAGAAGTACTTAATAAGACTCTCAAAGAGGCTTGGTCTCATGTCAAACCCAGAGTATCCTATTTCAAAGTATTTGGTAGTGATGCATGGACACTCATTCCTGATAATTAGCACAAAGAAATGGAGAAGAAAAGTCAGGGCTTCATATTTGTTGGCTATTGTGAGGATGTGAAGGGATATTGATTGTTTTATCCTATCACTTGAGAGGTTTATTTTTGTCATGATGTTATATTTTATGAATCCTTTACTCAAAAGGATTCTCTATCACAATCCTCTCCCTCTCTTCTTCCACGATTTTCTTTTGAAGATGTTTTTACTTTATATGATGATGATAATGTTGATGCTCCTATTGCTACCATTCTTGAAGATGGTATTTATCTATTTTTTTACATTAATCCATCTTCTCGTACTTCTCCTACACCTAGTAGAACTGATGTAGGAGCATCTTGGGTCTTGAGCAATCTTGCATCAACCAAAAACATTTCCTGATTTTTGTACCTATTTTCTGTTGTTTTCTTTATAATTGTTGTATTTGTTGGTTTCATGGTGTGAAAAGCTTACATTATGCTGAGGACCTATTTTGGAACCTTCTCCTATGAGCACATAAATTTTGGAGGGACTGTTTCAAAGTTATAGTTGTTTTCCTTGCCATCAGAACCACATTTTTCTGCAGTTTTGGTGTTGATTGTTCATGTTGTCAACCTTGATCCATAAGGAATCAGCCTTTGCAATCTTAAGAAATTTAAGAGGACCTAAAGTAATATCATTTCCAAAGAGCGCAAGTCCTAATTCTTTATGAGTAAAAATTTATGCCCATTTTTCCTTGGGACCTATTTTTTGCCAGTTTTCGGGTGTAACGTGTAGTGTTTCTTCTTGCACACTTACGTGTGATCAAATGGGACCTTGAACCCTTAAAGGAATGTTATTGGGTAATTTAAGGACCTAAATCCAAAGATGCATCAATGTATATTAAATCTAGCATTAGTTTTGGTTTAAATCTTCTAGACTGGACCTATAATGTAATTAGATGTCCGACTGGCCAACCTGTGGCTTAGCTGACTATATAAAGAGTCTAGATTGATGTAGTAGTGCATCAAGGGGAAATCATGAGGAGAAATATATAGGAAGTATTATCAATATATATCATTGGAGACAAAGATAGGATGCAAGCTATGATTTTGATCTCATAATTTTCATTGTATAAGGCCGAAACCCGGAAGGCCTCACAGCTGGGCATGTTGAAAGAAATAATATAATTCTATGTTGTTGCTGTGAGTTAATTGTCTCATATCCATTGTGATTTAATTTCTTTCATTTGATATTATATTTCTTCCATTGTATAAGTCTGAGCAGGGCTTGTTTGTGGATTCAAGTGGACTCAATTCTGCTTGATTCTGCTTGTATCTACCCTGCCCCTGTGTCAATAACTTTATGGGCTCAAACAATTATTAAGGATA